>MNCI01024055.1:7363-137299 GCA_015680685.1 Gnetum montanum | reverse complement strand
ACCCACTTGTGTAATATTTTGTAATCTTCACTTATGACATAGCTCACACACACCATTTCTTACCCTTAGTATAATTTTAATAATTTTATTTCCCTACTACTATCCCTCTGACTAATAATATTCCTATGTACCATTACATAACCTTTTTCTTACCACCCAATGTTTTATTGATAAAATCCACACCATCATCATCAATTGTGCCTTTTGAATTAATGGGATTACCCTAGAACTCCTTCATAATAGCCCAATGTCCTTAGCTTACAATGTTGATTTCAAGAAAATCCTTTAAAAATTTGGTATTTTTGTTGTGCCTCATGTCACTAGGGACTTGATATTGCATACGCGATGTATTGTACACGATATCATGTTGTCGCAACCTATAAATAGGTGACCCCCCTACAACACTTAGCATCATTTTTGCCATTCCCATGGGGGAGTTTTTCCATTTTTTCTCTACGACTTGCAAGTGTGACACCTTTGCTTTTCAACCTCTATCTCACTCGCTAGTACTCCGATTTCCATTCCGTCTAAACCTACTTGAACCCAGAGTGTTCAGCTTAGTCATGGGGGAGGGACCCATGTCGAAAAGTGCCTAAAATTTTTGGAATTTATCATCACCAAAAAGACATCATCTAGGGTAATTAACTATAATACACAGAATAATTATGCCCAAAAATCATTTAACCCCTAGGCATATCAGGAAATTAGAATTGGAAACCACCTAAGTCATAGGACTCATTATTACAACCTTTTGGGCAATATCACATGAAGATAAAATAAGATCATTAATTATGGCAAGCAGTAAGGTATAAATTAATTTCAAAAACAACCTTACCAATGCTTGGGCCATGTGATTGTAGATGGTCCCAAAATGTAGACAATAGGAAGCTCCCACTCAAGGTGGAAGCAAATGATCTCAAAGAGGTGGAAGAAAAGATCCTGCTAGACAACATGCAGGACTGGAGGAATAATCATTCAACATCCATCAAGAAGATCCTCCTACCATACGATCTACATAGGTAGAAGGAGGAGCTATTGTAGCTCCTGAATAGGGACAATAGCTCATATTACCCCAAGATTGTGTTTAGGCCATCCATGAAATGTCCACATTCACTGCAGTGATTGTGGAATTGAACTTCAAATCTTTTGTGGAGTTCACTCCTGAGGCCATTAGGGACCACCTCAAAGGATCCCCATTATGGCCTACCCTCTTTGAAAGTGGTGCCTGGTACCTAGGAGAGACGCACCAATTTTGGCACAATAGGGAGTAAGGCACCACTTTCAATATTTATGGTGTGATAGTTGACTTCTCCACATAGGCCATTTTAGAAGTGTTAAACCTTCCAAATACAATGCCCAAATTTGCTCAATTTTCCACATGTTTAGACCCAATGTGCGAAAGAAGAAGGCTTATGGAAGAGATAAAAAATTTGGTGATTTGATGACAAAAGAGAGGATTTACTTCAAAATTGGAACATATCACCTCTTCCCCACAAAGGTCTTGAAGAGAATATCAACATATGCGGCTAGAGAATGTGTAGTGTTGATGGGAAAAGTTAATGCCAACCTGGCCATCTATATTTGACAGAGATCCTAAGGTGGTTCGAAGAATGAAAAATACAGAAGATGGCATTCTGTTTCCCTTGTCTTATCAGGATGCTTTGTCGACATGCTGGTATTTAGGGATACACCAATGATGTCCTTTGAAAATCCCAAACTGCTTCATATGCTGAATTGCTAGAGGTGCCAACTCCAAGGAAAAGCACTGGCGAAGAGCTTGGACAAAAATAAGAAGAAGAATAGATCATTGGACCTACTACAACTGAACTTACAAGACCCATTCAACCTCCAAGCATGGGCTCGAGCCAATAATAGAAGGAAGGACCCAACACATACCAAGATCAATAGACGCTGCAAGACTATAGACTGTCGATGAGCCATCTTGGGGTCATCACTAAGATGGTCAGTTAGGGAAGTCATGATGATGCAAACCTATTTTGTGTCATCGATGATGCTATTTAGCCTACTGTTTCATTGGATCACACAAGGCGGGAAGTATCCATTCACATAAGAGGAGGGAAAAGTAGATGGTCACAATAGATCTCAGGAAATGTGGCATCTTTTTAGGTGCAATTAGAGACTAGTGAAGGGGCCACTGTGGTGGTCATGAAACACCAGGATGCCATGGGAGCTATAGAAGTGGTCACATACCACATCAAAGAATCCTTCAATATACCTATTGTGCCACTGGTAGATCTCACAGGAGGACGAGATGCTCAAACTTTTGCTGGAACCTCAATGACTCCTGCGAAACATGAGGATGTGCTTGATTGATTGCTCCAAATAGGGCAAGTCATGATGTCCCTGTTTGACATCCCTCAGGATGTTACGGAAATTCAGTTAAACCTCATTTTCTCAAAGGAGAAGCTAGTCTTAACAAAAGTAAGGGCTGAGCATGTGAAAGTAGATGTGAAGAAACTACAAGAGCAACTCATGGCCTTAAAAGTAGCACAATGGGACCCTCTACAATTTTTTTCCATAGACCAGCTAGATAATTTTAGAATTGAGAAATTAACCAAGTTAATTGCAGAGAATAAAAGGATGGCTAATTAAAAGGAGAAGGCTATTTAGGATGCCTCTGCAACACAAGCGCAAACTCCTGTGCATCTTAAGGCACTCAAGGCCTTACAAGAAGAAAACAAATAGCTCATTGTAGAAAACCTTCATTTGACCACTACAGAAAAGCAAAAGAACATTCTTGAGGAACACTTTCATCAATTGCAAGAAGAATTCATCTAACACATATGCCTTCACCCACCAAGGGCAAGTTAAGAGCTAGGACTTGCAGATTCAGGATTTGATGGAATACATGGAGTTGGCCAATCTGAGGTATGCAAACCTTGCCATGTTAACAGTAGGGTGCCCAAGACCAGAGCTCAAGTAGCAAGTAGCAACCACTCACATCAAATACGAAGCAGAATTTGTAGAATGTAAGAAGCTGTTTGAGAAGCTGGAGGTTGTAAATTCTAAACTTGAGGTGGTGAAAGCTAGCTACCAAGGACAGAAAGGTGTTGCAATGGACTTGGGTCAACATCTAACAAATTTTTAGAAGTACATGCATAAAGCCAAAGCCTATGAGGAGGAACGATGGGTGTTCACGGCTTGGTATGTCAAAGCCAATTAAATGTTTCTACAACTACCTTGTCCATGGGAAGTGCTGACTCTATCAAACATTGGAACATTAGCATGGATGGAACAAGACTCTCGGAACGAAGAGGAGAAGCTCTAGGCCATACTTCAACATGCTCAAGTCTCAAAACCTGGAGCACAAGACAAAGGGAAAGCACCAATGGATGAGCCACTGCCACCTGGAACTACATGAGTTCCATCCATTTTTGTAGATGTAGAATATTTGTGTTGTGTCTTTATTTTGTTTTCATTTCACACTGCGACATAGTCCCATTTTTATCATCCAATAATACCATACCTATCCACTATGTAATAACTGTAACTCGAGGATGAGTTTTCATTTACTCATCAGTGTACGATGAGTCGCATTTTGGGCAACCATGATATTGCATACGTGATATTGCAGCTCAGTTGCAATATCACATACATGATATCTGTTGAAAAATTTAGCCATTTCATGGAGCAACAAAGATGATAAAATATGAATAAGTCACAAAGGATAATCAAGAGAAATATACATGTTGGTTGTGCTTTATTGATATTTTAATACTTTGATGTTCAAGAAGAATTGTTAAAGGAAGTAGAGTTTTTCAAATGATAAGGAAAATTCATCATGCTCCTTTGGAAAATGAAGGATGAAAAACAAGTGGAAAGCTAAAAGAGTCGATCCCTGTTTACGGATGTATCAAGGAAAATGTCAAAGTTAATATACTAAGGTTTGAATAATGTTTTTTACGACAAGGAAAAAATGCAAACACAGTTCTAGCCCTTGTACGCAATGGAAGAAAGATGGAGGAAAGAAAAAAAGTCCAAAAGAATGCTAACTTTTTGTTACAGAAATCGCAGGAATCGTGTTAATCCTAACGCAGAAGAATGCAAGGGTTTTTGCTCTGAAATGTTTTTCTGTTTTGTGTAAAATTAACTATTCTTTTTACCCAAATCAGTGGCATCTCTACTGGCTGTGTTGTGCCGAAATTTCTTTTGCAGGGACGCGAATTCAAGGAAGAGGGACTCACATCCGAATTCAAGCTTTATATAGTTGATTCGTTTGCCTCCAATGACGCCGATGTGTGTCGTGCCGCGTAACTCAGAAAAGCAGACATCAACATAAAAATAGCAAACCATAAGCAGTGTTGGCCGTCCGTGCCAAGGCAAACGGAGTCACCAAGACCTTTGCGCGGATGCCGTGTCGCCGAACCCTCACCATTAAATTTTAAAAAACAAACAAAAGGGTGCTCTACCGCAACAGCAGATCTACAATGCGATTGCTCTAAACCCTGAAATCAATGGCAGGAATTTTGAAGAACAATTTATAAAAACGTGAAAATGCAGGAAGACCTAGCAAATTTAGGGAAAAATAAAATAGTTTAGGCAACTGAAACCCTATGATCCAGGGCTATCCATCTAGTGAATTACGTCTGTTTCCAGATCTTTCTTCCAGTAACCAAACGTAGCAACGGTACCGGGTGCAACTGCTGAGCCTTCTCCCACGGTGGTGATTGCTAACGATCCTAGATAGGAGTGGGATATTTCTAAAATGTTTGATAACTGTTCCAGGACTAGCGCCCTTGCATTCGGGCTTAAAGTTTCAAATTTTGTTTTTTCGGTCATTTTTACATATCCACAAAATATTTAAGAACAAGGCACCCACAACATTTATTCCAAGGTAAATGTTGTATTATCATCTTGTTATTAAAACATTAAGAGTTCCATAAGCATCCTCCAAATCCTAGAACAAAGCAAAGATTATTGATATACTTGTGAACAATTATGTGAGATTGTTGGAATTATTTTTCATAAATAATATTTATCTATTCCCTAACTTCCTAACTTCCTAAGTTAAATACTCCCTAACTTGTTGGGCAAGTCACTTGGGAGAGAAGTTAGGTGAGATATTTTACCTATGTAACTACCTTTAACACCTATAAAATGGATTCAAGGTAGAGATAAAAAAATGGGGTCTCATACATTATACTTTTGAGAAGACATTGGGATCACTTGGGCTCTCACTCGGAGACATACTCGAGGTCTTGAGAAGAGCTTTGTAAAGAAATTGTGAACGATTGCTTGCAAGATGGCTTGCTAGAATAAATATTTTAGCCTCTTTTTCATGGTCCTGTGAGTTATGCATTTCAATTTTTGTTTTGTTTAAATTGTTTAGCTAGTGGTTTAGATAGTATCATCCTTGGTAGATAATTTTGGGATTTTTAGATTGCTCTTATTGTTCTTGTTGCCCGATAGAAATTTCTATTAAAATTTTTCCATAGAAGCGCTTGTGTTTAAAATCCTTAAGAGCATTTTAGTATTAAATTTCATTATTGTGCAACGTGTGGGAACTGCTATTGGGATTGTTGTAAGAGAGTCTCTGTTTGTAGTCACGCCGTTGAACAATTCAGTAGTCGAGAGGGTTCAGAAAATCTTTGGTATTTTGATGGGACCAGAATAGCTTCTTTTTATCTTTAAAGTGAATTCTCATGGTATTTCAATTAAAAATTGTCAAGTCTTTTAAAGGTTTTTTTTGAATGCAATCGTTGACATCTATTATCTAGTCAAAATGGAGTCTCGTACATGGTAGTTTACACAGCAATTTTTGGTAGCATAATAGGATTGTCTTGAAGATATTGCTTGTTTGAGCCTTGGAAGTTTGAACAATTCTTAGATATTAAATTTGGAATAGCTTTATTGTGAAGTGTTTACTCGTGTCATTTTACCTTGTTTAAATATTTGAGGTCTACACAAATCTACTTTCTTTTCTTTTTTGTCTATTTCCATCGAATCTTGCTCTATTTCTAGTTTTCTTGTGGAACTATCTTTTTCTCTAGGGAAAATTAGGAGTAGATTGCGGAGTTGTGCTCAAATATTTTTGCAAAATTTTATTTGTTACAAGTAGGTATTATAAGGACCGCGTAGGCTAGGCAATTGAACAAAATAGGAAATTTTCAACAACTCACAGTACTTGGCAAAGTTGACTGAATCTCTTTAAAGTAAGTCATTTTTAGTTCACACGCAATGCAATTGTTACATTTTACACAACCACATGCCGCAATAGCACACACACATACTCACATTAACTACTGAGTTTATTTGGAGGTATTTGGGCCTTGGTGTTGCCAGAAACCAGTAGGCACCTAAATCCTGTTCGAGGACACTCGTTGGTGGTCGCGTCCCAAACGGTCGCCAACAATATCATATCCCACCACCAATTCTATAAATAAGAGGTGACTCTCCTTTGTTTTGCATCTAGTTTTTAGTTCCTTAGACAAACTCTTGCAGTTTTCCGTTCTTAAAGTTAGCATTATTTCCCAGTGTATGCCCATAGTTTGGTGATTGTAATTGTGCAGCATCCTTTATTTAAGTGTGACGTACTTGGACATGCACATGATCGAAAATAAAGATCAAGATTACTTCATCATTGCAGCATTCACTTAGTTTAATTAATTATTTATTTAATTGTTATTTACTACTTTCTTAGTTAATCTCTCTTACCCTTATCGCCTAGTAACGTGGAATGAGTACGACTTAATCATGAGCATTTAAGTGTGACTACTTGGTAACCTAGTAGTGTACGTAGGCCATGTGCTTGGTTATCCTAGTGGTAGTCATGCATAAGGTCCAAGATGTGTATGGATGATTAAGGAACGGATGCTCATTGGACTTAGGCTAGTTTAGATTCCTTCTCACCCTTTCCCTCTTAGCTTAGTTAACATTACTTTCCATTGCCTTCAAGAGTAGCATAGATTAGGAACCACATCATACACCTCACTCTGGACTAAACCATACATGACAAAGATAATACTAGTCTAGGTGGGAAGATAGAAAATTACAACCTAAGGCCAACTATCTAGATGTCACAACTAGTCTGTCTGCGGAGTTTGACCGGATCGCGTGTGTAACACTGATATTCGTATGGTTGAGTGTAGGGGCACCTCACCATTCATCAGGTGTCTTTGTCTAACATACTTGAATTCTCTTGTAGAATCTTGCAAGTTTTGGTCCTTAACTTTCATCAACCATTAATTTTCTATGGTGCTTACAAACTCCTTAGGTTGAGGTTATGTAAGGGAAAACAGGGCATGTACCTACTATGGAGAGGATCCAATTGCATATCTCTTGGTTAGGTTCATTAAGCACCTTATCCTTAGGTATTATTACAATCAAAATCTTTCATACACCCATATTCTACATCTAACCATGTGCTTCTTGAAGTATATTATTGAATTCGAACATTCTCAATCAAATTTTTGAACTTTTGAGCTTTCAAAGATCCTCTACAATGATTTCATCATATTCTTGGCTTCTTTGAGAATACATGGATCCCAAATTCATTTAAAAATTCATTATATTTTTTGAAATATTCAAGTTTAAATTTTTTTTATGAACCCTATAAGCAGGGCTCTATCAACAAAGCCCATGCATATACGAGGCCCCACATACACAACCCCATTGACACAATGCAAAAATACTATATATATGCACAAACCTCCTTAGAAATTTTCACATTTACTCACAAATGCCAAAGGAGATTTTGCAATTTTCAAAGCCCATAACTTCTTAACCATTCTTTTGAAACACTTCTTTCTTTGACCTTGTAGCTCCTAGAGGTAAGCTCTTCATTGCAGGAACAACAAACATGCTAGTTTTGATAGAGAATTTTTCAACATTTTTCTAACTCGCACAAATTTTTAACTAAGAAATCAACATTAACACACCAAATTACAAGAGTTAAACCTTTCCAATGAGCTCCTATAATACTACAATAAAAATTACTTAATAAAATTATAATAAAATAATTAATTTTCCATGGTCCAACTGTAGCCAAGTGTAACTAATTAATAAGATAATGTATCCAAATATTCCAAGTTACAAATTATATCTACTAATCCCCAAATGTGTTGTGAACTTAGATGACATCAAAAGATAAACACATGTAGGAAGGAGGACCATCTCAACCAAGGGAAAAATGTCCAAGAATGGGAAGGGGTGAAGAATAGTCCTAGGAAGAACCAATTGTAACCCATGCCGTAGGACCTTTTAGGAAAGAGGCCAAAGTGTAGTCTATTCATCAAATTCTAGAACATGTGGTAGCAAAAAAACATTCTTAGTAGGACGAGGCACTAGCTCAACAAGCAAACCTTAAGGTGACCTTGATGGAAGTCTTCCCAAACGAAATTAGATCAAGGGAGGTCTAGAAGATGTTGCTCTAGGAGTTGAACTTTGGCTCTTCCTTGGAGCAAGCACATAAAGAGATACAAGACTAGTTGAAGACATCTTTCATGTGGCTAATTATGACTTCTAGTGGGGAGTGGTACATGGGAGAGGTGTTCCTATTTTGGAACAATAGGAAAGCTAGTTCAATGGTCAAAACCAAGGACATTTCAGTGTCATACTTAGTTCAAGCCATTACAAAGGTACTTGTGTTGCCTAAAACTAGAGTGAATCTCATTGAGATTCCAATGTAGGTGAAACCCAACATCAAAATGGAATGGGTTCAATAGTGCTATGGTGTCGATCACAAGGATTAGGGCATGCTTACATCGGTAGAAATAATTTACTACAAGATTATCGCCTTTCATCTAAATCCCACAATGAGGCCTAATAAGATCACTACCTTTTCTACCTGTGCATGTGTTGCTCTAAGTGGAAGATAATCTATTTAGAAATAGATATGTGGTTTAAGGAGAATGAACGTGGAAGAAGGCACTCCCCTTTCCATGTCTCAGTAGAAAACTATGTTTAAGGGGAGGAATAGTCTGCTACAATAATGATGTTATCTGATGTGCACTAACTACTAATTGGGTAGAGATAATGAAGGATAAAACTCCTATAAAAACCATTCAAGAAGAGTAGTAGTAGCCATGATCATCACCTACCACTCAAAAAAATATGCTAGACATCATTGCAACATCCCAATGGTTACATGAGTACCGAAAATGGCTCTTAAGTGAACAAGAGCAACAAGTAGGCATGAGTGGTGGAGATCCATTTGTGTATCAGCTAGTGATGAGTTTCCTAAATGAGGTGGCCTAAACAATCAAATTAATGGGGGGAGGTGAACCCATTTTCTCTACCTAATGAACATAGTTGTCCACAAGGTTGAATCCTAGAGAGGTAACGATATTTCTCTCAAAATAGCAACAACTCCCAAAGATTTTTTGAAATGCTATGACCTTCTTAATGTGCTTCGAGGAGGGTGAGGGAGCAATAGCACTAGTAATGTAGCACCAGGGGCAAGAAATAGAAACTAAGGTGGTTACTAATAGAATCTCCAAAACATTCAATACACCTATGACATCTATACTAGATGTCGCTACAGTTAAAGATATGAAAATGTCTACAAGAATCATAAGTGATAGATTAAGTGCAGCACAACATGAAAAATTGTTGGACCAACTGGTAGGAACTGGGCAATTGCTTTTAGATGTCTTTGACCTTTTGAACAATATCACTACAACCTAGTTAGAGCTACAAGAGACAAGAGGCAAGAATATTATTTTGGAAGGGTAACTCAAAACAACCTAGGAGTTGAATGAATTCTTGGTTGTAGAAGTTGTTAAATTGAGAGTCTAGATTATTGACTGTGCATTTCTTAACCTAGCATTGATAAGAGATATAGATCTTAAATAGCTTCACACTAGGCTAAAAGGGGTTAAGGGTGAAATAGAGATGGTGGTGTTCTATTAATCCTTGGCAGAGGCCACCCAACATAAAATTCAAAAGGCCTTGGATCTAACCTACCAAGAGAATGTGTAGTTGACTATAGAAAACCATCACCTAAAAAATGTTGATGAGCATAAACAATAATTAATTGATTTTATCCATCAATAGTAGGAGCAACTAACTAGAGAAAACACAAAGTTAAGAAAATTGAGAGTTGAAAACAAAAACCTCTTCATGGAGGAGGTCTGTGTCCTTTACTAAAAGACTAAACTAGAGGTAGTCACTTGGAAATCAAAGGTCTCAGATTCAGATAGTCAATGATAATTACAGAGACTAGGTTGGCCTATAGAAGGAAATAAATGAAAAACACATTCAAGTAATGAAGGAAAAGGTGAATGAGATCCTCCAGAAACTCCAACAAGGATGCAAATTATGGTATCCCATTATTGATGGGATTAGTTAATATAATAAAGTAAAAATTCACCTGAAGAAGTTATAGAGAGAGAAAATGACTGAATATATAAAGGTTTCCAATCTTCGATATACAAACCTAGCTATGTTGATTGTCAAACAGTCATGGTTAGAATTGGAAAAGTAAGCGACGAGCTCATACTTGTTGTATAAGGCCAAGTTCAAGCACTAGAAGGACACTAAGGAAAAGCTTACAAAAATAATGCTAAATTCAAGATTCTCAAGGGAAAATATACATATCAAAGATCCACTACAGAGAGCCTGGCCAAAAGAATAAATGACTACGAGGAGCTACAAAATGTAGTTAGGTCATTCAATGTTAAATGCAAAAAATTTACTACCTAGTTCATCAACATCAAGGAGTTGTTCAAAGTAATGCCCTATCCATGAGATATCCCTATTCTAGCCAATATTAGCGATGTTGCATGGACTATGAATGATCCTTGGAGTAAGGAGGAGAAGATGAAGGAATTACTAAATGCCTTTCATCTTTCACTAGAGGTAGTAGCCATAGCAGAAGAGCCACAACTACCTCAACCTGTACACATGTTCAAAGTTGGAGAAGGTCCTTCAAAACCTCAAGAACCTCCATCACTTAGGACTATTTGATCTTCTCAACCATCTTCATGCCATTAGAGGATGTGCTATCTAGTTTGAGGAGTCATGTCATGTTGTTCAATTTTTGTATCATAAACACCAAAAAGTTTTATAATGATGTTGATCTACAGACTTGAGTGCTTAGTTTTATTGTCATTTTTGTTGTGTGAGTGTATTGTGTCAAGCATCAGTCCATAATCCCATACCTTCCAAATTTTTGTATAGAAACTCATCGATGAATTTTCATTTAGTCATGCCGGTATGATGAAGAGTCAAAGTGTCATGTTGATGGACCCCCATCAATGTGGCCCCATCTACGTGGTGTTTCCCCATTAACAAGGCCACATCAATGTAGCATTTGCTATGTTTATGAGGCCCCATAGACATAGCTCCGCAATAAAGTTTATAAATATGCACTCACCCACTATGCTTATGGCATGTCTTGTCATAGTTGTGGTAGAGCTCTTGTAGTTTTATCATTTGAAAGTTAGAACATTTTTTTAAAGTAGAAGTTAGAAAGTGTATAGATCTTTGTTCAAGCACTGATGTACCTTAGCACACTAGTGTGAATGGCAATAAAGATGAACCTTTTGATCAAACCTTTTAGTACTTGAAATAGATTAATGATTTATTTTTGCATGTACTATTTTTGTTAATTACATGATTAACTCATATAAGTAAGACTTTAATTAATTAAATAATTAGATTAAATAGATTAAACACATAAGTACAACCACCTTGAGCATAACATACAACACCTAGTAATCCCGACAGCGCTTGATAACCTAGTAGTATTGCATGCATTCAAGATGTGTATAGATAGTGGGACCATATGCTTATGTTAGGATAGTTAGTTATTAATTAGCAATTAGGTTAATTAAATTGGTTAATAAATTAAGTTTCAACTTGTTATCAATCATAGATAAATAAAATATAAAATAATAAAAATTATGTGCTTCACAAGTGTAGTTGGGAAGATAATGATCATCACAGTTAGATTTTACCTCCTAAAACTAGTGTATTTAAGAATTTAAGGTTTGAAAAATTCAACTAGATTGTGTGTAAATGCTTGTAATTTATATGATTGGGCATATGGTATACTCACCACTCATCATGGGTAATTGTCCTTAATACAAAAAGTATTAAGGTTACAAAAATCAATACATAATTGTAACTCACTAGTTTGTTTTTTAACCGAAACTAAATTTGATATCCAACTTGAATGTCTTACAAGATAAATAATGTTAGATTCTAAGAGTTTATCAATTTTAACCTTTATCAATGCTTCAATCTTGGGTTTAATAGGTCTAAGTTTTTGCTTAAATGGTTTGGTTTCATGTCTAAGAGGTATAGTATGTGTCATCACAAGAAGATTAAAAGTTTTAAGATCCTCATAAGTCTAAGGTAAAACATCATTAAATTCATGTAAACATTCAATCAAGTTTAATTTTCATTAGCATGTAAGTGAGCTCCAATTTTAATAGGGTAGTATTATCGTTTCTTTTGAATTTGAATTGTTTCTATTTTAACTAACATTTGCCAATTAGTGTTTTTAGAAATTCCTTTAGTTTTTGTATGTAAGTCATCAGATAAAGTTTCTCTAGTTGCTATTTCAAGAGAAATCTTATTTAAAAGTATGACATCCATTGATATAACTTCCTCATTAATTTGAGAAAATTTGAAACATTGATAAGTAAATTCACCTTTAGAAAATAAAAAATCACAAATATGATTATGATCATCAAATACTTGAAAGGAAAAGATATTATCTAGAATAAAATAAGATTTGACCTTTTCAATGATGATTTCTAAATCCCAAGAATTTTGTTTAAAAGTAACATTTAAAGTAGTGGCCATTTGAGCTAGTGCATTAGGGACATAATTTTCTTCTCTTAGCACATGTTCAATGGATATATGTTCAAATCATCAACTAGATCATAATTTTTATGTTCATATTTACCTTCATGTTAAGCTGGAGTTCTTCTAGGTATAAAATGTGAGTTTGTTTGTTGTTGAACATTTACTTGGGATGATCCAGTTTGGCTATTCATGTTGCTTTGGTTAGGGACTCTTTTGTTGGGAGGAGTATAAGGGTTCTTTCTTATTTGTTATTGAGTAGTTTTCATAATGTCACTATGTCTATGGTAGTGAGTGCTATGTGTGTTGGGAACAATTACCATGACTTGCTCAAATGAGGTGACCTCTTCATTTTTTGTTTCATGAGGTATGATAAGGACCATAATTGGGGTTTTTCCATTTTTTTGATTTTGGGCATTATCATCATATTATGTTAAAATTTCGGGATAAGTTTTCTCTTAATGTTGCCTAGTGTTATGAAGGTGACAATAATCATCATTGATTAACATATTTGATTTTTTAGATCGTATGGAGACTTTATTACTATTTTTCTTTGGTTCAAATACTTCATTTGAAAGTTTTTGAAGTGAAGTTAGTATTTGGATCATTTAATTTTTAATTTGACTAGTAGATCCATTAGGATTAGATATTCCACTTGGGTTTATGTTGGATTAGATCAAGGGTTTTGACTGATCATCATTCAAACTAGTATTTGATGGAAAAATCCAAGAAGAGATTAGACTTCTAATGAGCCACGGTATCACATCTACCCCTGCGATATCACATATGCAATATTGCAGCCTGTCGCAATGCCTATAAATAAGAGGTGACTTTCCATGCTTTAGGCATCTAGAGTTAGTCCCTTAGCCAAACTATAGCAATTTTACCATTCCAGAGTTAGAATAATTTCCATGTGCCCGCAATAGGGGTCTCAAAGTGAACGAATCTTTATTCAAGCAAATTGTACCTGAGCACACATTTGTGTATGGAAATAAAGATGAAATTTTTGATAAACCTTGCAACATATGGACTAAGCGAAATAGGATTTAATTATTGTTAAATGTTTAAATTATTTCCTAGATAATTAATCTCTCTCAACCATTGACTCTCCTAGTTAAGTGCATTCAGTACGACTACTTCGAGAACGTGTTTAACACTTGGTAACATAGTAATGAGTAGCATTTGGTAATCCTAGTAGCATTACATTGGTTCAGGGTGTGTGTAGCAAGTAGGAATAGATACTGATGCTAGGATAATTAAAAATTAGTTAGTGAATAGTTAATAAAAATTATTTATTTAGTTCTCTTCACCTTTTCCTACTAGCATAAGCATTAAAAAGATAAAATATATAAAAATCACATACCTCAAACTTACTTAACCATACAACCATGACAATACAAGTAAGTTTTGGAGGACAACGATTGGTTAACCTTAAGTGTTCCATTAAGGTGCATAAGCACTTAGTCCTTGGATTTCAACTAGATCATGTGTGAGACGCTCATATTCGTATGGTTGAGTGTAGGGGTACCTTGCCACTCATCTTTGGCACCGTTGCCAGGGACTTAGTTATTTGTGCGCTACGTAGAACATAGGAGATCATTCATATCATTGGGACACTAGAATGAACCATTAGGGTTGATTAAAAGAAAAAAATAAGAAAATGGTAAATAGCATACTAAACAAGACTAAAATGCCTTCTTCACACAAAAGCACTTCACCGCCTATGAACAATACTAGAGACAGTCGGTGGCATAGCACAAATAACCAAAATCTACTAGTTCCTCAACAATTTTGTGTGGTATATATTCATCATAATGATTATATACCCAACTTTACCTTTATTCTCTATCAATATGAACAACTGCGTTGGAGAGACTTGGAGGGTAACATAGTGTTGCCTCCAGACCGAGCAATCCCCAACATGCTCCTTCATTCTCTTCCATGAATAGGCATGTCACAATTGTATGCAGAGTATGTTGCATGTGATTACAACACAAGGGACTACCATCCCACAGAAGCGCAACATCAACAGGACTTGCGGTCGGAGAGTTATCACATCTTTGAAGGGCAAAGGACCCCATAATGCTCCACCCGTCTTAAGCGAAATTGAGGGTGGTGAACCTATTTTAATAGGTTCTCCACAAAACAATGTTCCCCCTCCTAATGAAGGTGAGAAGGTGGTGTATCAGAACCTTTACTCCATGATTCACAACCGTGGTCCTGATCCCCATGAACACCAAGTGTTTAACAAGGGAACACAAACACATGATAAGGATGAGCATTCTGATCATCATCATGATCGGGGCTAGGACCACTGTAGAGAAGGTAGAAAAAATTTTCATGGTGATGGTTCTCCTTCTTCTTTACCTTCATCATCACATTTATCCTCTCCTTCAGTATTAGGACATAGTCATAAGGAATCTAACCATGAGGATAAGGGTAAGCAAAGTGAGAAACCTTGATGAGAGAGTCGAGAACAAGGATGAGGACATTCTAGAGAATCACAGCATGGAAGAAGGGAGAGTAGGGAACCATGTAGATATCATAGATGCTATGAAATAAATAACCATGAAGAACCCCTACTTGCAACCCAAAGCATGGTAGGCATAACAAAGGCTATGAGAATCCCCACAAGGCACCAAAAAGATAGTAGGATCAAGAGGTTGGACATGAATAACATCCCACGATTTGAGGGGGGATACAACGTTGATCCTTAGAACCAGTTACAAGCATTTCATGATGCAAGTGCTTTGCAAAACATTGAGAACGAATGGCAAAAGCTAAAGTTGTTCCCAAGGACACTACTAAAAGAAGCGGAAAGCTGGTATTAGTCCTTAGAACTGGAATCCATTCGAAGGTGGAGTACGATGCTAGAACTATTTAATGATAAGTATCAAATGTACTCCTAGGTGTTCAAACTATGAAAGAAAATCCAAGGATGGAAGTAGGAAACTCATGAACCCTTGGATGCTACCATGGATGGATACTATGCATTGTTACATCATTACCTAGGCCATGGTTACTTGCATCAGGATCAACTACACCATCTCATAGATGGACTTAGGCATGAAACTAGAAGAACCCTTGGAACTTATGCCCAAGGGAGATTATCAGAGCTTAGGTCCCCTTAGATTCATAGATTTTTGGAGCAAGTAGCTAAGGAAGAAGGGGAGCTACGTAAAATAGAAAGTATAGAAGAGTACAACCACAATCCTTCCCTCTGAAAAAAGTAAGTGAGATTCTGTGAGGATGAGGAAGAGTCATCACTCAAGGAGATGGTGAATAGGAAAACCTTGTCTCTCCAAAAATTAACAACAAAAGTGTCAGTGAGGGTAGACCAAATGTGAGACTCCTTATATAGTAGATTTGAAACCGTTCTCAAAATCGTAGAGGAGTCTAAGGAGCAAGATAGTGACTATGATAAAAAGAAAAAGAGGGATTTGGATCATGCACGTAACAAAGGTAAGGGTAAAATGGCCATAAAAAAGGAGGTTGTGTATTCTAATACAAACAATGATGGTGGATGTGAGATGTGCCAATATGACCATCCTAAGGGATGTTGCCTAGTAATCTCACATTTGCAAGAGTTTGGGGTGTATACACTTAACCCATGACTTAACAAATGGTAGGCACCTCGACGATTACCTTATCCCCAAGGTAACCCAAAGTACTTCCACCAATCATTAATGTATTATCCAACTAAAACTTCACCACAACCTATTGAGCAACACCAACAGTGGCAATACCCATAGCCATGGGGGATGCCACCACCATGGCAACAATACCCTTACCAGCAACTAGATCCATATGGCTACTACATGTAGTAGCCAATCTCTCCATGTGACTCCGTTGGTCATGTGACATCACAATGTCACTACCAAGCTTGGAAGTATTATAGGACTCCTTCTCCTAGGGGAGACACAACACATACATACCATCCTCCAAATCCATCCACAACTCTCACACTGATAGCTCCATTACCACCCACTCCAGAAATGCAAGGGAAACTCCCCACTCAACCATAGCAATGCAATGCTATGAGAGCTATAAACCTTCAACCCACTACTGGTTCTAACAATTTCATAAAGAGAAGACCTCTCTTCAGAACCAACAATGCAAACAAGCTCTCACAACCACAAGTGGTTAGGCCTCTAAACACTTCTCCATCAAATAAGGCTTTAGAGCTCCCTTTGAACCAAAAATAGAGCTCAACGAACATCGTTATGTTAACACATGTCATCACTGACTAGATTAAGGAGGGCAACCTTCCCAGGAAATTCATAGACCCTGGAAGTCTTTCAATCTATCTCTAAGTCACTGGGAATGAACCATGTAAAGCTCTTTTGGACTTAAGTTCCAGAGTCAACTTAATATCAGAAGAGATGTATAAAGCCTGGAACCTGCCTCCACTAAAGAAAAGCAATATTCGCATAGAGCTGGATGACCAGTCCATCACTGTTCCTTTGGGACTAGTGGAGGACATTATTACCACTATGTGTGGGTGGTCATACCCAGCTAATTTCCTAGTGATACAAGTAAACAATGACAAAGGGAACTTCCTAATGATAATGGGAAGGGCATGGCTAAGTAGCATAAATGCATTCCTAGGAATCTACGATCTTTCCCTAGAAATATCTAAGAAAAAAACTTTTGGGAAGATTGAGAGGAAGAAATTTCCATGCATCACATACAATGATACAAGGTGTGATTACATACAGGAATGTTCGACATTGCCTGCATGCAATCGGTGTGCCCAAGAAATTAACATACACAAGTGCTTGTATGTAGCAACAAAACAACAAGAAAACACCCAGTGGTTGATAGCTGATTAGGAGAGCAACTCACCAACATGCATGGAACTAAATGGGGAACCAACTTGTGCCCACGTAGAAGGCATAGATGCACTGGAGCAAGAGTGCACTTTGATTGGATCTCCCCTTCCAACTTAGTCATGGGGAAAGCTAAAAACATCAATAGGGGGAAGGTAGAAATTCCTAAAAAATAACCTAAAGCACTCTGATTGGATCTCCCCCTTCCAACTTAGTCATGGGGGAGATGGCCACATATGTTGATCAATCAAGGCCCTTAGTTCCTTTTTAAGTTTTTGTTTTACAAATTTCTTTAACTTCTCTTTTTTTTTGCAACATTATTCATAATTTTTCATTTATTTATGTGTTTATTTATTTTGTTAAGTTTGTCACCTAATAAGTGCTCTTGAACATGGTATGAACTTTATTTCATTGATTACAAGTGTTTGATTTTTACCTTTGAGTTATGATGTTGATACTAAGGTATGGTTCTTTTGGTATAATAGGAAATGAGTCTACATCATCCATGCATCCATGAATTTCTATGGTCTCTGTTGGCTTGGAACTGTACAGTCCCTTTCCTTCAATAATAAGAACTATTAACAAATTGGTGGCTAGGTATTTCTCAAACTAAAGAAGGACTCAAGGATTGAAATGGGTGTGACTTCAAGGGAACTTGATGCATTTGTGCTAGCCATTCTCTTGGATTCTTGGATCTTTTCTTCTTGAGTTTTCCATACCATTCCGACATTTCTCCGTTATCAGGAAGCTAAGCTAATAAAAATAATAAGTCTTTGCATGGTGTGAGAATAATAAGTCTTTACATGGTGTGTTTCTCATGCAAAAACAAAGAAAAAAGAGAAAAAAACAAAAAAAAAACAACAAGAATTCAAACCACACCCCTTAGGTGAAATAATCATCTAGGCTACAAGCACTAGTTATGGACCTAAACAAACATATTCCCTCTAACTAAGTCCCCTTCTCACTTCCTACTTTCCCCTTTCTCGTTTCATCGAAATGGTGGTGACTCTTTGGCGGAAGCATTTTTGTTACTTTAGGTGGATGGATTGGCCGAATGTATTAATGTGAACTCACTAGATATTGTTTGTTTGAGGCTAGATTTGGAATAAGATCTACTAAGTCACATTAGCCATTAATACACAAGGGGCTATACACCACCTTGTTTTTGAGACTCCATTCCATTCTCTTCTTTCCATAATTCTTTCCCCATTGTACACCTCATTGCTAGTTGTACCAATAGTCAATATTTTGGTTGATGCATTGTTTTCTTTTTGGTAAACTCTTGTGGTTAATAATTTAACTCTTTCTTCCAAATGACATTTCTAGAGCCTACAGACTCTTTGAATGTGGGATTGTCAAGGCATTAAGGGCATGAGCTTGCTTTGGGGAGGATCCACTGGCATTCCTATTTGGTGCATCCGTTAGTTTCTTTTCCTTAAAAATTTCCACAATCACCATTTATTTTGTTCATCTCCATCTTTGACATCCATTTTATCAACGTTTCCATTGTTTCTTTTTCTCCATCTTTATTATTCCTTACCTTTTTCCATTCTCTTGCTACTAGAGGTTCACTCTCAGTCATGGGGGTCCTAGTCCAATTTTTTCAATTTTCTCTTAACCCCTACACCTTGGGTAGTCACTAGTATTATATCTCTAGATCTGCATTAGCCATATCACAACTCAACCAATGGACCTTACACTGAGGCAAGGTATCAATTTCATTGTGATTCATTTACCCTTGCTAATATAAGACTATGTTGTGTGTGCACATGGCAATTGTACACAAATGGACTAAATTTGGAGGAAATGCTTGGAATGGACTGGTACTGGAGTAGTTATGAAATGAACAAGATTGATGGAGCACTTATGAATGAACAATGAAAGGTGCAATCTAGGCATCGGCAGCCACAAACTTCCTCTTTTATCTCTCTCTTATCTCTTGTCTCTTAACTGCCAAATAAGGCTAGATCTCAAATGTGTAGAGTGTTCACTCTTGTTGTCATGAACACTAATTTTGTCATGTATTTTAATGATGATCCATTCACATGTCACCCCATTCACCGTTAGTGTCATTCAAGTCAATAATCCCATACCTTTCCAATATTTTTTAAGAAACTTGAGGATGGATTTTCATTCAGTCATGGGAGTATGATGAGCCATGATATCGCATATGTCATATTACGTCCATCCCTGCAATATTGAGTACGCAATATCGCAGCCCACAGTAATGCCTATAAATAAGAGGCGGCTTTCCATGCTTTAGGCATCTATAGTTAGTCCCTTAGCCAAACTACAGTAATATTACCATTCCAGAGTTAGAATAATTTCCATGTGCCTACAATAGGAGTCTCAAAGTGCAGATCTTTATTCGAGCAAATTGCCCTTGAGCACACATTTGTGTACGGCAATAAAGACAAACTTTCTAATAAACCTTACAGCATATGGACTAAGCTAAATAGGATTTAATTATTGTTAAATGTTTAAATGCTTTCCTAGATAATTAATCTCTCTCAACCCTTGACTCTCCTAGTTAAGTGCATTCAATACAACCTCTTCGAGCACATGTGTAATGCTTGGTAACCTAGTAACGAGTAGCATTTGGTAATCCCAATAGTGTTACACTGGTTCAGGGTGTGTGCAGAAAGTGGGAATGGATACTGATGCTAGGATAATTAAAACTTAGTTAGTGAATAGTTAATTAAAATTTGTTATTTAGTTCTCTTCACCTTTCCCTACTAGCATAAGTGTTAAAAAGATAAAAGATATAAAATCACATACCACAAACTTACTTAACCATACAACCGTGACAATACGAGTAAGTTTGGGAGGACAATGATTGGTTAACCTTAAGTGTTTCATTAAGGTGTGTAAGCACTTAGTCCTTGGAGTTTGACTGGATCATGCATGAGATGCTCATATTCATATGGTTGAGTGTAGGGGTACCTCACCACTGATCAACTTCAAAAATAATTATTTGTAGGTTGAGAGATTTGGATATGAGTAGGGGCTTGGAACATAGTATTCTTCATTAGGAGAGTTTATGATGGTAGAGGACTAAATTGCATAGGATTGCTAATACTCATCATGCCAAATGGAGTTTGAATTCTATTCATTAAGGTAATTTCCTCTAGCTCAATAGCTTTAGACATTTCTCCTTGTAATTCTATTATGTTGTAATTTGATTAGAGGACATAAGTAAAGAATGGATCAATGGTGGAGAGGTAAAAGTTGAGGATACCATTAGGTTTCAAACACATTTCATTTGGCACATAAGCAAGTGATTTGAAAAATCTTAAATTATAGTCACAAATATTCACCTTAGGTGGTTTTCATAGATTTGTAAATTTACTTGAGGCTAAAGCAAGACTAGTGAACTTATCAAATTGAAGTAAAAACTTATTTTTAAAGTCTAGCCATGAATTTATAGAGGCATCATAGAGCATTAAAAACCATTGCATGAATTTATTTTTTAAAGTAGTGACAAAGGCTCTACAAGCTATGTCATTTTTAGCGATGTTGCAAATGCCTAATAAAGTCTTGAAGCGTTCTACATGTTGTCATGCATCACTATTGGAAGTTGTAGGATTAAAGAACAAATTAAAATTGAGTGATTTTAGAATTCTATAGTAATATATAAAATTAAATGAATTAATCACCAAAGGAGCTGGGGATTGGTTGGCTATCATCTTAGTTTGAATTATTTTAGGAAAAGAATTTGGAAATGTAAAGCATGTTGTCTTCTTAAAGTGAAATGATGGGTAGCTACTCAATTAGGGGTAGGAGTAAGTGGTCTTTGTCAAGATGCTCTATGGGAAAACTCACTAATAAAACAAAAAGAAGCTAGAAATTATGAATGTTGGTAGACTGAGAATTCCTAGTGAACTATAAAATGTAAAGGAAATAAGAAACTATCTTAATATTATTATTTATTTTATTATTATTATTATTAAAGAAAAACTGAAATTGCTATATATAGAATTTAAAAGAAAAAGAGTAAATGGAAAATTTTAGAAACCTAGATTTAAATCGAATGATATAATTAATGAGAGAACCATCTTACGAAAGTTAGGAATAAGGTAAGGACCACCAAAATATAAACTTGTAAGTAAGACTTGGGAAAAAATGAGTGTTTAGGAAATAAAACTAAGATAGGCTTGTAAAAGTAAAAAATAGAATCAACAGTAGGTAACAAAAAAATAAAGGTTCTGATAATTGGAAAAAATAAAAATTTCAATAAACTAAAATTTCTAAAAATAAAAACAATAGAAATTTTCAGAAACTGTAAATAGGCAACTAAGGATAGAAACAAAAACAAGAATAGAAAAGTAAAAACTGGAAATAGAGGCAAAAGAAATAAAATGACCGTCCTTTTAATGCCAAAAAGATGTGAATGCATAAATTGTTGTTCCACAGCAACATTCATGAAATTTTTTTTAAGATACTATTGCTTAAGGTGCCTCTTGTATGGATACAAAACCCCAGGAGTAGTCTTAGCTGGAAAATGGAATTATTGTATAAACTTTAAACTTGACAAGGAAAAGAAAAATAGCAATTCATTAAACAAGTTGATAATGAAAGTTTCAAAATAATCGAGAATGTGAAAACTCTGAATATAAGCTAACGTCTTGATTGAAACACTTATTTAGAAATAAACGTACAATAGAGACTAATGCTCTGAGAGACATTAAACAAAAGGTGTTTGAGCAAAATAATTAGCTCAATAATAGAGTGCTAGTCTAATTAGCTAAATTAATAGCCTCCAGTGCTAGCTTGTCTACCTTTGCTTCTTGGATTTGTTCATAGCCCCTCTCCAAACTTCTAAAAATGCCTCAAAGACTAGTTGTACCACGAAATTTCAAAAAAGTTTCTCCTTAAATTTTCCTTCTCTTTCTTTCATTCCCTAAACTATAAAGAAGGCTTTATTTTCCATTTAGGTTTAAATTGTAAATGTTGATGTATTGTTTGTAGTTTTCCACTCATCAACTATTGTTTTAAAACTATGTCTAGGTGCTACTATGTGAAGGTTTTATGACTTTTAAAAAACATAACCAAATATTTGTGTTATTTTCATTCTCATTTTTTTGGATTTTTCATGGGATTAAAATTCATGAGTAATAATAATAGTCCTTATATAGCAATAAATATTTTTAATGGTTGTAAGATTCCCCATGTTTGAAACACCTCTATGTAGCATGATATTATTTCGAATAAAGTCATGTCTTTAAATCATGAATGTAACCTAATGGGCAAACTAATTAATCATGGGTCCCATGCCTAGCATGGGACATGTTGACATCAATAGAGTGGACACATGGGTTACAAATATCCATTGTAAATTTGAGGACAAATTCATTAGTTCATGTTATTTTTAAACAAAAAACAATGATGGCTTCTCTACCTCATATAAGGAGCAAGGAAAATAGCATGAATGAAGGGAGAGAACTAGAAAATGTTGGACCTTGGGAGGAAGAAGAATCCCATGAGAAAAAATTATGAATCGATGTTTTATGGCTGAAATGATAAGGTAGCTTAAATGAAATTTTCTTGAACATTTTTACATCCATGCATTGGTGAACAAGGTAGTGACATTGAAGAAAGAAGGTTGCAACTAGCATGTACAATGTTTATTTGAAATTTGAAACTCTAATTTAAAAAAAAAAAATTAACACTACCTTCTTGTTGAACCATGAGTGAACCACAAGTTATGGTACAAAAGAAAATGTTATCTAGAATACCATAAGTTGCAGTGATTTAGGGATTGAAATCTACAATACCACCACCATTGTTGAAACTAATTCTTGAAAATATTTTGAGATTTAAAAATCAAAATTTGATAATATTTACATTTAGAGATTAAGCATTTAGATGCTCTACAACCTTAAATAAAAATAATAAAGTTTTTTTTTTGAAAAAAACACAAATTGAATCAAAAATTTTATGGAAAGCTTTGAACCACTAAATTGATTGTGTTGATGCATAGAACTGGGGTGTAAAAATTTGTAAGAATTGATGATGGTGACTTGTTGGAAACTGTTGATCAATTATTGATGTTGTTGGAGTATGAGTCGATGAATGAAGGGATTATCTTAAAAATTTTTACACTTTAAAGATGTTATGCATAGAAAATCTAGCAACTTTAAGAAATGAAATTTGAAAAAAAAATGATGTTTAGGATTATGGCCAAACTATCAAGTTCAATTTAAGTAGTGGGGAATGATGACTAGAAAATTTTGGCATTGGGGAATACCCAATCCATTTGATTATCATTATAAAGGAATTATGGTTGCATTTCTCTAAAACAATACTTTTAAGTAAGGACTACATCTAAGAATTATAAAGATTATTAAAAATTTGATAAAGAACATCATTAGTTAGTTTATTATAAATTTAATAATGAGGTGTTAACCTAGTAGTTAAAATATTGGCCTAAGAATTAAAATAATTCTGAAAATGATGTAATAAATTAAAAAATATCTTATTATGTCCCAAATACTAAAGTAACCAAAATAAAATTTTCATCTAACATTCTTGCATCCATATATTGCTAAACAAGGTGACCACATTGGAGACATGAGAGGCACCACTAGGAGGTAGAATGTAAGTTACAAATTTGAAATTATAAATTTTTTTTAATGCTATCTACTATGTACTTTTGTTAACTAGATTTGTTAACTCAAGTTTACTGAGCATGTACAAGGTCATAAACTATCCCAGGATACTCATAGTTTATCCATAGAGAAGTCAAATTTTTATGGAACATTATGCTTTTTTGTCCACCTTAAGAAATTTGAGAGGTGGGTGCCTAGATAGAATCACATAGAAATAACATAGAAGTAGCTTGAAAGGTGAGTGCTTAGAAAACAACTTGCAAATTTGAAAGGTAGAAACAAGAAATAAGCTGCCCAGAAAGAAATGCACAAAAATAACTTGTAGGTTTCAGAGGTGAGTGAAAGAAAAACAACTTGCAAAGAGGCCAATGGCTAGAAAGCAACACTTAGAAACAACAAAGAAGCTACTTGAGAGGTGAGTTCTTAAAAAGGAAATCACAACTTTGAAAGGTCAAGTGGGTCCCCAGAAAGCAACATGTAGAAACTATTGATGTCAACATCTCCCATGCTAGCATGGGGCCACGATGTGTTCCAGCTAAAATAAGACTAAAAAATAGAATTTTCTTTCTTTTAAAGAGAGAATTTAGTCTCCTAATTTTAAATATGGATGATGAATGTGAGGGTCATGAATGAAATAGGTTTTAATCCCTTCACATTTTTGAAAAATGTTCCAATACTTTATGAGCTTTCACATGTAGCAAGTACAAGACACACTTAACATAGGAGTTAAACAAAACTACTAAAAGTTGATAGCAAATAATGTCAAACATTGAAGTATACATGCTAACCGGCTCCATAAATAATATTCTAAATTGATCAAACAACTATTTAGCCCTAAACTTATGATAGTTTCCCCATTTGAATTGGCTCTTATTGGTAAGTTTGACTTATCATTTTTCTTAAGCTCCCATGTTGTAACATTGGCTTGTACTTATTAATGAATGCTCAGTAGTAGTAGTGGTTCATGTGGTAAGGAATCCGTGATGCATGCAACCTTTAAACAACAACTCCACATGAGCTTGCCCACTAGTTATGCTAGCCTCATGAGGATAGAGTTGTGCTGCATTTGTACTAAGGAATCATGGACAAAATAGCCAAAAATTATGACAAAAGTTGCCACATAGATCTTCTATTACTTATTAGGATAACGGATTCAAGTTGCAAGCCATAATGTCATTGGTGGTCTTTCATGAGGCCCATGAAGGATCATTGTAGCAAATGCTAGATGTGGCCATAGAATTTCTAGAGGTGGTGGTTAGCAATGTGGGAGCACAGGGATGGCAAGAAACATGTAACAAAACCAAAAGGTGGATTTCTAACATCGAATGCAATGGTTTATGACATAGTGGTTGATAATGATGGTTTTGTTGCACATGGGTCGTAGATGTTATAGTTATCCATGCATGGGTGGTGGTTGTTACCATTTACTATTTGTTATTGGTTGATGTTACTATTATGAGGCCCAAGATCTTTATTTTTTATTTTTCTTTTATTTCTTTCCCATTTTTTTACAAGATTAATAGAAATTTTCTTTTCAATTATGCTCTCACTAGGATTTGGTCATGTGCAGATTTGGTGGAAGTGGAAGACACAAAAAATGAGGGGTCATATAGGTCCTGATAAATCCCTCGGGCCAAAGGCAACGAAAGGGGACTCACATAGTGGGGGAGATTTCCAAAGCTAGGCTATGGTGGAGTGCATCTATCCAAGGTTAGTCACAATGAAAATCTCATGGTTTTCTCTCACTCTTGTTATTTGATCAGTAGCTCTTCCAAAGGTAGTTCAAGGAAGAGTAGTGGGAAAATTCAATAGTCAAAGGTTGTAGGCTTGTTAGAAGAGGTATGTTTCTTGCAAGCACTAATAGAAAAGGCTAGACCAAAATTTGTTCCATTTGTAATTATTTTTGAGCTAAGTCATCATTTCATTCTATTATTTTAAATTTTTGCAACCAAAATATGGTCTCCATGGTGTGGATTAAACAAAAAGCCTATTTTTCTTTAGAACATAAATTAATCTTATTCAAATTATTAACTTCTCATGCCTTTATTTTTAATGATCAAGTGCCCTTACTGAGATTGTAAAGCGAATAGCTAGTTTCATGCTAAGTGGTTACATGTTAAAATCACTTAATTTACTACCATATTATTATTAAAATTTCAAAGTGAATAGTTACTTCGGCCAAGATCATCATGGACTACTCTTTTATTCTCCCATTAAAGTTATTAAACCATTAAGCTTCATGTTTTCCTTCTAGCTAAGACTATTCCCAGTGATGAGTGACAAGGTACCCCTATGCCCATCCATATGAATCGCAAAGTGTTCATGGATGATTTCGTTGAATTTTGTGGACTCTCTATTTTTGGTGTACTAGTCTTCTAGGAAGTGTATCTTTTCCTAAAGATCATTCATTGTCTTTCCAATTACACTTGTGAAGCTCAAAGGTATGGTTAAGTGTAATTGAAGCATATAATTTTTATCATTTTATGTTTTATGTTCTTTTCTATTTAAAGAGAGAGTGATGAAGTAATTTAATGATTAATTTAATTTAACTAACTAATTGATATCTACCTAATCCTAATATAAGCATTTAGTCCCACTTTCCGTACATGTCCTGAACCCATGTATTCACTACTAGCTTACCAAGCACTATGCTATTGGGCACACTAAGTAATAAGACTATTGGGATTACCAAGAAAATATGTATTATGATTCAAGTAGTTGTACTTATGTATTTAATCTATCTAGTTTATCTCACTTAATTAAATTAATTATGGAAAAACATTAAATCAATAATTAAAAGCATTAAATGCATAAATGAAATATCTAAACTATCCAAAATGCTACATGGCTCATCATGAAGCTTGTCTTTATTGTCATACACACTATCATGCTTAGGTACAATAATTCTTGAATAAAGATCCATACACTCAATGAGTCCTATTGTGGGCACTTGGGAAAAATATTCTAAATTTCAAATAGATAAACTACAAGAACTCTATTACTACTATGACTTGAATGCCCATAAACATTGTTGGGAGCTCATATTTATAGTTTTTTCTCTAGGGCTACATCAATAGGGCAACAACATGTAAATAGGGCCCTTTTGATGATGCTAAATCAATGGAAGCCAATCAATGTGACACTTTGATGCTCATGGTACCCCCACAACTGAACGAAAACTCATTCTCAAGTTCTTTTACAAGATTGAAAAGGTATGGGATTATTGACTAACTCTTAAGAAAACATACTAACTTAACAAAATTGAGTGCCCAAGTGTACAAATAAAAAAATTACAAAAAGTTATGATGTTCATGACATAAAATTAAAATTCATGATGTGACTACAAAAAATTGGACAACACATCCTCTAATGGTGTGAAGATGGGGGTGAAGATCAGACAATCCTAGGCGGTGGTGGCTCTTGAGGTTCTAAGGAACCTTCATTGTCTTCAGGCATGTACAATAGTCAAGGTTGTTGTGGCTATTCTACTATGGCTGCAACCTCTAGTGGAAGGTGAAAAAAATCAAGTAATGCCTTCGTCTTCTCCTCCTTGCTTAAAGCATCATTGACAATCCATGCAGCATCATCAATGTGGGTTGAAATGGGGACATCCCATGGAAAGGGCATTATTTGGAACATTTTCTTCATGTTGATAAACTAGGAAGTGAACTATTTCCATTCAATATCAAATGCCCTAACTACATTTTTCAATTCCCAGTAATAATTGTAACGATGGAAAATGTCGGCAGCTGGAATACCAAACAAAATCCGTGTATACAGTCTTAACCATAGATCCATGCGAGGGCCGTGCTAGAAAAGAAAATGAATCCATGATGCCCTGAATGGTCTTGTTGATTAGACAGGGACTTACTAATCAGCAAACCGATGGATATTATGGATGTTGCATGGGACGATTTGATTCAACGGGTCGCAAAATGAGAGAAAAACGATGCAGATGAATTACAACGACGATAACGCTAACACGATAAAGAGAATCAAATGCGAGAGAAATGCGTGATTTCAAGATCTATGGCTTTGACCCAAGAAATGACTATTTTGTATATCACATTACACTGGGGAGACCCCAATTGCCTTCTGTGAAGCAAGCACAAAATAACAAGGAAAACTGTCTAAGCAGAAATACAGGATGGAGTCCGATCTACCTCGTAGGACAGAGATGGGATGCAAGGAAGGTCAAGTTCTGACATCTATTGATCAACTGCTTCTGACCAAAAGAACTCGCAAACCACACCAGATGATCTCTAAATCTCTGATATGCTCCCTTTTGCCTTAGGTAGTCTTTGCTCGAAACTGCCGACGATCACCAATGGAGAAAGTTGTGTCTTCTCCAAAGGGGTAATTGCTCCTACTGCCAATTCTCAAGCGGAATATGCTTTGTCTCTATTAGAAGGTGATGCTGTCAAAATTTGCCAAAGTGCTGCTCTCTCTACTTCTGTTTGTCTCTGTGTTGCCTTGTTTTTTTTTCCTCTTCAATTTTTGCCGACTGGGACATTTATAGGTTTGACAATATGTGGAGAAGGGATGGCTGTGATGACACGTGTTTCAAACCTTTCGGAAGATCATTGACTTGACCCATCCTTGTGTCAAAATTCATGACTACGTACAATACGCGCATCTGTGTATTGTGCGTATGAATAACAAATGTGATCGGGCATGTCTCAGTTGATTTTTAGGCTACATTATGCTTGCACGCATTGGGTCACCTGCAAGAGCGTAACAAGGCATGAAAATAATGTATTCAAGCTATTTTATGCTCGTTTATTCCACCGAGCGTAGTGAAGCGTAAACAATGATTAGCTTGGCGATGCATTACATTGAGATACGTTACGTTGCATAACGAGCTTAAGGTGATCTATCCGCAAGAAAAGGAAAGAGAGTTGATCTGTTCCACTTCTTCTGGAATTTCTTTGACTTTTTCAAAGCTCATTACGCTGTTGTGTGTAACAGAGCATAAACCTAGCCTTGGAAAAAAGACATAGCAAAATATATGAGAAGTCGCATATTACACTGCTTAAGCCTCTCTAGATGCCGAAGTAAGTCGCCTTCTGATGCTGGACTATGTTACGCTGAGCATCGTTATGCTACATTGTGTACTATAGCATAAAGATGGAAAACATAGTAAGATAACAAATCTGCGGAAGGAAACTGAAGTCTTGATGCCGCGTACCTCTTTGCTTTGCTCTACCTTGCCTCGTTCTTCTTTCTAGAATTCTATCATGCACTTTTGTCTAAATCGCGAACCTTCACCTGAGGCCGATTCATAATTTTTACGGTGTTTCAATGGCCCCTCTTTGTTTTCAGTTAGAGGGCCTTCCCGAAAGACGTCGACAAAGAATGCGAAACACCAGAGAGGTAAAAGTACCAACAGTGTCCATCAATGGTCACTCAAGTGTTGCCCTGTCAACATAGAAGAGCAAGGATGGAGGACATGGAAGATAAGATGATTTGGTAGGAAACAGGTTCGGGGAAGACTCAAATGAGTTAGGATGGTAGAAGTATGGAATACACTCATTGAACACACAGAAATGTGTGCATACTTATATTAACAGGAATGCTTTCAAACGAGCATAGCGCATCAGTCTGAGATTTCTCTGTTACAGAATACAGTAGTAATGCTTGCAAAAGGAGCACAGTGCATCGCTTCTGTGATATCTCTGCTATGACATTTAATTGTGTTATGCGAGTTTGTGGACTTGATGGCCATGCGAGTGTGGAAAATGGGTGCTTGTGTATGTACCTTTTGCATACAGGAAGCAGATGGTAGGGATGAAGCGAAGCAAGAACTGAGGGTAGGATCATAAGGGGAAGAGGGATGCACTTCTAAGTGGACAAGCTAACCTGAGCAGCCATTTCAAAATACTGTTTGTACTTCACCACTTATATGAATGCACCTTTGGATGACATGTTCGCAGCAAGTAACCTGCAACCAAAAAAGAAAATAGAGGATACCATTGTCTGTGTGAACCGGAGGCGAGGTTGTTGAAACGAGTGCTAATAGAGGTGAGATGAAGTGATCGGTCTGTGAAGGAGGAACTGTAGCATGAGGCCATAGTCTTCAACCTTGACGCTCGGCCTAGCATATCGCCACCAAAGATCATCAGACTCAGCACACCTGACTGGTTATGTAAAGGACCAGCCAAATGAATCTGTGAAGCCAGGGCCTAAATGCGATGATGAGCGGAGATCCCCAAAGTCACAATTGATGGGAATGCCTTTGGGGCTCCGGGCAGCGAAACTAACCTGTCAGAAGTACCACCGTTGCAGTGGGTGTAGCAACGGCATCTCCGAGGGATCAGTAGTATGCCTCTCAGCACATCTGAGGAATTAGTAGGATGCCGGTGGGGTAGCGACGTTGGGATTATCCCAGTATCCCACTCCGCTTGTCGTGAAGTTGCATAGGGATGATTACGCTTGCTTGATTTGCATGGTGGCGACCTGTAAGGTCCATTTTTAAGTCCTGGTAGACTGTCGTTGCTGGTTTTAAGTCTCAGCAGATCATGGTCCCTGTTTAGAGTCTCGACGGACTGAGAAATGCTAGTTTTACGTCGTAGCGGACGGTGGCGGGGCTGATTTAAGATCTCAGCAGACCGTGCTGTGGATGTCATTTTTGTGTCATGACCCAAGGACAAATCTGTGCTATTTTTATGTCTTAGCAGATGGTTGCTTACCTTTGCCAGTTCTATGTCATGATGGACAGCCGGTGCCAGTTTAGTGTCATGGCAGACGCGTGCAAAAGATGCCAATTTTTCGTCCTGGCGAACCTGTACAACACTGCCAGTTTTACGTCGTGGCGGATGGTTACAACTTGCCTGTTTAGCGTCGGGGCAGATGCGTGTAAGGAATGTCAGTTTTACATCGTAGCGGACGATGTTTGCCAGTTTAGCATCGTAGCGGATGATGGTTGCCAGTTTAGCGTCGTAGTAGACGATGGTTGCCATACCTGATGTTCACAATAGAGATGCCACTATATGTAATACCACTTTAGATATATGTGATTGACAGGGTTTGGTAGCTCGTTGCTGTAAATATTCGCTAACTTGAATGCTCTGTTGCTGTACGTGTTAGTCACTAAGAGAGGACCCTCCCAGTTTGCAAAGAATTTTCCTACTGGTTCGTGAATGGCCTTGAGAACTAAATCTCCCTTCTTGATCGGACACTGCTAAAGATTATGATGATGCTTTTGCCTCTACTTGTCTTGATACTTTTCGATTATATCAAGCGTCTATATCCACTTCTCTTCTACTGAATCCAAATCCATAACTCGAGACTCGGTGTGTTGAGCGTCATTTATAATCGTGGAGAGGACCACTCTCAGAGGAGGAATTTGCAACTCGATAGGAAGCACTACATCAGATCCGTAGACTAGGCTATAGGGTATACTATCTGTAGCCATCCTATATGTAGTGCGATACGCCCATAGCACATAGAGGATTTTTTTGTGCCACCGTCTCTTATTATTATCGAGCATTTTCTTGAGCAGATTGATGATGACTTTGTTTGTTGCTTGAACTTGACCATTTTCTTGCAGGTAGTAGGGCAAGGAAAAATATTGTTTAATGCCAAGGCTATTATAGAAGGATTTGGTTTCTATACTACTAAACTGCGGCCCATTGTCGGTCACGATAGTCATCGGGAGACCAAATCTGGTTACAATGTTGTCTAAGATGAAATAGAAAATCTGTTGAGATGTGATCTTCCTTAAAGGAATAGCTTCTAACCACTTCATAAAGTACTCAGTGGCGGTGATTATGAAGCTATGACCTGTGGAAGATTTCAGCGTGATGGGACCTATAATGTCTAGACCCCATCGTTGAAATGGCCATGTTATCTAAGTTGTATGTAACTCTGTAGGTGACACGTGTATAAGATTTGCGTGACGCTGACACATATCACAAGTTTTAACCTTTTTCAAGCAATCTTTTTCCATGCATGGCCAGTAGTACCCTAAGCGACGAAATTTTTGAAGCCATAGCCCATGGTGCTACGTGTCCTCTGCATAATCCCTCGTGAACCTCGCCAACGATACGATGTGCTTGGTCTTTATTAACGCAGGTAAGCAACACACCATCAAAAGAGCATCAACAGAGAGTACTGTCTCCTATGATTATGTACTGCTTAGCTCGCTTACGGATTGCATCTTTCTGCATGCATGTCAATTCAGGAGGTAGCTTGCCTTGCAAGAGGTAAGTTTTAATGTTGTCATACCATTCCGGCGTGCTTTCTTCAAGAAGAGAAGATATCTGCGCCACCTAAATGATAGGACCTGTAAAATCTGTTATTAAAGTAGGACAAGTATCAAGTAGATGTGAGGGCACGTTTAAGGCCAGAGTAGCCAGTGCATCGGCTAGTGTGTTATCATTCCGCAGCACGTGCTAGGCATCGATGGTAGCGAATCGCTTCAGAAGATCTTTAGCCATATCACAATAGGGCTACAAATCTGCAGCCTTGTAGGTGTAGACTCCTGTGATCTGATTGATGATGAGCATCGAATCACCCCTAATCACCAAGTGTCGAACATCAAGTTCGCTGGCTGCTAGTAATCCCTTGACAAGCCCCTCGTATTCTGCCATGTTTTTCGTACAGGGGAAGGTCAAGCGATAAGCGTGAAGATGCACATCCTTAGGTGAAAGCGTAATAACAGTGGCGGTGATGCCACCTTTAGTAGTTGAAGCTCCATCAAAATACAGCGTCACTTCGGGGCCTGTCGAGACAGGGCTTAAACTATGTACATGTTCGTCTGGAAACTCAGGCTCTATCGTTGCCTGACTGTCAATAGGTGAAATTACTAACTGATCAGCTATTACCTGGCCTTTCGTAGAAGATTGGCCAATATAATGCAGATAGAATTCTGCCATGATAGCCTTCTAACGAGCTCTTTTGCTACTTTCGTATAGGTTGTGTGTAATGGCCCTAAGGATGTTGTTTTTACAGATGATGTTAACTTGGCTACCAAAAAGGTAATGTCTACACTTTTTCAGTGTAAATACTAATGCTAAGCAGTTACACTCTACTTCGTTGTACCTCGTTTCATATGCACATAGAGCATGACTCAAGTAGTAGATGGGCACTTCCGACCCATCATCCCTCCTTTGACAAAGTAATGCTGCTAACGCTACGTCTGAAGTTGCGAGGTAAATGTAAAATGGTAGATCTCTTTGTGGTGGGAAAACTGTTGGTAACTATTGAAGTTCTTGTTTTAGGCTATCAAACGCATGCTGACAATCTTCCCTCCATTCGAAATTAACCCCCTTTTTAAGCAAATGTTGCATAGGGTGTAACTTGTCGGTTAATCTTGAGATGAACCGGCGTATAAACTGTAATCATCCTTGTAACCCGCGTAATTGTTTGAGGTCTGTGGGAGGCGTTAATTCGACAATGGCTTTGACCTTATCAAGGTCAACTCGTATGTTGGTTTTCGACACCAGAAACCCCAGCATGCGTCCAGTTTTGACTCCGAATACGCACTTCTTTGGGTTAAGCTAGAGCTCGTATTTAGAACATCTTTTGAGGACTAACTCCAGGTCTTCCGGATGATCTTCTGACTTTAAAGACTTAACCGCTATATTGTCAACATAATCATTCAATCTCCCTAAGAGGTAATCACTAAAGATGTATGTCATGGCTCGTTGATACATTGCTCCGGCGGTTTTTAGGCCGAAAGGCATCATGGTGTAGCAAAAGGTGCCCCAGGGCGTCATGAATGTTGTGGTTAATTGATGTTCTGGGTTGATGTGAATCTGATTATAGCCCAAAAATCCATCCATGAAGGACAGAAGTGCATGCCCAACTGTCGTATCGACTAGTTGGTCAATACTCTGTAGTGGGAAGTTATCCTTGATTATGTCCTTGTTTAAGTCTCAGAAGTCTGTATGCTTCCGGTTTTCTTTGGGACAACTACAATGTTAGATACCCAATCCGAGTAATCAACCGCGTGGATGAAACCAGCCTGATACAGTTTGGTGATCTCATCATGCACGGCTAGCACGATTTCTAGCTTGATTTTTCATACCTTTTGCCTAATTGCTTTGATCTGCGGGTCTAAGATTATGTTATGCTGGATTAACCTGGGATCTAGCCCCGGCATATCCTCGTATGACCATGTAAATACTGTGATGTTGTCCTAAAGGACCTATTTTATAGAATTGTGTGTTTCCTGGTCTAGTAAAGAACTAACTTTAAGCATTTTGGCTTCACCCTTATGCGTAACGATAGGAACCTCATTGAGGGGGTCTCCGGTTATATCCCCAGCCTCCAACTCTAGCATGTGCATCAACTTTTCTGGCCATTCTGGGGACGTTTCCGACATGGCTATGGTCATGTCGTCGAAGGGAGGGTGAGTTTCTACTAGCATAGGATTGAATTGCCTAATTATTTTCCCGTATGGGCCTGTCAAAGTTAGAGGTGCTGAAAATGTTGCATCCATTTTCCGACCATCCTGCAAAATTGCCAAATGCGTAAATGATTAGGAGAAAACATGACGTGGTGTTGTCGTACGTGGAAAGCTAACTGAATTTTGAATATTGTAAATAGGCTGTAATTAATGCTACTCGATTACGAGATGATAAGATGTGGTAGTTTAACGTCATTTCTGACAGGAAGCACATGCGATATCTACCACATTAATACCTTGATTTTCGGGTTCCATTTTAGGAAAGTCCCACTGAAATCGGATATCGAGTCGGTGATTTTTGCATATAAGTAAGTAATTCTCAGCAAGAATGGGCTGCTGGCTATCGCGAATTCAAATTCCTAACTGTTACGAAGCGAGAGAAAGAGGAGCAAAACGTTGGAATGTGTAATTTGCGAAGACGTGAACGTGTGAAGTTGTGAAGGTTTTGAAGCTATGATAATGGTGCCTAAAATTAAAATAAAGAACACGAAATTGGCTAAGATCGACGAGGTGCAAGAGAATCTGGAGCGCGCTTCGCAGGCAGTGGTCGAAGTGAGGGACCCTACGCCCTTGAACCGGTAGGCTGTCTTTTGCGTATTTGTGTTATTATAGAAGTGTTTATTATTGTAGTGTTGTTCGCATAAATGGAGGTTTTAGACTATGGACCTCGCGTTAAGACGAGGGTTTAATGGGGTTGCGTCTATCACCATTGTTAGGGACAAACCTTGCGTTGTTGCAAGGCTTTTGGCGATTTTGGCATGGATAACTAAGTGTAATCTATAGGTTTTCTGTATTTAAATATGCAAATGTGAATCTAGATGTTGATCTGTGTATTGCGTTTTCTATACAATATTATGCTAAAGCCTGTTTTGATCATCTTGGATATTGTTGGGGTTCTGTGCTGTATAAACCCGATCATGCCTAATGTCCCTCCCCTGCAAACTCAGTTGCATTGGAAGGCCATGTGGTTTTGAAAGGGTGTGTTGGAGTTTCTGTAGTTCTTACTTCACAACTACAGCTTCATTATATGGTCTAATTTGTTAGGCGATATTGCTGGTGCCATTTTGGAGCACCTGTTAGTGGGTTCCGCATAGGGAATTTTAGCCTTCTTGATAGAAGGAGCCATCGACACTGGTCGTCCCAACGACCAAGACCTTAGCGCCCGAGGTTTGAGGTGCTTGGGTTGGATCTGGGAAATGGCCTAGTTCAGTTGCTACCACGCATATAACACTTTGTTCGTGGCCTATCATGTCTTGACCTACTTCCAGAACCCAGTAGGCACTGTGTATTATTCAAGCGGGTAAGTAGTTTTGTTGACTGTATTTTTGTTATATGTCTGTTGTCTAAGTTTTGTAAAGCGTAAGATAAGCCTATGTGGTATGGTATAGGTTTTTTATTCATGAGAACAGGTTAGTAGGAGATGGTGATACGTTGTCATGGACGAAAACGGCAATAAAGGCGTTTACCTCAACTAGCAACGTACGTGCTGGTATGATGGGGCAGATCGGCTTCGACATTCATGAGTACCCCACCCGCTATGCTGACGCTTTCGAGAATTGCCAGAATCTTGGGTGGGTACATGATGACTGGACCTTAGATCTGTCCCTTACCATTGAGGACATGCAGAGGAACCTTCCTCCATTTCCTTTGCCATTTGGACATGGTAAAACTACTGTGTATTTTATTGTTGCGTGGTGTAGTTGTGAATTGTGAACATTGCGTAATAATGTTTTCATTGGACTTGTGTCTTACGTTGTTCAGTTAGGGAATCCTGGGAGATTACCCTTACAATTTCCGGCCGCAAGGCGAATATCATCCTCTTCCATTACAGCGACATCAAGGATGCACAACGTTGGCTCGGCCATGCAACGGCCCCAGTTGTGGTGGTCACCAAGATCTGAGAAGCGAGGCTAATGTATTTATTTTTAGCCATAACTCCTGATGTCCCTGCCAGTGAAATGCTAACCCTGGTCAACTCCTTTAGTGAAAAGGTAGAGCATTTTTGCACGCACGTGCATCACGTACGTGTAATTTTTGACATTGATGCTCAGCTCTTTGTAGACCTTTTTGGCATTCCCTCTGATGGCCTTCCCATACATGAGAAGGCGAAGAGGAGTCTCGACTATCAGAAGTGGCTAGAGCAGTGGGTAAGAATCAAGAAGGAGCCCAAAGGGATTCCTTGTGAAGGAATCAAACTAGGAATCGCCAAGACAATTTATCCCCTTTTCCGGGCCCGGACTTTCTCCAAAATGCTCTCGCAAGGGAAGTTATTTTCCATAGAGCAGACCCGTATTATGTGGGAGGTTCTGGAATAAGGGACCCAGTTCAATTGGGCAAGCTATTTTGCTAAGGGACTACACACTGAGATGATCAAGCTTTGCAAGAAGCTCGATTCTTGTTTCAACGTGCATTACGCCTTCTTCATAGCTTGCCTTTAGCGTTTTGCTGAGCTTTTGGTCGTCGAAAAGAATGGGGTCTAACTGCAACAAGATCGAGACCAGCTATCCAAACCCTGGATTACACATATCCTCAGCACTACCCATGGGCAGGACCCTCCAGAAGGGATTGGGGAATCTCTATCTATAATGACCAGAGAACTGGCGGCGTCTCGAATGCGAGGCCCCAATAGCATAGGCTGGATAATGCCTACTTACCTTGGCGATGCCTCACGAGTGAAGCGTTTGGTGGAAGAAATCATGGAACCTGTAGCTCGGCGTAAAGGGCTTCATATAACCGAGGCCTCTACAGAGCCTGGGAGTGGCACAGGTCAAACCGTGAAAGTCAGGGTTTAGCAGAGTAAACCTCTGCCTGGTAAGTATGAGGGAGATGTATTGAAAACTATATTATGCAATGTTTACTTAGAATATTTGGAATGATATATTAAGAGTATTGTGATATTACGAGTGAAAATTATAGAGCAGCTAACCCCTAAAATAGGGGCAGTGATACTAAGTCATGGGGAAGGGGCCCCAGTTTTAGAAAAAGAGGTCCCAGCCATCGAGACAAGCGCCGCACAGACTCATGTGCATGAAGAGGCCCCAACTGGAGGGGCAAGCGACACACAGGCCCTTTTGCGTGAAGGGGAAAAGGAGGCGGAAGATGTTGGCGAGGTTGCCACTATCATCGGTAGAGGTAATGAGCATGCTAGAAATCTGGCAGAATTTTGTTAATAATTAGAGTTTCTAACTTGACTACGCTACAGGAGAAGAGGATGCATCCACGTCCATCGCTGTGAGCAGAGCGTGGAGAGACTTTCCTGACAAGTTTGCCTTCATGGAAGGCATTGTCAGTGATATGATTGAGCACCTCGAGCGCGTTGATCCTAAGGCTGGTATGCTGTAGTTATAAAAGATTTATTTTACTATGCAGTGGTATTGTGTCATATACAATGATAATGTTTGCTGTTAGGAGCTCGCCTTCGATGGGACCCAACGAAGCCCATTGATTTGGACATAGTGGAGCCTCCATCGGATGGGGCGGCCATGCCACGTCACATTTATGAGAAGATGCGTAAATGTGCGTTACGCTCGACCCGCTCCTTATGGGAGAGTAAGGGTGTGAATAAAAGCCTCTGGAAAAGGCTACAGAGGTCAAAGCAAAAGATTGAGTCTCTGACCAAAGAGGTCAGAGACCTGAAGTCGCGATGCGAATTCCTACAAGTGTGAGAGATGGGAGATGAGGACTGACGTACTACTATTATTGACTACTCCCGTTATTGGACCGCCATCAAAAATAGTGTGCAAACCAGTCGGGCATTAGTAGAGCAACGGATGCAGATAGAGCTCCTAGCTCAAAAAAGCCAGGATTGGAGGGATTACTGTGCAAGTGTGCAAGAGTGGGGGCAGAAGGAAAAGGATCACAAACATTTGTATAAGCGAGAAAGCATCACTTATCATAAACTTTATCGTGATTCTGCCATCAAATCACAATCCTTGCAAGTCTTCCTTGACGTCATTAGAGCATCCGAAGCCTTCGAGAAGTTCCAAGAGCTGGTGACTGTGAGTGCTTCCCTGGAAAGGGAGATGACTCTCCCTGGGGGCTAGACTACAGTCCCTACATTCTTCCCGGACCCCCCTTACTAGACTAACATGGAGAAAGAAAAGGTAAAGGCTGGGGCTGCCTTGGGATATGATGTGTGGTCATACCTAACTAAGGAGGAAATTATGAAGCACCTATAGGCTAGCCTAGAAAAGCTTCCTTTTTCTACGGAAGCAGGGCCATCGCGAGTAAGTTTAATCATGGCTAAGTCTAAATTTTCCTATTGTGTTGTTAAGTTTTTTTTTTGCTAATATTTTTCCTATATCTAGGTACTAGCAGAGGATAGAGAAGACGAGCAAGCTAAAGAGCCAATACCAGAGGAAGAACGCAGTGATGAAGAGCATCCTCCCGTTGAGCCGATACTAGAGTAGGGACCTCATGAAGAGGGGATTCCTCGTGAAGGAATACTTCCCAGGAAAGAAGGTCCGCTAGAGGATGATCCATTAGGGCTAGAGCCAGACTTAAAAGATACTGGTGATAGTGGCATTAGGGGAGAAGCGTAATTGTGGTTTACGCATGGCTTTACTGATTGTTGTCAACAATGGCTATGAGATTGACTAAAAGGCTAGCTATAAAATTTTCTGTGGCAATTTTAAATGCTATTCATTTTTTTTTTATTTTTTTCCTTTTTATCTGCAAAGTGTAAGCGTAATTGTTAAGGATTTTGCCTAAGTTATATAGATGAAATGGAAGAGCTAGTTTAAGGCCATTGGGGGCCATATGCGTAAACTAGGGATTAGTTTTAGGCCATTGCGGGCCACAGCAGGCATTTGCATAATCCAAAACTAGTTTTAGGCCGTTGCGGGCCATAACTAGTTTAAGGCCATTGCGGGCCCTTTGCGTAATATAGGAAGCGTAAATTATGACAGTATACAATTCTTCATAATTAGGCTAAAGTGATTAAGCAACATGAATAGCGTACGTAAAAGAAATGCAATAGCGTAAAGAGATCGCAAGCGTAAAAATTGAAAACTTTTATAGTGTAAATATGTATTGAATGAAAAACAGACTGCTGAATGCAAATGGCGATAGCTGACAAAAACGTGACAATGTGCGTAAATGTCATTCTTCAACCATCAATCCTCAGTTATCTCTTAATGGCCTTCACGTTGAGTGTTACGTAAGGGTGGGGAGATTTACGATCTAACTCCTCTACGTCACCATCCTGAAATGGAAGGTTGGCCCAGGCTAGACTATAATCATTAGTGTCGATTTGTTGAGGGATTTGGGGATAGGTTTGATCATCCGATGTTTCTATGTTCGAACCTCGTTCTTCTTCAATGTTATTGACAGTCATGGGAGTGATTTCATCACCGCGTATTACGACCTTCCCTCTAGCGTAGGGCAGGTGTATCTCTTGGTGTATCGGTGATGAAACCGCCCTCAACTAGGCTAACCACAACCTCCCTAAGATCAAGTTAAACCTTGGCATCTCCTCGACGACTAAGAATGTGTCATCCATTGGGAATTGATCCCTTGCCACAAACTCGATACGCACCATCCCTCTGACCTGAACCCTTGCCTCATTGAACAATTTTACGCAAGCTATCATTGTGGGAGTGATCTGGTCGACCAACCCCAACCTATCCATGATGGGATAAGGAATGACGTTTGTAGCTACGCCATCATCCACGTGTACCCTCCAGATCCAGTATTGACCGACCCGAATGGTGATGAACATGGGTTCAGTTGTTACCTAACCTTTCTCAGGATCGTCTTTCATAGACTCGTCATGAAAGGTCAGCGAGGTAGGCCTAGATTGCTCAGCTTCGGAAGGAAACATGACAACATGTATTGCTTCCTCCTCCACTAGTAAGCTTTCATCCATATATATGGATGTAAGCATGCGGACCATAGCCTCACGGTGTTCCCAGGATGTCATAAGTAGGTCATAAAGGCTTAGTGTTGTATTTTTTTGTTTGAGAGCTTGTTTGACCTATGTAAATGCATTGAGGAGGTCATTCTCTCGGCTGGGTTGTTTATCTCCCCTGTCCTCTTCCATTTGGCCCAAGAGACGAATCTCCCAAGGTGGAACGGTGTCAGTCGGGGGGTTGTTCTTTTTCTTGCCAAGAGGAGGTGGTTGCGTTTCTGCACCTTTATTTTGATTCTGAGGTACAGGCGAAGGCATAGAGGCTAGGAACCTAAGCTTAGGGAAGCTGAGCGTAAAATGATCTTTCGTCGCGCTAACAAATGTGTTCTCTCCATTTTGCTTGTCAAGTGATGGTTGACGAGTTTGGTTAGAGGTCTGCCCCTGTGTAAGAGGAGCAGACGGTGGTTTTGGTGCTCTAATGATGAAGGGTGGCCTATGCGTGGGCACGGACAAAGTCGTGGCTTTTCTGTTACTGTGTGGCTAAGTGGTATTCTGCAAAGGTGCATGAATGATAAAAGGTGGCCTCGAGGCACCACTGGCTGCCGATGAAGGATCCCCCCCTTTTGGTGAGCTGGCAGGTATGCGCAAAACAAAAAGTTTTTTGGGCGGTACCTTCCTCTCACCGTTCGTACTCACTACATTGATTGTATAAGGTGCGTCATTTGCATTCAATGGATCCTTATACACGTGTAATGTTTGGTTTTTCGGATGCGCCAGATTACTGCTGTCTAGTTTTAAATGACCCTAGTTGATCATGCATTGAATATCATCCTTCAACGCCCAGCAGTAATCCGTATCATGACCACACAGCTGGTGGTAGTCACAGAAATGATCTAGCCTAAAAGATCTCGAAACTGGTGGTTCATTAGGTAGGGCTAGAGAAGGGTTCTTCAGTAGTTCACAATGATGTCTGTGATGATTCAAAGCTTCTTCGGATACCCTTTTGGGTTGCATGTATCTGGCCCCTAATAATTGCTTCAACAGTTCTGAATGCTTTATAGGCAGGGTTGTATACTTTGAGCGATCTTTATGCTCAAAGTTTGGTTTAGGCTGGAGGGGCCCTTCAAGGGTAGTTGTATCCTGCCTAGTGCTACCCGCACTGGTCGTGGTCTCAGGAAGCGCCGTAGGTGCCTTCTTGTTCTTGTTCTTTGCACCTTTAGCCAGCGCAGCCACTGTCGTTGTTGTCGCTTTGCCTTTGTCCTTTCCTTTGTTATGTGCGTTTTTGTAGGCGATATATCCTGGGTCTTTGCTGGCCTCCGTAGCATCTTGGATGCTTATAATTTGAGTGAAGGCCTAATGTAAAGAGTTGGAGGAAAGATAATATAGCTTTGCCTTGATAAAGTCATTGACTGCTCCTTTGAAGATGGCCAGTAAATGTGAGTCTGCAATTGGCTCACGGATTTCATTCAAAGTAGCATTCCAGCGCTGTATGAACTTCTGGACTAGTTCAAGCGGGTCTTGTTTCACCCCCATGAGATGATCCAACATGACTTCTAGCTTTAAGTTGTATTTAAAGTGGGTCACGAATTATGTCAGCAGCTCTTCCAAGGTTGAGATGGAAGAGCGTGGAAGGGCTCGATACTAGTCCAAAGCTTTCCCTGTTAAAGACATAGCAAAGACTTGGATGATCATGTGTGGCCATTATTGTAACAACAAGGACTCAGATCTAAAAGTGACTAAGTGAGCATTAGGATCCCCCTCCCCATTATACTTGGTAAAATGAGGTAAGGACATCCCTGGAGGCAACGAAAACATGGGGACCGCTGGACTAATGGGATCATCCTGGTAAAAGTCCATGATCTGTACAGTGTCTGAGCCAGTGGCCTTAAGACGCCTAACCTCCTCAGTGAGGGTTTGAATAAGTAGAAAAGCTTGGTCCAGACCTTTTGCTGGAGGTGTCTGTGCAGGAGGAGCAGGGGGCTAACCTGGAAAAGCAGGGCCAGGTGGTGGAAATGATGGGATGGTTGGGCCAGTAGATGATGGGGCGAGGATCCCTATAGGCAGGGGTGCTTGTGAAGACCACCATCCACCAGTTTGGGAAGAAAGATTGGCCGCCGCCGGCTAGACAGGATAAGGGTAGGGGTATTGCGGGTTCACCTGCAGAATATGCATTGTGGGAGCCACCAAGGGTTGCACACCGTACACCACAAACTGGTTGTGTTGTGCTGCGGGGTAGGTCCACTAACTTGCGGAAAGCTATGGAATAGGTATCTGTGGCTACATGACGGCGATGATCTGCTGGGTTGGATGGGGTGGCAAAGATATGGTTTGCATCAGGCGAGTTGTGGATATGGTTTGGGGTTGGATCTGCGGGATGAAATGGGGCACGGTGGTTGCTGGCACCACCGCTGGAATGCTAAGTATGCGTGATGATGAGACCGCCCCCATGTTATCGTGGGGTACTTGCACTTGGAGCCCAGATGGTTGCTCAATGGCTTGTGGAATGATGGGGACATGCGTCTATATGGTCATGGTCAGGTTAAGAGGAGCTGCTTCTCTGTTGAAAGGGAATGATGGATTGACGTAAGTGTGGGGACTAAGACTGTGATATGAATGCTCAGATTGGGCTGTGAACTCATCATCCTCTTCCTCCCCATTCTGGGGTTTCGTCATAGCCTGTGCAGCCTGGCTCTTAGCCATGACCAACTGTGTTATAATTCCATGTTGCTGGTCTATTAAAGGGATAAAGTCATAGGCTCTTGGGGTGAAATCTTGGCCCCCTCGATGGATCATCTCAAAATTTCATTTCGCCTTGATTTGGGCTTCACTAAGAGCAAGCTTCACCAGGATCTTGACGTAGATAAATTTGTATTCCTTGGGGGTCATGACAGTAAATATTGGGTCTTTTCCCTATAGCCTCAATGACCAACATGATGGTCCCTGAGGTCCTGCTACACCAAGAGTTGGCCTAGTGACAGGGATAGGGTTCACAGATGTGGCACCCAAGTCAGCAGCGACCATGGCGGTTCTGGTTGTGTATACAGAATCCATTGATAAAGTGGGTTAACGGCGACAAACTAATGGATCCAAAAAGTAGCTGACAAAAAGATCACAAATAGGCTTTCTACCCTGTAGGATTATAGAGCAATCGTTCTTGCGACCGATCTACACCATACAATTTGCTGTAAACTTCCCTAGAGGTATTACATTTACAGTTTTGGGTATAAATCGCTAACAAGGCTACCCAAAAAATGTAGATCAGAGCCTAGACCCTCCTTCTAGCGCCAGAAAATTGTAATGACGAAAAATGTTGGCAACTGGAATACGAAACAAAATCCGTGTATATAGTCTTAACCACGGATCTGTGCGAGGGCTATGCTGGAAAAGAAAACGAATCCATGGTGCCCTGAACGGTCTTGTCAATCAGACAGGGACTTACTAATCAGTAAATTGATAGAGATTATGGATGTTGCGTGGGATGATTTGATTCAACAGGTCGCAAAATGAGAGAAAAATGATGCAGATGAATTACAACGACGATAACGCTAACACAATAAAGAGAATCAGACGTGAGAGAAACGCGTGATTTCAAGATCTATGGATTTGACCCAAGAAATGAATATTTTTTATATCACGTTACACTAGGGAGACCCCAATTGCCTTGTGTGAAGCAGGCACAAAATAACAAGGAAAACTGTCTAAGCAGAAATACAGGATGGAGTCCGATCTACCTCGTAGGCTAGAGATGGGATGCAAGGAAGGTCAAGTTCTAACGTCTATTGATCAACTTCTTCTGACCAAAAGAACTCGCAAACCACACTAGATGATCTCTCGATCTCTGATCTCCTCCCTTTTTCCTTAGGTAGTCTTTGCTCGAAACTTCCGATGATCACCAATCGAGAAAGTTGTGTCTTCGCCAAAGGGGTAATCGCTCCTGCTACCAATTCTCAAGAGGAATATGCTCTGTCTCTGTTAGAAGGTGATGCTGTAAAAAGTTTCCAAAGTGCTACTCTCTCTACTTCTGTCTGTCTCTATGTTGCCTTGTTTTTTTTCCTCTTCAATTTTGCCGACTGGGACATTTATAGGTTTGAAAATATGTGGAGAAGGGATGGCTATGATGACACATGTTTCAAACCTTTTGGAAGATCGTTGACTTGACCCATCCTTGTGTCGAAATTCATGACAACACACAATACATGCATCTGTGTATTGTGTGTATGAATAACAAATGTGATCAGACATGTCTCAGTTGATTTTTAGGCTACATTATGCTCGCACGCATTGCATCACCTGCAAGAGCGTAACAAAGCATTAAAACAATGTAGTCAAGCTATTTTACGCTCGTTTATGCCACCGAGTGTAGTGAAGCATAAACAATGATTAGCTTGGCGATGTATTACACTGAGATACGTTGCGTTGCGTAACGAGCGTAAGGTGATCTATCCGCAAGAAAAGGAAAGAGAGTTGATCTGTTGCACTTCTTCTAGACTTTCTTTGACTTTTTCGAAGCTCATTACTCTGTTGTGCGTAACAGAGCGTAAACCCAGCCTTGGACAAAAGACTTAGCAAAATATATAAGAAGTCACATATTACGCTGCTTAAGCCTCTCTAGATGCCGAAGTAAGTTGCCTTCTGATGCTGGACTATGTTATGTTGAGCATCGTTACGCTACATTGTGTACTATAGCGTAAAGATGGAAAACATAGTAAGATAGCAAATATGCGGAAGGAAACCGAAGTCTTGATGCCGCGCGCCTCTTTGCTTTGCTCTGCCTTGCGTCGTTCTTCTTTCTGGAATTCTGTCATGCACTTTTGTCTGAATCAAGAACCTTCACCTAAGGCCGATTCACAATTTTTACGGTGTTTCAATCATTCATTCATTTGTTCAGGTTCTCAGTAATTGATCATTGACAAGTGAATCATGCCTTGAGAACTTTGAGTTCAATGTTAGCCACTACAAGCTTATCCTTGGTGTCCCTGTGGTGGTTGAACTTGGCCTTATACAATAAGTACGAGCTAGCCCCCTATTTCTTGAGCTCTAACTATTACCATCCATTACTCAACATGACCAAGTTTGTATAATGGAGATTAGTAAGCTTCATATATTCTATCATCTCCTTGATCTGCAACTCCTTTATGTAGAGTTTCATCTTATTATAGGCATATATCCCATCAAAGATGGATTTTTAAACCTCTCTACCTTGTTGGAGTTGTTGTAGCGATTCATTTACTTTCACCCTCATCAACTAGATGTATTTTTCATTTACCTCCTTCTGTAAACTGACTTGTTCTTTGTAATGATCCCTAACTTTCTCAAATTTGAGAGGCTTCAATTTTTAGGAAACTACCTCAATCGTAGTTTTCTGGTGAAGTGTGTAGACTTCCTCCATGGACAGATTCCTATTCTATGCTACCAATCTTCTTAATTCCTTGTTTTCTCTAGCTAGTTGCTCCTACTATTGATGGATGAAATTAGTTAATTATTGCTTATGCACATCAACATTTTGCAGGCAATGGTTCTTTGAGATCAATTGGACATTCTCTTAGTAGGTCTGATCTAAGGCCTTTTGAATCTTGTGCTATGTAGCCTCTACTATGGATCGATAAAACACTACTATCTCCATTGCATCTTCAACCCCTTTGAGTTTGGTATGAAGTTTTTTCATAGCATCATCTCTTGTAAATGTCAGGTTGAGGAATGCAGGATCAACAATCTGGGCTTTTAGTTTGACAAATTTTACAACCAAGCATTCATTCCTCTCCTTGGCTATTTTAAGTTGCCCCTCCAAAATTTTATTTTTGACCCTTGCCTCTAGTAGCTTTTACTGGGTTGTAGTGATAGTATCTAGAAGATTAAAGACATTCAGAAGCAACTATCTGGTTCCCACTAGTCAGTCTAGTAGTTCTTCATGTTGTGCTACATTTATTCTACCACTTGTGATATTCACATCTACACATCTTTGAGTGTAGTGATATTCATTGTAGATGCCATAGGTATGTTGAGAATGTTATTAATACGATCAACAACGACCTCTACTATAGTCTCCTTTCCTTGGTGCTACATCACCAATAAAATTTTCCCTTCATCCTACTCCAAGCACATTGACAAGGTTGTAGTGTTTCTAGAAATTTCTAGGAGTGATTGTTATTTTGCAAAAGATACTATGACCTCTCTAGTGGTTGGATTTGACCTCACAGGTAGTTGCGTTCTTTGGGTTAAGAAAATGGATCCACCCTTACCCATTAAACTAATTATTCAAGCCACCTCATTGAGGTGACTCATTACTAGTTTCTAGATGGATGGGTCCCTATAACTCATGGCTACTTGTTACTCTTGTTCACTAAAGAGCCATTCTCTGTATTCTAGCAATTGTTGGATGGTTGCAAGGATATCTGGCACCATAGTCTAGTTTGATTGGCAAGTGGGGGTGATGATCACTACTCCTCTTTATGAATAGTAATTGTAGGTGTTTTATCCTTCATCATTTCTACCTAGTTGAAGATCAAAACTTACCTAACATTGTCATTGGTGTAAAAAACTATCCCTCCCCTTTGACAAAGTTTCCTAATGAGGCATGGAAAGGCAAGTTCCTTTCTTTCATATTCATTTTATTTAAACTACTTCTTCATCTCTAGATAGATCAGCTGCAGAAGGTTGACTAGGAATCTCCCACTTAGAGAAATGCATGCTTGAGTAGAGAAGGTGGTGATTTTACTTGGCCTTACCATGGAATTGAGGTAGAAGGCCACAATCTTGTAATAAATCCTCTCTACTAATGTGAGTACATCAAACTCCTTATGGTCAACACCATAGCACTATTACACCCATTCTTTCTTAATATTAGGATCTACCTAAATTGGGATCTCAGTAAGATTTTTCCCTATTTCAAGCAACCCGAGAACTATAGTAATGGCTTGTGCTAAGTAGGACACTAAGATGTCCTTGATTTTCACTATTGATCTTGGATGCATGTTATTCTAGAATAGGAATGTCTCTCCCATGTACCAATTCCCAATGGAAGTGATGATTGGCCACATGGGAGAGGTCTTTAGCTAGTCCTACACTTCTCTTGGAGCATGCTCTAGGAAAGGGCCAAAATGTAACTCCTAGAGCACTGATTTTGAAACCTCCATTAATTTGATTTGATTCAAGTAGGAATCTGTTAAGGTCACCTCAAGATTTATGGGTTACATTGGTGCATCATCTCGATGGAAGGGTTCTATTGCTACTGTTAGTGGTTCTAGAATCTATTTGATAGATTCCACTTCTGCCTCTTCCCTAATAAAACTTGTGGCATGGGTTATGACTGATTCTTCTTGGGGCTATTCTTGGCCCCTTCTCATTCTAGGCTATTTCTCCCTTGGTTTGGATGGTCATGCTTCCTACGTGTGCTTTCTTTTTGGTTCCATCTATGGTCACAACACATCCATGGATTAGTAGATGTAATGTGTAACTTTAAAATTTTTGAATACCTTTTTTCCATTAGTTTGTTACACTTTGGCTAATGTTGGAATATTTTAGAATCATCATTTTATGAATTAATTATTTATTATTTATTATAAATGTCACTAGAGCTTGTTGGAAAGGTTTAACTCTTGTAATTGAGTGTTTAATAGTTGATATTTTAGTTAAACCTTTGTGGGAGTTAAAAAAAGTGTGAAAAATATGCTATAAAAATGGCACATTTGTGGCCCCCATGACAAAGAGTTTACCTATGGCACCTACAAGGTCAAAAAATGTAGTGATTTGGATAAATGGTTTAGAAGTTATGGGCTCTAGAAGGTTCTAGGCACTCAAAAATTGAAAACCTCCTTTCGCATTTATGAGCAAATGTAAAATTTTCTAACTTGAATCATTCCTATTTATACTATTTTTTTCCTTATATCAACAAGGTCCTATGTATAGGGCCTCGATAGGGGTCCATTGGCAAAAATTTTCAAATGTTAATATCTTAAAAAATATGAGAAATTTTTCAATGAATTTAGGGTCTATGTAATCTCAAAAAACCCAAGAATATGATATAATCATTGAAGAGGGTATTTGAAATCTCAAAAATTGAAAATTTTGATAGAGAAAATTTTTCATGAATAAAACATATACAGGAGCACATGGTCAGATGTGAAAGATGGGTGTATGCAAGATTTTAGTTGCACGAATGCCTAAGGATAAGGTACTTAATGAACAAAACCAAGAGATATGCAAGTGGGTCCTCCCCATATAGGCACATACCTGGTTTTCCCTTGCATAACCTCAACCTAAGGAGTCTATGGGCCACAAAGATGACTAATGATCAATGAAAGTTAAGAACCAAAACCCAGAAGATTCTATCTAAGAATTACAATATGTCAAACCAAGACATGGAATAAAGAACATGGACACTAGTAGTAAGGTGAGTGTCAGACAACAAATATGGATGATTGAGAAGGTGGAATGGAATTCCACATTGAGGTCATAAGAAGTCCCTTATGGGGTTGATATCTAAAATGACTGAAAAAGATCCATCCTTTGTCTAGATCAAAACCAACCTCTTTTAGTGACTTCACATCATCACTTCAAAATTAATCTACCCCCTCAAGACACAAGAGTGCTTTCCCAAAACAACTACCATTTTATAAAGAGAAGAAAAGAGCAATACGAAGTGAGAGAGGACCTTAGTTAGAGGGAACCTTTAGGCATCTGTACATGTCTTTCTAGTCCCATAACTAATACTTGTAGCCCATTTATTTTTCTAAGGTATGTGCTTCAAATCCCATCATGTTCTTTTTCTTATTATTATTTTTTTTGTTTTTGTTTTTTTGTTTTTTCCTTTTTATATGGGAACCACACCATGCAAAGACTTTATTTAACTTCCTATAGTTAGTGATATTGAATGATAATTTACTCATGAAAATGCTTGAGCACACAAGTAAGTAGAAGAGTACAAAGAGTATTGAGTCCCCTTGAAGTCACATCCTCTTCAAACCTTTAAATCCTTTTCAATTTTGGAAACTACCGAGGTTACAAATTTATTAAAAGTTGATTTAATAAAAAGGGATCTAAAACTTCCAAAATAAGAAAAACCATAGAGCTTGTAAATAGGTGGATGTCATGGACTCACTACTTATTCCATGAAAAAGAAACTGTGATTAAGCCATTCATACAAAAATTCCAAAATAGAAACTAGACATTACTAAACAAAACATGAAGCATAAACCGCCATTAGTAGAAACCACAACACCACTGTGTCCTATTAGCAATAAAGTAAATTTATGAACAAAAATTTAAAAATCACACTTAAACAAAATAAAGTAAGATATATAAGAAAGTGTAAAAGATCCAATAAAGATTCAAACATAGTAATGATGGTGTAAAACAAAAAATGGTGTAAAATAAGAAAAATTTTGAAAATAAAAAAGTTGTAATATAAATAAATTGCAAAATAAAAAATATGAAAAACAAAAAATAGAAAAACTAAGAAGTCATATGAATGATTAGCACAGATGATGATCTCCTCCATGACTATGTTGGAAGGAGGAGATCTGAAAAATTGGTCATGGTTATTCATTTGTTGAGGTCTTTGTTGCACTGGCTTGCTTGGGCTTATGGAAAATATTTACTTGTTAAAATTTTACCAATTTCTTTTCATTTTGGCTCTCAGGTATGTATATGATCATGGTCCCAGAAGAAAAGGCTTCATTAATTATATAAGGTCCCTCTCATAACATTTGAAATTTAGCTTTCTGAGGTACATGTGTGGTGTTTCAGTAGAAAACCTTATCTCTTAGTTGAAATTTTACTTTCCATACTCTAAGGTCATGTTGTTGTTTGTTGTATGCCTTATGCACTTTGTTCAGGGATAGGCCACTAATCAATTTTCATCTAGCACATTCAGCTTGATTAATCATTTTCTTTCTGCTAGGCTTAGGTCAAGATTCAGTTCATAGGTTGTTAAGAATGTACAAAGGTTGAATTAAATTGGGAGTATTGGAATTTTTTCATACACCAACTCATAGGGAGAGTAGTCAATAGAGAGTTTCCATGTTGACCGATAGGCCCAAAGGGCATCATTGAGTTTTGTGCTATATTCTCTCTTATATTTACTTATGGTTCTTATTAGAATCTTTGTGATCTCCCTATTAATTACCTCTACTTGATTATTGGATTGTGGATGATAGGATGTTATTAATTTATGTTTGACCTCCAAGCATTGCATAAGTTTTTGAAAGGTGGCACTTGTATAGTGAGTTCCATTGTTAGAAATTAGTGCATGTGACATCTCAAACCTAGTTACAACATTTTTTTGTACAAATCTAGTAATAGTGGATGATGTATAATTGGTGAAATTCTATTTCTACCCATTTGATGTAGTAGTCAACTGCTATAATGATATATGCCTTTCCATTGGACATGGGTGTGATGGACTCTATGCCCCATATGTCAAAGGGCTTTAGTGGTTAAATCCACTATTCAGGATCCTCCATTCTTGTGATCATCCCACCATCTCATTAACAATGCTCACAGGATCAGACAAATTGGTGGGCATCCCTGAAGATTGTAGGCCAATAGTCTCCTACGATCAATATTTTTATGGCTATGAATCTCATTTCATAGTGACCTTTACAAGGGCCTTCATGAGAATCCTAGAGAATGCATAGTTGATTCACATCAAGGACATACTGAAAAACTAGGCCATTAATGCACACCTTTTAAAGGCTTCTATTTATTTCCATGAGGTACTTTGCCCAATGAAAAAACTATCATTTCTTCCTGAAGTCTAGATTTGTGCCATCTCCTTAATGAGAAGGTAAGTGAGAATGCCATCATACCATTTCATTTCTATCAGCACTTGGTCATTTATCACTCTTGTAAAGAGGATTTCATCTAGAAACTGATTAGAGAGTAGACTCTCCTCCTCTTTATTATTCCATCTTAACCAAGAAAGGTGATTAGTGACCACATTCTTAGATCCTTTCTAATCTATCATTTTGAGATTGAATTCTTGCAATATCACTAGCAACCATATGATATGAGGGCTTATCATTGGCTTATTCATTAGGAAGCAGATGGTACTATGATGCATGTGAATAAATACTTTGTATCTAATCACATTATGCCTAAACGTTTTGAGAGAATACACCACTGCCATCAATTTTTTCTCAATTTTGGTTTAATTTAATTATGCACCCAAAATGCTTTGGCTCACATAGTGGATGTAATATGGACATTTCTTATCATCCAGCAATGTAAGCACAACTACCAAAGAATAATTAGATATGACCATCATTATGTGAAATGGTCTAGACCAATTTGGTGCTTGTAGAATTGGAGTTTCTATGAGTTTATCTTTTAATTATTGAAATACATATTTACATTCCTTAATCTAAATGAAAAAATCATCTTTCTTCGTAAGCTCAAGTAATAGCTTTATGATCTTAGATAAATTCTCTATGAATCATCAATAGTAGCTAGTGTGTCCAAAGAATGATTAGACATCTTTAACTATCTTAGGTTGATGTGTGATTCCTTGGATGACCATTATTTTTTCTAGGTCTATCTCAATACCTATCTAAGTAATTCTATGTTCCAATACTATGCCTTCTTGGATCATTAAATGGCTTTTTTGCCAATTGAGCCTATGTTTTATTTCAACACATCTTTCGAGAACCTGCTCAAAGTGGTCCAAGGCTTGCTCAAACATAGCCCCATAGATAGATAAGTCATCCATAAATACTTCTCCCCTACTACCAATATACTATTGGAAAATACCAAGGACTAGGCATTGAAATGTGGTAGGGGTATTACATAGACTGAACGACATCTTATGATGTGCAAAAGTTCCCTAGGAACTTGTGAATGTTATCTTAACCTGATCTTCTGGAGCAATTTGGATTTGGTTATAGCCACTATAATTATCCAAGAAGCTATAATAGCAATGCCTAGAGATAGTTTCTAACACTTGATCCAAAATAGCAATGGAAAATGATCTTTAAATGTTGCCATGTTCAATAACGTGATGTCAATGTAGACCCACCACTTGCCATCTTTATTTGAAACAATTATGTATGGGCTAATCCACTCACTATCTGCAATGGGATAGATGAACCCCACCTTGAGGAGTTGTTCTATTTTCTCCTTAATGAACTACTTTAATTTGAGATTCATCTACCATTATGGTTTCCTTCTTAGCTTCATGTCCAAGTTGGTGTAGAAGCAATGCTAGCATATCCTTGGATCAATTCTTGTTAGTTCAAGATATGACTAAGAAAAGGTTGTTGGCCATTTGTTAATGACTTGCAATAGCTTATCTTTTTGTTTAGAAGAAAGATTTGCATTGATTATGATCCACTTACCACAATTTAAAAATCTGTACTCCATGTCAAATGATAGAGTTTTTAACTCTAGGGGCTCCTACTCAAAAATTATTAGTGATTTCTAACTCTCCCCAATAGGTATCTTCATCTTCATCATTGGAGAGTTAATGATGAAGTTGCTCAAGTTCATCCATACCTTTGACATAGGCACATATTAGGCTCTCAATTAGTTCCACACATAGTGTGCTACTATCAGAGTCAGCTATTAGCCATTGGATTTCCTCATATTTTTTGGCTTATACATACAATCACCTTTGGATATCTGTGTCATGTGCATACTAGTTGCATGCTTTAATGAATGTACTCTTGATAGACCAAATATTTTGCATGTAATTGCACCCATTATCATTGTATGTGATACATGTAACATGTGTCTTCTCCAACCTTCCAAATTCATTTTCCTTGGAGATTTTCTAGAAGAGGTTCCTGATGTGCATTCATGTGTCAACTATGCTTAACCAAGCTCTTCCCACAATGATGGCAAATTCACCTTTGAAATTTTTCACCTTGATCACTAGAAAATCGATAAGATAGGATCACCCACAAATTTTTGTCATAATGTCCTCCACTAATCCTAAGGGAATAGTGATTGATTGGTTTGCTAATTCTAAATGAATGTTGCTCTTTTTAAGAGGAAGTAGGTTCTAGGCCTTGTACATGTCATGGGAGATGAGATTAATACCAGAGCTAGAATCAAGAAGAGCTTTACATGGCTCATGTCCACTGATCTATAACTAAATGAGTGCACTTTCTAGGTCAAATCATTTCATGAGAATATTTCTAGCCTTGATCCAATTGGAAACAACATGATTTAACACCATAGTACAAATCTAAGGTGGCATTTGATTTGAAGGGTACTTGAATGTGTTTGATAAAGAGGATGAGGGTGTTTGGGATACAAGGTGACTATTTGCATTAGGTTGTGAGGGTTTGAGAGGACTATTGAATGGATCATTTCCTAGATCGATTATCCAAAACAAGTGGTTGAAAGGCCACAATGGTTATCAATGAATTTCACCCTGCATGGATGGAACAAGAGGTAACTAGGTTGAGGATAGATAGATGTATGTAGACAAATGTGGAGGATGGTATGGATATAGGTTCTCCCCTTGAGTATATGGTAAATATGTCCAATTGTACTCTAGAGGGTCATAGTAATGCTGAAATGAGGCATGGCTTGTGTAGCTTAATGGAGAGAAGGGTTGCTAATCATAGTACCCATATGGATTTGGTTGCTTATAATGGTACTATTGTCTTGGTAGTGGCATTTCCCATGACTATGGTTAGTGCCACTATTGATACTAATCATATGGTTGTGCTGGAGCTTCACTTGGGTAGTAAGTTTGCTATTGTTGGTGGAGATACCTTGGATTTCCTTAAGGATAAGGCAATTGTCTAGGTGCTTGCCTCCATGTTAGTTGTAGACTGAACACATTCACCACAAACTCTTTTAAGTGTAACACCATAGGGCAACATCCCTTTGGATATTCATATTAAAAAATGTTACAACCACCATCATCTTTAGAGTCTATCTCCACAACTTATTCTACTACAACAATTTTCTCCTTACCTCTTTAGTAGAAACCTATATCTTATTTTCTCCTCTTGTGATTATGATCACTATTTTGCTCTTTGGATTCTTCAACAATCTTCATAGTAGTTTGGAACTTTTCATACAAAGAGTTCCATAACTTATCAACCTTTGCTGAAATGTTAGAAATAGATTTTTGAATAAGAAAGGCTTTCTTATTCACCAATTCATCAAGTGGTGACTCTTCATCATCACAAAATTAAACCTCCTTTTTTTGATGGAAGGGTCCTTATTATATTCTTCAGCACTTATCCTTTTCGCAACTCACCTTCTTCTTTGGCTACCTACTCTTTTAGCCTTTGTATTTGAGGAGCTCTTAGTTCAAATATCCTTCCTTGAACATAAATTGCATAAGTTCTTCTAGTTTCAACTTTGAGCCCATCTATGATATGGAAAAGTTGTTTCTATTGAGAATAATCATGGCTAGGACGTCAATGTAAAAGAGAATAATATTTTTCCATGGTAGCATCCAATGGTTCATGTGTTCTTCACTTTTAGCCTTAAATTTTCTTTCATAGGTTGGACACTTTGGAGTATGTTTCATATTTATCATTAAATAGTTCCATCATGGTGCCCTATCTAGTAATAGATTCCAACTCAAAGGACTAGTACTAGCTTTTAGGCTCTTTGATGAGTATCCTAGGGAAGAGTTTGAGTTTTTGTCAATTATTTTCAATGAATAGTAAGGTGTAAGCATCATATAAAGCTTGTATATGTGTCTATAAATCATATTTATATCCCCCCTCAAATCTTGGGATATTGTTCATGTCTAAGCACTTAATCCAACTATCCTTCATACACCTAGTTGGAATCTTAACTACCTTTGAATTGTTAAGCATGCTTTGAGTAATTAATAAAGGCTCATCATCATCATGATTTCATTGTCACCAATGATGTCCTCTATTACCCCTTTGATTATTGTAGGCATAATTATTAGTATTATTGCCTCGATGATCACCTCCATCACGATTGTTCCTCTATGTCATCTTTCAGAATCAAAAGAGGAAGAAGAAGTAGATGTAGATGAAGAGGTGAAAGAAGAAGGAGGACTACCTCCACCATGAAATCTACCAATTTCCCCTTAGCTATCATAACCATGTTCATTATTTTTCATATCATCTTAATTCTTGTTTGATCCCTTGCCTTGACTACCATCTTTCCTTGAACTTAAATCATGAATTGTAAACTATAAATTCAAGGTCACACCCTCATCACTAGTAAAAAATGGTAGAGAATCTTCATGCTAAGAGTCCTTAGATTCAAGGCCCTAGTTGTTATCTTAGTTCAGTAGGAACAAGGGATTAGTGAACTATTTCCCCTTAGCATCATGATGATGCCTCTCCTAATGTTGATCTCACTTGCATTTTATATTAGTGGGATGGTGGTCCCAAGTATCATAACTATTCACAACATATTCCTATTGAAGATCTAAGATGCCTAAATTTTTTAGAGTTTGAAGCAACATCTGGAGCATATATCAATCAAGGGGAAATATAGTGTTTCCTTCCATATCATGCCACCGCAGTTGCTCATCCTAATCTAGGATGTATGTGAAATTAGGCACAAATTTATTTGGATAGGTATATACCACTTTGCACTCTTGAGGAACCAATGGTTTAACATCCTCATGCCTATGAGAAAAATACATTTTACAACAAATAAAGTATCAGTGTGCTTTTTGTAAATATGAAATATGGGAATGATGTCATCCTTGGGGTTCATCCAACAATATTAATGATATCTACTAAACCTAGATATCAGATGTTTCAATAAAAAAAATCCCTAGAAATGGCACCAATGATGAGAAATGAGGCACCCCTACATCCACCCATATGAATCAAAAAGTGTTTATGAATGATCTAGTCAAATTTTGTGGACTCTCTAGTTTTTGGTGCACTAGTCTTCTAGGAAGTGAATCTTGCCCTAATGTCATATGTTGTCTTCCCAATTATACTTGTGAAGCTCAAGGGTATGGTTAAGTGTAATTAAGGCATATAATTTTTATCATTTTATGTTTTATGTTGTTTGGTGCTTAAAGAGAAAGAGATGAAGTAATTTAATGACTAATTTAATTTAACTAACTAACTTATCTCTAACTAATCCTAACATAAGCATCTTGTCCCACATTTTGTACATGTCTTGAACCCACATATCCACTATTGGGTTACCAAGCACTGTGCTACTAGGCACACCAAGCAATAACACTGTTGGGATTACCAAGTGAATACATGTTATGCTCAAACTGGTCATACTTATGTATTTAATCTATCTAGCTTATCTTACATAATTAGTTAATTATGAAAAGATATTAAATTAATAATTGAAAGCATTAAATGCATAAATGAAACATTTAAAGTATCCAAAATGCTACAAAGTTTATCAAGAAGATTGTATTTATTTCCATACACACTATCGTTCTTAGGTACAACAATGCTCAAATAAAGATCCATACAGTTAATGGCTCCTATTGTAAGCACTCAAGAAAAATATTCTAACTTTTGAATAGAAAAATTACAAGAGCTCTACTACGACTATGACTTGAATGCCCATAAATATGGCTAGGAGCTTGTATTTATAGCTTTTTCTCTATGGCTACATTGATGGGGCCCCATCAACGTAGAAAATGTTATGTTGCAATGGCCCCATTAATGGGGCAACACCATGTAAATGGGACCCCATTGATGAGGGTCATCGACAACGCCATCTCAATAGGGGTCCATCAATATGACACTTTGATGCTCATCACCCAAGTTTCTGTACACATGTGAGAGGCACCTGAGGAAAGAGTCTCTTTAAATGAATTTTGTGGATGTTTCTATGTCCAAAATTTACACATCAATAGAAATAACAAAGAAGAAGTTTTAAGGTATGTGCCTAGAAGGCAACACACAAATTTAGAGGTGATTGCCATTAAAGCAACACTTACTTTCAATATACTTCTTTTAGATTCTAAACATCTTTAATAATTTCTTTGCACCATTATGTTTCTTTCACAATAGTAGTAGTGCATACTTTCTTGTGCTTGTTCTTTATCTATTTTTTCTCTTGAGCTTTTTGTCTTTGTGCATTTGCTTCAAGCCCTATCCCTACCTAAGTTGCTATTTTTCATCAATCAATAATTACTTCTTGTGGTTGTATGAATAATTTCTTCTGTGAATCTTCTTCTTCTTCTTCTTTCTATAATCATGAAGAAGAACTAGGCTATTTGCAATCATTACTCCAAGATTTTCCTAATGACACAGATGAGTAGCTTATCAACTTCTTGTGCTCTAAATCAAGTAACAACTTTCATTTTGCTACTTTTTGTATTTTATTGGGCTTTACTAGGCATTCACATCCTTTGGTTAATCACTGAAGTTTTTTTTTTGTCTTTGCATTCTTTTTTTAATATTTCTCTATAAGAATCCTATGATTTAGGGTTAGCCTTGCACAAAACCAAACTTTTTAAAGAGAGCTAAGACACAGGTACAAAAATTAGGGAACATGGATAGAAACAACAGGGTGTGTTGATTGGAGTATACCCTTTTGATTTGAGTTGGAATGTTTTTTACGAAAATCATTAATTAACAATAAGATGTTAGTTTAATGGTAAGATTCTTGATTTGAAATCTCTAAGTTACAAGTTCTCTCATTAGACTTTATATCTTGAATTGTATCTATATTATAATTATTTTAGGTTTTAAAACCCATTAAAATAATTAATTTAATAAAAAAATTATAATTTTAAAAGTAATTTTGTACAATTTTTAAGTACCATTTGTTTTCTCCTTTATATATGTTCCAGCATAATATAATTTCCTATGTAAACACTAGATCTACTTATTTAATTTTCTCTTAAATGAGGATGTTGAATGTTTATAGATTCATCATTTTTATTTTTCTTTTTCTAGGATCTAAGGTAGAATCAGAAGTGCTCAAGATCATTGGTGATTCTCACTTAGTCTTATGTGCACTAGTTTTTGTTGGGGTTGCATTAGATAGGATTCTTACAGTGAACCCAAATGAAGAGAAATGTTTAAAACTTTTGGCTCTAATGGGTACCATTATTCTAAGCCTAAAAGATATGAAAAAATATGTTAATCACAATGAGAAATATGTTGATGAGTTTCAGTTGGCTGCATCGACGAGGCCTCGTTGACTAGGCCTTATCGACTAGACCCCATCGATGTGGCCCCATCAATGCATCATTTTGTACTTCAACAGAACCACATTAATGCAAGGTCTATTCTTTCTTATAAATGCATGTTCACTAGCTACCTTTATCACATCAATTAGTCATAGTGTATCAAAAGCTCTTACAATTTTTCCATTCCAAAGTTAGAATATTTTCCCAAGTGCCTGCAACAAGAGTCATTGGGTGTACAAATCTTTATTTGAACATTGTTGTACCTAAGCATGATAGTGTATACGGTAATAGAAACAAGCTTCTTAATAAAATTTGTAGCATTCTGGATAGTTTATATGTTTTATTCATGAATTTAATGTTCTTAATTATTTATTTAATATTTTCTAGTAATTAAGCAAATTAAGTAATTATGTGAGATAAGATAGATAGATTAAATACATAAGTACAACCATTTTGAGCATAATACGTATTCACTTGGTGATCCCAATAGCATTATTGGTTGGTACACCCATTAGCATAGTTCTTGGTAACCTAACAATGAATACCTAGGTTTAGGATATGTACGGAAAGTGGGATCGGATGCTTATGTTAGGACTAGTTAGAGATTAGTCATTTAGTTAAATGACTCTATCTCTCTCTTATGCACCAAAGAACATAAAACATAAAATGATAAAAATCATATGCCTTGACTAGATTTAACCATACTTTTTTACTTCACAACTGTAATTGGGAAGACAACAAATGATCATTAGGGTAAAGTTCACTTCCTAGAAGACTAGTGCACTAGAAACTAGAGAGTCTATGGAATTCAACTAGATCATGCATGAGCACTTTGTGATTCATATGGTTGGGCATAGGGGTATCCTTCACCTCTCATTAGATGTTTTGAACACTACTTTAAAAATATTTTTGGAAAAGTATGTACTTTGTTGTGATTACCTTGGGAAATCCATAATCTACAAGTAAGTCTTTCTTTATGACTTTCAACCACTTAGGTTGATGTCACTACTTTGTTAATTAGTATAATGTATATATATATCAATAGGGTATGGAATAAAAAGTTAATAGAAGGGCTAATTAGTAAATCACAACAAATGACAAATACAATTTTAACTTTTGTTAATTGTGCTAGCACTATGGAACTTCAAGAGTCATTGATGGAAGTTCAACAATCATTGAACTACTATGCTTTACCCATTGATAATATCCTAGAAACTGAATCTGTAGGTTAATAATCATTACTGTAAAGCAAACCAAAACAATAATGTCATTGTTCCATAACCAAGTTGTTCCTTTCCTATTTTTTATTCAATTGGTCTTTAGAAACCTATTAAAGTATGAATGAAAACTATATGCAAGATGTCGCAGTGATACTTTTAGGTTTGGGTGGAATGGGAAAAACTACCATGGCTTCTGCTTTAAAATAGAGGCTTTCCCCTTGAACAAATGATTTCAAATTTTCAAGAGTAATTTTTGACAACACTGGCAGTAGCCATAATGAAAAATGATAGCAACAATTAGTAAATGACTTGACTAGAATGAATAAAAAGTTTGGAAGATCAAAGTTGAAAGAAGTACTACAAAATACTAGTTTATTCATATTCATTGTCAATGTCAATAGCATTGATGATGTTGAAGAGCTCCTCTTGAAAAGTCCTATTTTGAATCAAGGGATAAATCTTAGAATCCGAATTACATCAAAAGATAGATATGCTAGCCTCAAGGTTCCAAGTATTTGCAAAGTTAAAGAGTACTTAATATAGCCTTTGTGTGGTGAAGATGCAAAGAAATTATTATATAGGACTATTATGAACTGCATTGACAGTGAGGATTAGGAGAAATTTCCGAATGAGGTGTAAAAGTTGGAAGAAGTTTAGAAGTTATGTTGTGGAATTCCTATTCTTCTTCATCTCATAGGAACTCATCGTAGAGATAACAAAAGATTAGAATGCTACAACCAAATTATTAAAGAACTAAGAAATAGAGATCTTACTTCTTATTCATGCCATCATGAGCCCATCCTTAGGACTTAACTATTTTTATTTTTATTTTTTTTTGAAAAAATAAAGGTTGATTTGAAAAATGTGTTTCTAGATATCTACAAGAAGTTTCATTCTTGTGGAGAAAGTAATTACTTTGAAGATTATTGGTTTTAGTGACTGAATAAGTGGCACTTAAGCACCTAATTAGGTGCTTGATTATAATTCCAAGAAAAGGCCATACCAATTTAGTGCAGCCACCATTTTTACAATGACTCTATGCAATTGTGGCACCTAGTCTTTGTCCTACAACAAAGTCATCATAGACTTTAGAAAATGATGGATAATTTTTAGTGGATATAACTAGATATGAATGGTGTACATGAATTTTTATTTTTAATGGATGTAACTACATACTTTGATATGAGTTCAATGGAAACACCTAAGATATTATTAAGTTCAACAATAACACCTAAGATATCACCAATCACTTCAATTGAATGAAAAGTTGATCTCTATATTCCAACAGTTCACTTTCATTTAATGCAAAAACCTAGTGTTAAGGCTATCATGTTTTTAAAATTTGCATTTTCCATTTTCCTTGTACTTGATCTTGACAACAGTACATCACACTTGCACTTGAGAAAGGATCAACATCAATTTTCTAGTTGAGTATGGAATTTTTATGTTATGCTTTTTCCACATGTGATATTATTTTTAAAAATATTTTAAGTTTTTGATATCACGTGAGTCTATTATCATTGAGTATAAAAAAGTGGGTATATTTGTAATTTGTTGTTCATAATNCATTGAGTATAAAAAAGTGGGTATATTTGTAATTTGTTGTTCATAAAATATACACAAGTTTTTGGAATAGTATCATGTCTAGGTAACTTTGGGCACATGGATATCTATGCAATTGGACTGGCATCTATATTTCATTTTCAAAACCATAGCAGAGTGCACAACTTTGGAATATGGTGAAAACCATGGCATCCAAGTTTCTTCCATTGGACTTGGAATTGTAGGCAAACCTTACATCATTTGTGATTTTTTGCTTCTTGTGTTCTGTATATTTTGTACAAACATGGGAAATCTAATGAATTGATCATAAAGCACACAATATAACAAATGTTTCCTAGTGTTGTATGTTATAGTTAATGCTCTATTTAGGTTTAATAAGAAGCTTGATCAATGACTTACATAAATTCCTTAAAATTTCTTTTCAATGGTCATTTAACAAATCAAATTCAATCAAAGGTTATCATCAATATAATGTTAAAATCTCAAATGTGCTATTTTCTTAAATTTCCAATTATGAATTCTATCTCATCTATTATTGCTCTAAGTTATTTCAATTGACACATTTCCCAAGAAAATTTGTTACAACAAGAAATTCTTAGTTAAATTTTTGGAAAATAATTACTTGGCCTCTAGCAAAACTAATCTAGAGAAAATTTCTTAGTTACTACCACAATCTAATATAAGTTAATAGCATTAATTACCACATATTGTAACTCTATAGGTTTGATAGTTTCTAGACAATAATTAAAGATCCATCCTTAATGAATCTCATTTTTTATAGAGAAATTAGCTACCAATTTATTGAAAATTTTTCAATAAAGTATTTAATATGAATTTCTTAGTCAGATTTACCTATTTTAATTTTTTGTAGAGTTGATGAGTGGAGAGGTACCCCTACACTCAACTATACGAATATGAGCATTTCACGCACGATCTGGTCAAACTTTGCAAACATGTTAGTTGTGGTATCTAGACAGTTACTCGTAGGTCGTAGTTCACTATCTTCCCACCTAGACTAGTGTTAGCTTTGTCACGTATGGTTTAGTCTAGAGTGAGGTGTATGATGTATTTCTATGCTAATGCTACTTCTGGGTATGATTGTAAATAATATTAACTAAGATAGGAGAGAGAGAGAGAGAGAGAATATAAGCTAGCCTAAGTGCAATGAGCATCCATTCCTCAATCATCTATACACATCTTGGACCTCATGCACAACTAGCACTAGGATTACCAGACACAGATCCTAGGTATGCTACTAGGTTACCAAGTAGTCACACTTAAATGTTTGTAATCAAGTCGTACTCATTCCGCATTTAATAGGATTTTAGGGTAAAGAAATATTAACTACAGAAGAAATAAATAATAATAATAATTAATTAATTAAACTAAGTGAATGCTGCAATGATGAAGTAATCTCGATCTTTATTTCCGGTCATGTGCGTGTCCAAGTACGTCACACTCAAATAAGGATGTTGTACAATTACAATCACCACACTGTGGCCATACACTGGGAAAGAAGGGTTAAGAGAAGAACTATATAAAACTTAACACTAAACTAAGAATTTCCAAAAAAAACTCCCTATCAGAACTGTCTACATCTTATTTATAGATGAGGAGACAGGCTGCGATATCACTACTCGATATCACAGTTAAGTAAAATGGCGACTCATCAATAGTCACCAAGAATTTTAAACCAACCTATTTTAATCAACTTGTTGGTCATGAATTTTTGTATATTTAACTACATTTATAATTCTTTTAAATTTTTTAAATCTAATTCTTTGACCGACTATTTGACCAATTATTTGATGACTAGCTGACTTTGACTTCTTTATGAAGATGTTGAATACAACCCGAATCTGACAACTTAAACACTAGTTGGTTTGACCATTGGAAAAAATGCATTGGAAATATTGCTAAAGAAGGGCCTTGTATAGAAGTCAAAGAGTCTTATATGGGAAAATGATGAAGAAGTGACAATTCCTAATATTTTGATGAAAATGATTTAAGATAAAGTCAATAGATGCCAACTCACATTTGTTCAACTCTAAGCTCTATACATGATCCAATTTGGAATTCCATTCACAAGTTTAGAGGGCTTCAAAAGTTCAACTTCCATCTGGGGTATGTTCATTGATATGTTTAAGAATTCTGATGTAAGTTGTTGTAAAGTAATGTTTAGGTGGAGTATTTCATGTTTTTCATGATAGATGTCTTTCAAAAGTAGTGTGTTTCATTTTTTGTATGACCCATTTAAAAGGTCTAGAATAGGCCTTAAGCCTTATGGCTTTTGGTCAATTAAAGGCATGATTGCATTGAATCCTCCATAGATAGGTGCAATGCTAATCTCATACACAAGTGCATCATGATCTTTAAAGAGATAGATGGAACTCCACATNTACACAAGTGCATCATGATCTTTAAAGAGATAGATGGAACTCCACACACTTGGAAAACATACAAATAGCTTCTTAATTGCATTCTTAATGATCCAATATTATGCTATGCAAATCTAACCTCTTAAGGTAAGGATGAATCATCATAGCTCCACATAATCAACTAATTAATAATTAATTAATTAACTAAATAATATTAATTTTTTAAAATTATTTAATTATTAATACATTATTATTTATTTATTGATTCATCATTGAGCTTGTATTTTTGATATTTTAAATATTAATTGCACATAAACAAAGAAAAAGAGAAAATCATAAGCTTTATTCACTATGTAAAGACTCAACTCTTTATTAACCAAATAATTCTAGGCTATAAAAGCATGCTAGCAGTTGGATAGAGTCACATAGAATAGTGAAGTAATGACTTAAAACACACACACACACACACAAAACTAAAGAAAATGCGTAGTTACCCAAGGAAAGAAAAATATTTCACCTAAGAAAACACAAGGAAAATGGCCAAATGAATGATGCTTTAGGGCTCTCTCCTTTGTGTATTTATAGTTTTTAGATTTGTATTAAAAGTGTTTCATCCATGCACTAGCTATGTTGACAACAATGATGTACCACATACTCTAAAATAAGCTTAAACTTTAATTTTAAGCACACACAAAGAGTTTAATGCATTTAAGCTCAAATGGAGATATAAAATTTTTACTAGATTTCTCATCATTCCCCTATAATTGAGTAAGGCTAGCACTATAGCTGTAAGACACCCATAACATAAAAAAAATTGGCACTTAACATTGTTAGTGATGAATCGTATTTTGGCATGCTTTAATATTAAAGCCCAAGATGCAATGTCAAATATCCAATGTCATAGGATATATGTTGGCCTATAAATATAGCACTTGGGCACACAATTTTTAGAAAGTTTTTTTCATAGTATAGTAAAGCACTTGTAGTTTAGCCATTCTAGAGTTAGAATATTTTTGAGTTCTTGTAGTAAGATTTTATGTGTGTAGGGATCTTTGTCCGAGAACTGATGTACCTAAGCACAGCAGTGTGATGGAAATAAAGACAAGTCCTTTTGACAATCCTTAAAGCACTAAGACTATATTAATGTTTCTTTTAATTCATTTAATATTCATGCACTTTACCTTAATGCAATTTAATTAAGTAATTAATATCTAGTTCTTAATGAACACATGCACAACCACATTGAGCATACGTGTAGCACTTGGTAACCTAGAAACACTTATTGTTTGGTAACCCAGCAGCACTATATGCATTCAGGATGTGTCGAAAGAGTGGGAACATGTACTTTTTTTAGGCTAGCTAAGTATTAGATTAATTAGATGTTAAATTCCTCTACCTTTCATTCTTGTTTTAGGTGATTATTCTTATAAAATATAAAATGATAAAAATCATATACTTCAGTTGCACTTAACCATATACTTGTACCTTTCTAATGGAATTGAGAAGAAAAAAATCATCCCAATTAGATTTCACATCTTAGAACTAGTATACTTGAGAACTTAAGGTTTGTAAAATTTTATTGGATTGCACGTGAACAGTTGTGATTTGTATGGCTGGGTATAGGAGTACCTCACCGCTCATCATTGGCATCATTGCTAAGGACCTTTTAGTTGTTATGTGCATTATCTAGGACTAGTCATATCATATCCTAAAAATAACTACAAAAAATTTAAAGAGCATACTACATTTTTATTTTTCTAACACAAGTTGTTTTCTTCTCATAGGAGTAATTCTCTACCCAAGTCTAACGGAGTACATCAGCAGGTACCCCAATAGTACAAAGTGGTATCTGCTCATCCTATTGAGTATATACATAATTTCACCTTCATCCTACACCAAGATGAATAGCTACAATGGTGTGACATGAAGGGCAACATTGTGTTGCTGCTAGATCAATCCATTCCTATGATGCTCAACAAACACTTATCCAATTAGGTCTCCAGGAACTTCATGATGAGTGCATTGTGCAAGATACAAATGCCAAGGATTATCATCTCACTGAGGCATAACATGTCGAGGATTTCTAGTTAGAATAGTGCTATGAATCTATGAAGGGAAAAGGATTTAATGATTCCCATTCCTAGTATACCAAAAAGATGATAGAAAACTCTTATCTAGGGGTTTTCCATTCAGTGAAATTTCTCTCTTTGACTATAGTGAAGGAGGTTAAAACTAGAACCTACAGTCCATGATTCACAATCTTGGTTCTGGTAAGAATGGATTCAATGACAAAGAAGAATCCAAAGAGGCAAGTTAGGGTAGGGATGCAAATAAGGAACAAGATCATGATCATGGTCGCGATCACTAAAGAAGTGGTAGTAGGCATCATGATGATGCTAGTCCTCCTTATGCTTCACCTTCATCATAATCATCTTCTTCTACTAGCTCTAATCACAAGTGCAGGGATCATGATCATGATGGAGGTAATTGATAGGATTGAAATGATGGAAGGGATCATCAAGAAAGTCAAGATCAAGGGCATGGGAATTCAAGAGAGATATGCTACCATGAACAAAGGGGTAGTAGAGGGCATCATACACAATAGAATTAGGGCCTTGATGAGCCTTTGCTTGCTACCCAAAGCATGTTTAACATTGTAAAGGTAGTGAGAATCCCTATAAGGCACAGTAAGGATAATTGGATCAAGAGGCTAGACATGAACAATATCCCTTCATTTGAAGGAGGATATAACTCAGATTTGTAGAATGATCTCTAAGCTTTTCAAGATGCATGTGCCTTACAAAATATAGAAAATGAGTGGCAAAAACTTAAGTTGTTCCTACGGACTCTCATTAAAGAAGAAAAGAATTGGTAACAGTCATTATTACTAAAATCTATCAAATGATGAAGTACAATGCTTGAATTATTCAATGACAAATATCAAACATACTTCCAAGAGTCCGACTTAGGGAGGTAGATCCATGAACAGAAATAAGGAACACATGAACCCTTGGATGCTGCCATCAGTCAATACTATTCCCTATTGCACAAATGTCCTAGCCATGGTTATTCTCAATTAAACAAACTTTGCCACATTGTATACAAGATTTGATCTAAAAAAAGGAAAAATCTTGGTGTTTATGCCTAAGGGAGACAATTAGAATTAAGTTTTCATCAAATATAAAGATTAATTGAGTTGGTCACTAAAGAGGATGGCGAATTAAGAAAGAAAGAAAGTGCAAAAGAGTACAACCGTGATCATTCCATTTGCAAGAGGGAGGTTTGATTCTATGACAATGAGGAAGAATCATCACTTGATGAGGTGGTGAATAAAAAAACTTTGCTACTTCAAACATTTTAATCTAAAATTATGACCAAGGTTGATCAGTTATGGGACTCCATGAATGGAAAATTTCAAGTCATCTTTAAAATTGCTGAAGAGTCCAAAGAACAAGGTAGTGATCATAAGTGTAAGAGGGATAAGGAAGCTGAACGTTCCTATCAAATAGGTAAGGGCAAGATTGTGATAATCAAGGAAGTTGTAGGAACCAAATTTGATGATGATGGTGGGTGTGTCATCTACCATTACAAACATCCTGATGTTGTCCTATTGTGTCACACTTCTAGGAGTTTTGGGTGTATGCCTTAAATCCATAACTAGCACAAAGGAAAACACCTAAAAGATTACCTTACCCTCAAGGAAATTCTAGATAGTTCCACTAGCAACAACAATATTATGCAAGTGAAATTCCACTATAACCATATGAGTAGCACCAACAATGGTAACAACCACAGTCATGGGTGCTTGCACCACCAAGGTAGTAATACCCTTGTAAGAAACTTGATCTATATGGATATTACATTCAACAACCCTTGTCTCCACATGACTCTTCCAAACACATTTCTACTTTCCAACCTCACTAATATCCTCCTGATGCTTATCGAACTCATTCTTCAGATGAAACAAGGAACACCACCTTTTATCCTTATCCTTCTCATCCTTTTGCCAATGCTCCCATATCCTCTACTCCATTACCTCCTACTCCATCCTTGCAAGGTGAAATTCTTGCTCAGCCACAACAAAAAAATGCTACCAAGGCTATCAACATAAAGCCAGCTTCCTAGTTAAGTGGCTTAAAACATCAATTCCAAAAGAGGTCATTCTTTCATGTTAAATGTAGCTAAACACCCTAACTCTCCTCCATCCTCTACATTAAAACTAGTTGGAATCCCTTGAAACCAAATGTCTCCTGAGGCCCACACAATCATGATGAATCACACCATATCTGATTGCATCAAGGCTAGGAATCTTTCTAGGAAACTATATGATCCTAGAAGACCTCCCATTTATCTATAGATTACCAAAAATGACCGATGTAAAGCTCTTCTTGATTCAAGCTTAGGCATGAATCTAATTTCTTATGAAGTGTACAAAGCTTGGAACCTACCACCTATTAAGAAAAGTGACATCCATCTAAAGCTAGCAAACCAATCTATCATTATTTCTTTGGGATTGGTGAAGAACATTGTGACCACTATTTATAGGTGGTCTTATCCTACTGACTTCTTGATAATTCAGGTTGAAAATTGTAACAAGGAATTTCCTATCATTATGAAAAGAGCTTGGCTCAACATTGTCGATGCAAGAATAAGCATATATGACCTCTCCGTGGAGATTTCCAAGGAGAATGAATTAGGTCTGATCAAAAGAAAGAAAGTTCTATGTATCATGTACAATGATACTAGGTGAAACTATGTGCAAATGTTATGGTTCATCAAAATAATATCCACTACCACATGTAGTCAGTGTGTAACTAAACCTAAAATTCACAAGTGCCTGTATGTAGTAGCCACTAAACGAGAGGGCACCCAATGGCTAACAACTAATTCTACAGGTAGCACAAAATTCTTGGAACCTATTGAGGACCCAAAAAATAGGATGTTGGTTAACATAAAATAGACAAAACCTTTCCATGAGCCAACACAGGCTAGAACAACAAACTTCTCTACAAATCGACGACCATGTTTGACATGTTGCATCTCTCCCTTCAAACTTAGTCATGGGGAAGATGATCATCTATGCTAACTTTACATGTAGCTCCTAAGTTTTTTTTCATTATATTTTACATGTTTTTATTTTACACTTTATTACTCTTACAACTTTTTATTTTACACATTCTTTATTTTACACCTTTTTTTTCTCTCCATTACTAATTTTTTCAATATTTTTGTTTTACAAAATTGTTAGTACATTTTATTCTTTTAAACTATTTTAAAATTTCTTATATATTTTCATTTATTTGATGTGATTTTCTTATTCTATTTTAATAATATTGTGTCTTATTTATAACTAGGTACAGTGTGATTTAATTGATGTAGTCATGTGCTATTTGGTTATTTAATTGTTGGTGTTTGGATTCTATCTTTGCATTTTGTTACTAATAACTTTGACATGGTTTCTTTTTGATGCAATAGGAAATGAGTCCACAACATTTAACCATCCACAAACTCTATGGTTTTTCTTATCTTCGAAATGTGTAGTCCATTTTTCATTAATAAAACTATTAATGAACTTGTGACCTTGGTAGTTTCTAGAATTGGAAAGGATTCAAAGGTTTGAATAGGGTATGATTTCAAGGGGATTTGGTATTCTTTGTGCCTTTCTGCTTACTTGGGTGGATGTGTGTTTTCATGGATTTTTTACCATTCCATGTCATCCAATAAAAGGAAGTTAAATAAGTCTTTGCATGGTGTAGTTCCCATTTTAAAAACAAAAAAAAATGGAAATTCAAAGCACACTCAGAAAAATTAAATAGGCTACAAGCACTAGTTATGGAACTAGAAAGACATATTACTCATGCCTAAAGGTCCCCTCTAACTAAGGCCCTTCCTCACTTCCTACCTCTCTTTTCTTCTCTAATAAAGAATGGTGATTGTTCTATGGGAGCACTCTTGTGTCTCAGGGGATGGATTGGTCTTAGAATGGTGATGCAAAGTCACTGAACATGGTTGGTTTTGGTCTAGACTAAGGATGGATTCTATTAGGTCATTAAACCACAAAATTCACAAGGGGCTTCACGTGACCTTAATCAGAAACTCCATTTCACACACTCTCATCCATCTAAGCTTTCCATGTTTCACCTCACTATCGATAATATGTTCTTGTTTGATATCTTGGTTTGATGTGTCAAAATTCTTAGGTAGTTTCTTTCAGGTTTTTTGTACTTAACCTTTGGTAATCATGAATCATCCATGAGGCCCACAAACTCCTCAATTTGAAGTTATGCAATGGTCATAAAAGGCCTATGCCTACTTTGGGGAGGACCCACTTGCACATCTTTTAGTTGGGTTAGTTAAGATCTTTATCCTTAGACATCTTCACAATCAAATTCTTTTGTGTATTCCATCAATGGCTTCCAATTTTGCACTTCTTTGCAAGGTTTTTTTAAGTGAAATTTTATTTTTATTATTGTGAATTCATAAAACCTCTTCAAGTATTTCATTGCATTTTAACTTTTTCGAATTTAATGAACCGCTTATCCATTTTACCCTTTTTCATAGTCTTTTCACTAGCACTACCAAAGGAATCAATCCACCATAATCATAACCTAGCCAAATGTGATCACTGACAAGACAAGATACTTAAAATCTATATGTTATACATTGCACACTAATCTATGATATTGTTGTGATTGTAGTGGGAAGCATGGACTAGAAGCGGGACTATCTTCAGCAAGGATGATGTAGCACTATCACATGATGAGGATCATTCATGATCATTGGATCTTTCCCCTTGCTCTTCTGCTGCTAAGGAGAATTGGATGTCAATTTTGTCCAGGGTGTTCAGTTCTATTGTCATGAACATCCAATTTTGTAAAAGATTATAAATCCATACACTCGAGCACTTAGAGTCTATTTGTTTCATCTAACTCAATTTGTATGTCAGTTCATAATCCCATACCTATCTAATATTTTGTAAGGAACTTGTTCCTCCTCTTCTTCACTCAAGGACCAATTTTCATTTAGTTGTGGAGGTATGATAAATCATATTTTTACACACTTTGATATCAAATACTTGATATTAGAGCCCAAGATGCACTGTTGAATATCTAATATCATGGGGTAAATGCCAACCTATAAATATAGTGATTGGGCAAATTATTTTTATAAACTTTTTTTCATAATATAGCAAAGCTCTTGAATCTTTTCCATTCTAGAGTTATAATATTTCTAATTGCATATAGTAGGAGTCTAAGAGTGTACATATCTTTGTTCAAGCACTGATGTACCTAAGCAGGAGTCTAAGAGTGTAACTAAAATAAAGATAAGCCCTTTTAATAATCCTTGCATCACTAACAATAGATTAATGTTTCTTTTAATGCATTTAATATTCACGCACTTTACCTTAATGCACTTTAATTAAGAAATTAATGAGTTATTATTGGTTGGTTGCATCAACGAGCACTGATACATGTGCCTTCCAACCATATTTATGGCAATCTAGATTTCAGTAGCAATGAAGCTCTTACATTTTTTTCCATTTGAAACTTAGAATTTTTCCCTAAGTGCCCATAGTAGCAATCATTAAGTGTATAGCTCTTTATTTGAGAATTTTTATACCTAAGCATAACAGTGTCTGTATAAATGAAGATGAGCTTTCTAATAAACCTTGCAACACTTTGGATAGATTAGTTATTTTATTTATGCATTCAATGTTTTCAATTATTTGTTAATTATTCTCAATTATTTCGCAAACATTTTCCTGCAATTGAGTTAATGAGGTTATTAAGCTAGATAAATTATATACATAATTATGATTGGTTCAGGTGTAACACATATTCACTTGGTAATCCTAACAGCATTATTGCTTGGTATGCCCAATAGTAGATGCGTGGGTTCAAGACATGTATGAAAAGTGGAAATGGATACTTATGTTAGGGTTAGTTAAATGATTAGTTAATTAATTAATTTATATTAGTTAATCAAATTAATTTTATCCATATTTGAGCACTAATCTATAAAACATAAAAATTGAATGCCTTAGTTATACTTAACCATACCATGAACATCACAAGTGTAATTGGAAGACAACGATTGATCTTAAGGCTAGATTCACTTCCTAAAGGGCTAGTACACTAAACATGATGAAGTTCACAAAATTTAGCCAAATCTCACATGAATGCTTTGTGATTCATATGGTTGGACATAGGGGTACCTCATCACTCATCATTAATACCATTGCCAATGACTTTTTTTTGGAATGTGTGCTATTTAAGTCTAAGTAAATATCACTAATATCATTATATGAACCTAAGGATCAATATCATCCCCACTATACATAAAAAAACTATAAAAAACACACTGATAATTTCATTTTGTTTTGCAAAGTGTCCTCTTTTTCTCGTAAGCCAGAAGATACTAAAGCACTGGTCCCACAAGAATGCAAGGTGAAATACATGCATCCAAATAAGGTTTTGTTCAATTTTACCTTCATCCTATATTAGGATGAATAAATGCAATGGTGTGATATGGAGGGCACCATCATCTTTCCCCTCAATAGATTTGTGCCTAGAATTCTATTTAAAATCCTTAAGAATTTTGGTATAGCATATCTTCATGAAGAATACATTGTGGATGTATACAACACTCAAAACTATTATCCCACTAAAACACAACTTAAGTGAGATAAATGTTAGAAGAAAATCCATGAAGCTACAAAGGGGAAACATTACACTAATCCCTTATTCCTACTAGATCAAGAGGACAATGAGGATCCTCCCTTGGAAGGTTCTCAACACGAAGATTCTCTACCCCTACTATTGATGATGAAGATGTGAACATAACCTTATGATCACTTATTCATAAACTAGGTTCAAGAAAAAGTGATAGCCAAGGTAGCAACTCAAGTGAACATTGCAATAATAAGGGATCTAATGATGGTAATCATAATAAGTGTAAGTGTGATCATACACACTATGGTGGTGGAGTTGGTCCACTTTCCTCTTCATCCTCTTCATCCAATTCTGAAAATTCTTCTTCATATAATAGTTCTCATGGAAGTCATTGTTGAAACAACCATGATGAAGGTGATCAATGAAATAATAATGACCATGAAGGCCACCAAAATTGAAGGGGTGGCTGAAACCATTATCGACATTATCAACACAGTGATGATGATGAATCTTTATTGGTGACTCATAGCATGCTTACCATTGTGAAGGTAGTGAAAATCCCAACCAGGCATATGAAGGATAGTCAGATCAAGCACCTAAATATGAATAATATTTCAATATTTGAGGGGGGATATAATTCTAATCCATAGACACACCTACAAGATTTTCAAGATGCTATGCCTAATAGAACATAGAGAATGAGTGGTAGAAACTAAAGCTTTTTCCAAGACACTCATTAAGGAAGCTGAAATTTGGTACTAGTCCTTAGAGCTAGAATCTATCTATAGATGGAGTACCATGTTAGAATTGTTCAATGATAAATACTAGATGTACTCTAAAGTGTCTAACTTCAGAAGGCAAATCCAAGGCTAGAAATAAGAAGTACATGAACCCTTGGATGTCATCATGAGTCAATACTATTCACTCCTACACTAATGCCCAGGCCATGGTTACTCTTAGAGGAAACAACTTCACCACATCATAGATGGGCTCAAGGAAAAAACAAGAACACTTGCGGTGTATGCCCAAGGAAGATTGTTTGAAATGAGAGCTCATCAAATCCAAAGGTTAATTAAGTAGGTAGAGAAAGAAGAAGGTGAGCTATGAAAAAGGAAAAGTGCTAAAGAATATAATAAGAATCCTTTCATTAGAAAATAAGAGATTCAATTTTTTAAAAAGGAGGAATCACCACTTGATGAAGTGATAAACAGAGAGACCTTTCCTATCCAAAAATCTATTTATGATATTTCAATTAAGGTTGACAAGTTATGGGACTCTTTGGATGAAAATATTCAAATTGCATAAGAAATTACCAAATAATCCAAAGAGAAACATAGTGATCATAATCGTAGGAGATGAAAAGACACTAAACATGCCTACCAAAGAGGTATGGGCAAAGCTTTTGTAGTAGGGAAGTTGTGGAGTCTAACCCTCATGATGAAACCAAATGTGACATTTGTCAATATGAACATCCAAAGGGATTATGCCCTATGATGTCATACTTACAAGAGTTTGGAGTGTACACATTGAATCCTCACCTAGCACATAGGCAAGCTCCAAGACAATTGCCTCACCCTCAAGGAAATCCAAGACAGTTCCATAAACAACAACAAGAATAATATCAAAGTGGTGCTCCTCCAAAATTGTATGAACAATACCTATAGTGGTATTAATCACAATCATGGGGAATACCATCACTAAGTTAGTAGTACCCTTATAGGCAACTAGATCCATATGGGTACTATGTTCAGTAGCCTATCTCCCCTAGAAGTTTTGGAAGTCATACATCATTCTAGCATCATTATTACCCTCCAAAGTACCACCAAACACATTCACCATGTACGCAAGGGAAAAATCCATATCTTTATCCTTATCATCCTTTACATCCCTCTACACCTACACCTCCACCTTCAACTCAATTATCTCCTACTCCATCCATGTAGGGTGAAATTCCTCCATAGCTGCAATAATGAAATGCTACATAGGACATAGGAAAACAACTATTTTTTCAACCAAGTGGTCCAAATAATCAATCATAAAAATAACCTTTCTTCTTGCATAGCAGTCCTCTTCAACCCTCACAACCTAATCCAGCTAATCTCCCTGCATCTCCAACAACCTCATCCTCTGGATCAAATACCTTTGAGTGCCCTTCAAACTAAGTGTTGCCTAGGATCCACATTGTAATACTAGCTCATGCTATTTTTGACTAGATTAAGGTTGGAAATCTTCCTACTAAAAGATCTAATCTAGGAAGTCTACTCATCTATCTATAGATTGCTAGATAAGAGCCATGCAAAGCCCTTCTTAACCCAGGTTCCAGTGTTAACCTCATCTTCCATGATATGTACAAGGCCTAGAACCCACCACCCCTTAAGAAGAGAAACATATATTTAAAATTAGTAGAGTAGTTGATTACTGTTCCTTTGAGATTAGCATAGGACATTGTGACCATAGTCTGTGGGTCGTCCTATCCTACAGATTTTCTAGTAATTAAGGTAGACACTTGAAAAAGTGACTTCCCATCATTATGGAAAGGACTTGCTTAAGCACGGTCAATGTGTGAATGGGAATAGGGGATCTATCCTTAGAAATATCCAAGGAAAATGAGCTAGGAAAAATAAAGAAGAAGAATATTACATGCATTACATACAACGATAATGGGTGCAATTATGTGTAAAATATTTTGTCAATAGCCTTTTGTTGGTCATATCTAGAGCTAACAGGAATCAATCCAAGGATATGTCAACATCGCATCTACATTGACCCGACCATGATCCCTAGAAGGTAGTTGCAGAAGCAGTTGAACCCAAAATTAAAAAAAATTATAAAAGAGGAGATAGAACAACTCCTTAAGGTAGGGTTCATCTATCCAATTGTAGATAATGAGTGGGTTAGCCCTCTTTTCATAGTACCAAAGAAGGATGACAAATGGCAGGTTTGCATCGACTTTAGGCTATTAAATATGGCAACATTTAAGGATCATTTTCCTTTGTTGTTTGTAGATAAAGTGTTAGATACCATATCTAGACATTGTTATTATAATTTCTTGGATGGTTATAGTGGCTATAAACAAATCCAAATCACACCAAAATACTAGGCCAAGAAAATGTTCATGAGTTTCTCGGGAACTTTTGCATACTGTAAGATGTCATTTAGCCTATGCAATGCCCCTACAACATTTCAATTCTTGGTCCTAAGTATCTTTCAACAACAAATTGGTAGTAGTGTTTAAGTCTTTGTGGATAACTTCTCTACCTATGGAGCTACATTTGAGCAAGTCTTGGGTGAACTTAATCAAGTACTAAAGAGATGTGTAGAGAAAAATGTATGACTCAACTAATAAAAAGGCCATCTCATGATCCAAGAAGGCATAGTACTAGGGCACCAAATTTCATAGAAAGTGATTGAGGTAGACCTAGAAAAGATAGCGGCCATCCAAGGAATAACATGCCAACCTAAGACCGTTAATGATGTTTGATCATTCCTTGGACACAATGGTTACTACCAGCAATTTATTGAGAATTTCTAAGATTGCAAAGCCATTGGTAGAACTTACAAAGAAGGATGCACCTTTCATTTGGACCAAGGAATTTGAACATGCATTCCAAAAATTAGAGAAACTCATAGAAACACAAATCCTATGGGCACCAAATTGGTCCAAACCATTCCATATCATGACATATGCATCTAACTATGCTTTGGAAGTGGTGCTCACGTAGCTGGTTGATAAGAAACATCCATATTATATCCACTATGTGAGTAGACACATCGTGGGAGCATAGTTGAATTACACCACCATAGAGAAATAATTAATGGTGGTGGTGTATGCATTATAAAATTTTAGACGTTATGTGCTACGTCATAAGGTATTTGTACATATAGATCATAGTGCAATTCACTTCCTTATGAATAAGTCGACAGTGAGTCCTCATGTTATATGGTGGCTTATGACCTTCTAGGAATTTGATCTTACTATGGTAGATCGAAAAGGAACCAAGAACATGATCACTGACCACCTCTCTCACTTAAGTTGGGATAACAAAGATGAGAAGATTCTATTCTTTGAACAGTTTCTAGATGAACTCCTCTTTACTAGAGCAATAAATGAACAAGCACCTAAAAACATAATATGGTATAATGGCATCCTCACATATCTTCTTACTCAAGAGATGCCATAGGATTTGGATTTGAGGAAAAAGCAACAATTTCTTCATTAGGCCAAATACTTCATGGAAATCAATGGATGCCTTTACAAGGCGTGTGTTGATGGCCTGACCCATGGGTGTGTCCCTAATGAAGACCAATTGTGAATTCTCCAAGATGCTCATGAAGGGCCTAGTAGAGGCCATTATGTAGAGAGATGCACAACCATAAAAATCTTAATGGTAGGATACTATTGGCCCACAATATTTAGGGATGTCCATCAATTCATCATGTCTTCTAAACATTGTCAATGTGATGGGGGGATGGCCACTCGTATGGAAGGTCCTCAATAGTGGATTCAACCACTAGAACCTTTCAACATATGGGGCATTAACTTAATGGGTTCCATCACACCTATGTCTAATAGAAAAGCATATATTATAGTAGCAGTTGGCTACTGCATAAAATGGGTAGAAGCAATAGCCGTTACTAATTATACATCATCCACTACTACCAAATTTATACAAAAAAATTTTGTGAATAGGTTTTGGGTGTCATGTTCACTAATTTCTAATAATGAAACTCATTTCATAGGTGCCACATTTAAAAAATTAATACAATGCTTAGGGGTGTGACATCCAAAAACATCAGTGGCTGGAACACTAAGAGGATGGCTAGCATATAACCTAATCTCAAATCTGTGTGAGGGCCATGTTGGGAAATAGAAATGAGGTGCCCTAAATGGTCTAGTTGATAAGACAGGTACTTATGATGTTAAGATGACCATATGTGAGAAGGGTTTGTACAACATTACATGTGGACACTGAGACTGGCTAAACCAGAGCATAACAAGGTGTCCTAGACTGAAAATATTGATGTGAGCATGCAAATATATATCAAGTAGTAGAAAAATATGATATTTATGCTTAATATCAAAGAAAAATACTTGGGAAAGAAATGGACCAAAGCCTAAGAATGGAAAAATCTACCGCCCCAAAATAAGGAGCATAACTTTTGCTAGATAAGAGGTGAGAATGGTACATCGCATCAAGCATGCATAGTGGTAGTGTAATACTGTAGTCATAATATTTGGGACACTTTGTACATAACGCTAATGGTTATAGTGGAGACTGAACTTGTTGGATTGGCTATTGTCGTGTTCTATGGGTGCAATGCAATGGTGGATTGCATTTTGGAAGGTGTCAAGGTGCAAAGCTTAGATGCTCAAGTGTGAGAGTGTCAGGGATGCTTAGAGAACTAAATTGCCCAATTCTCTTTTGATTTTCCAATCCCTAGAGTGCTAAACATCAAGGTATTTATATGGCTAGGTTTAGCATGAAACATGGATCGAGTGCCACATGGCATGGATGCCACGTGGTATGAGCATAGATGTGTTTTGCTGACATGTTATGCTCTCATGAGAGTAGCAAAGTGTTACACTCTAAATAATAACAATGGATTCCCATAGACTACTGAACTATGACTATGCTACTTGGACTAAGTGTGTGAAATTTTGAGAGACCACAATGTACCTACAAATAGTGCAAAATAGTACAACTTGGAGGCTATGCTCTAGGACTACATATTCCCCTCTTTCGAGTAGGATTAAGTGTAGGGACAATTTTGGGGACCAATGGGAGTGCAAAAGAAATGTAAACTACTAATCTTGATCGCCAAAGGGATGTCAAAGTTGGGACAAAGTATGATGCTAAGTTTTGGAGACTTTTGGATGCTATTAGAGGCTTTTCTCTAGTGTCAAGCTAGCTACGCTCTAGAGTGTAACACAACACTTAGTGAAAATTTTTAAAATTCCAATGTTTCACCCTAGTTACACTAGCTATACTAGGGAGCATAGAAGGAACACTTAGCCAAATTTTGACAAAATTTGCAATCTTCATTCATGGTATGCTAGCAACACTTTGGAATGTAGTAGGAGAGATAGCCTTGAAAGTTAGAAAATGTGTCAAATGTATCTTCCATGTCGAGCTAGCTTGACAGACCCTTGTCCAACACTTAGGAAAAATTAGGGACTAGAACTTGTGCTATGCTTGCTACGCTATGGAGCATAGTAGAGCATAGAAATCCAAGAGATAGAAAATTTGTTAAACTATTTTGTACATCTAGAGAAATTTTGACAACCTATGGCCTAGTACTTGGGTGAATTAGCCACTGGGACATATGCCACATTGGCTATGCTATAAAGCATAGCAAGTGTGACGACCCAAGAGATAGAAAATTTGCCAAAGTATTTTTTTCATCCCAAATGACCCTTGATTACTTCTAGCTTGACACTTGGGCAAATTGGCCATGAAAGTATGTGCTACACTGGCTACACTAGAGAGTGTAGTAGGAAAATTAAGAGCATAGTAGGTCACTTAGAGAAAATTTTCATGTGACTACTATTGACACTTAGAAGTATTTTGCAAAATAGGCCTCAATATGTGCTATACTAACTATGCTAGAGAGCGTAACACCACACTTAGAAAAAAAATTTCAAATTTTGACACTTAGAAAAAAAAAATTTTGAAGACATAGAAGTTTGAAATTGGTGGTGTTTCATTGACCCTTCCTTGTTGATGTCTGGAGGAGTGGCCCAAGAGATGTCAACAAAGAATACGAAACACCATAACAACATGATACCAAAACTACTCATCAGTACCTAATTAGACAATGCTTCATTATGCTTATGAGTGCTAAGGAAATATAATATAGCAAGGAATAGATTAGGGAGATGGATCAAGGAACAACAAATGCAAAGGATGTTCATTGTGCATGTGTCTATAGGATGTAGCAATATGATGGCTTGTTGCTAAAGCATGACCTCCCTCATCAGAGTGCTTGTGAGGGAGTTAGCATGTGGAGATGGCCTACCCTTAGGATTTGAACCTCTTATCAAAGTGCTTGTGAGATGATCAATCCGAGGTTGGACTAGTTGCAAAACGACAACTGTGCAATTTTCCTTGGGCATTTGTTTTTATCCCATTTTTCTTTTCCTCTCAATTCTATATTTCTTTTTCCTTTCTCTTTTATTTCTTCTTTTACTTTCTTATTTCTTTTTCATTTTCTCTACCTCTTTTTTGTGTAAAGAATATGTTTTGTTGCCAAGCTAACTATGTGCTACTTAACAAAGTTTGTTTAGATGCAACTATGTTGCATCTATATGATAGGTGTTTCCTCCCTAGGATGAGTTATGTTACATCTACTTAGGGGTTTGACTAGCCCACAAAGGCTCTCCATGAGACAAGTTGTGTTATGTGCATCGTGGGTTCCATAGTTAACTAAAAGAAGGGTGTTATGTGCATCAGAGAAGCTTACAAGTATTGTGGAAAAATGTAAAGCGAAGTGGTAAATGTGAATAGGCTATAACAAGGTAGTATGGATGTGCACTCTTAAGTAGCTTAGTAAGTCAAAGTGATCACATCAAAGTAGTATGGTGACTTATCACTGTGATGAAACATACCCTTGAATAGTATTACTGAGGCTTCATCCTACAAACACAACATAGAGAAAATAAAAAAAAACAACCACACTATGTGAGATAAAGGCAAACTCGTATTTGTAAGGGTACTACAAGGGCCACAAGTGTTGTGTCAGTTGCAAGTGTATGTAGTGTCCAAAGTAAGAAGGCCAGCGCAGGCACTAGTGGTAGTAGGCTTCAAAAGCTCTAACAGCCACACTAGAAGTGAGCATCCAAGTGGCTAAAGGCATTGGCAATGTAGGTGCTCGGGAGTTCTCATCAGAGATAGGAGCTAAGTAACCTAGTGGCATGGTAGGAAGCCACAATGTTGGATGCTCTTCCAAGCTCAAGCAATGATGAGGGCTGAAGGATGATAGTGCTACAGCTGGGTCACAGTACCATTGGTTCTTTAGCAAGTGATGTTGATAGCAAGAGCTTCGACCAAGATGATTGATGATGGTGGAAATAACTCTGGAAGGTCAGCAAGATGCCAAAATGCATCTCTAGAATATCATCAAGATGCCAAGGATGGTGACACTACAAATGTTCTAGAGGATTTTTTCTTGATAATGTGAACTTCATTATAAAACTACAATGTCCCACCCCCACCTTACCTGAAAGGTATGGGTAGGCGATGGAGGATTGAAAGTATTCACACTCGCTTGTCTGCAAAACTATGTTTATTGAGCTATGAATGTTGGACTACAAACCTAGTTTTAGGTCTTGGTAGACTGCATGCTATACTAGTTTAAGGTCCTAGCGGACCACTATGCTAGTTTTATATCATAGTAGATGGTGGATGGCCAATTTAAGGTCATAGAAAATCATGTTGTAGGTGCTAATTTAATGTCATAGCCCAAGGATATTTTTTTCTAGTTTAACATCATAGCAAATGTTCTATGCTAGTTTAACATCATAGTAGATGCTCTATGCTAGTTTAATGTCATGGCAAACATTCAATTACATTATTTTATCATTGGCATGGCACTATGTACTAGGCATAATACAGCTTCAAGTATGAGTGGTTAATTGGATTGGCAAACTCATTACCTTCTAGATTAGTAAGCTTGAATGCTCCATTGTCATAGGCATTTATGACAAAGAAAGGCCCTTCCTAGTTACCTAAAAATTTGTCCATAGGCTCATGAATGACCTTGAGGACTAGGTCCCCTTTCTTAATTAACGCTAATGCTGATTGTGATAGTGTTTTTGTCATTGTTTTTCTTGGTACCATTCAATGTGATCAAGTGTTTTCATGCACTCCTCCTCCATAGAGTTGAGGTCAATGGTTTTCAACTCATTATTCTAAACATGATCAATGAAGCTCAAGAGGATCATACAGAGTGATGGGACCTGAAGTTTAAGAGGTAATAGTGCTTCAAATCCATACACAAGACTATATGGCATCTTACTAGTTGCTATTTTGCATATTGTACAGTAGGCCCACAACACATAGACTAGTTGTTCATGCCATCATTGCTTTCTATTACTAAGCATCCTCTTTAGAAGGTTGATGATGACTTTGTGTGTAGCCTCCACTTGGCCATTCACCTATAGGTTTTATGGTGATGAAAAGAAATTTTTAATGCTAAGGTGTTCATAGAAGGCTTTAGTTCCTACACTACTAAATTTTAGCCTGTTATCTATGACTATAGTCATGGGTAGACCAAATCGAGTCACTATGTTATCTAGAATGAATTAACAAACTTGTTGTGATGTTATTTTCCTAATGGGATTGTCTTCAACCCATTTGGTAAAGTATTTGGTTGTGGTTATAATGAAGCTATGTCTTGTAGAAGACTTAGGCATTATAGGTCCTATGATATTAAACCCCCAATGTTGGAACAACCATGTGATCTACATAGTATGCAATTTAGTGGGTGACATGTGCATTAGGTTATCATGTCGCTAACACACATCACTTGTTCTAACCTTGGAAACATAATTGTGCTCCATGTAAGGATAATAGTAGCCTAGGCATTTGATTTTTACTACCATTTCCTTGAGGGCTATGTGGCCTCTACACAGTCCCTTATGGACTTGATCAATGATCATTTGCGCTTCACTACCACTAACATAAGTTAATAGTATTCCATCATAGGATTTGCGACACAAGGTGCCATCACCTACAAGGATTTAATATCATGATCACTTTCGTACTACATCTTTTTAGGTAGAGGTTAGATTTTTTGGAGGCTCTTCTTGTTGGAGATATGTCTTAATATCATCATACCACTCTTGGGCATGAGTTGTGCTTGTCATGTCTATGGATACAATGCTTTTTTTTTGAGTTATAGGCTTGGTGCAATCCACTATCAAAGTGGGCAATGCAAAAAAACATGTTAGGCAGTATGCTTAAGGCTAAAGTGGCTAATGCATCAGCAATGACATTTTTGTTATAATAAAGGTGTTGGACATCTATGGTTACAAATTATTTGAGCAAGTGTTTTTCCAAATCATAATAAGGTTGTAAATGTTGTGCCTTATAAGCATAAACCACTGTGACTTGGTTGAAAACTAGTTATGAATTGCCTCAAATTGCTATGTTTTGAATTCCTAAATCAAAAACTACTAAGACACCTCTAGGGAGACCTTCATACTCCACCACATTGTTTATGCAAGGAAACATAAAATGATATGCCAAGGGTCAAATCTCCCTAGAGGGAAATGTGATCATGGTAGTAGCACTAGCAGCTTGTGTGGTTGAAGCATCATCAAAGTGTAAAACTACCTCAAAGTTCATAGGCACATGGCTTATGCTATTGACATGCTCATCTAAAAGTTCTTAATCTATTGTTGCTTGATCATCTATGGGTGAAGTTGTGAGTTATGTGGCTATTTCTTGACCCTTTGCGGATACTTGTGCTATGTAGTGTAGGTCAAACTTTGCAATTATTACCTTCCATTGTGCAATTTAACTACTATTTTACATGTTCATAGTAATTGCTCAGAGTATGTTCCTTTTACCGATAATGTTAACCTAATTGCAAAAAAGATAGTGTCTCCATTTTTTGAGTGCAAAGACTAAGGCAAGATATTTTTTCTCTACATCATTTTATTTTACCTTATGAGCTACTAGTGCATGGCTTAAGTAGTAAATAAGGACCTTTGAGCCATTTTATCACTTTTGGCAAAGTAGAGAACCAATGGATATGTTTGAGGTTGCAAGGTAAATGTAGAATGACTTGTCTCCTTGTGCATGGCAGACTGTTGGAAGTTAAGCTAGCTCTTTTCTGAGGTTGTCAAATGCATCTTAGCATTAACTTGTCTACTCAATGTGGATTCCCATTTTAAGAAAATGTTACATTGGTTGCAACTTATCAGTTAACCTTTTGATAAGCCTACATATGAATTGTAATCTTCCCTATAACCTGCATAGCTCCTTAAGATTTACTAGTTGTGCTAATTTTGTGATAGCCTTAACCTTATCAAGGTCTACATGTATACTTGATTCTGATACTACAAAGCCTAGCATGCAACCAATTTTGACATCAAATACATACTTCTTAGGGTTTAGCCTAAGGTCATATCTAAGGCAATGTTTGAGAACATGGTCCAAGTCATCTGCATGGTTGTGAGCTAACTTGAACTTAACTACTATATCATCAATGTAATCATTGAGAAATTCTAGCAGATAGTCACTAAAGATATATGTCATTGCACATTGGTAGGTTTCTCCTATGTTCTTTAGTTCAAAGTTCATCATTATAAAGCAAAATGTTCCCTAGGGGGTCATGAAGGTGGTGCTAAGTTGGTGCTCTAGGTTTATCTGAATTTGGTTGTACCCCAAGAATCCATCCATAAAGGATAACAAGGCATGACCAGCTATAGTATAGATGAGTTGGTCAATACTAGGCAATGGGAAGTCATCTTTAATAGTCACCTTGTTTAAGTCCTAAAAGTCTATGCAAATGCATATGCTCTCATTTTCCCTAGAGACAACTATGATGTTTGAAACCCATTTTGCATAGTCAACTACCCAAATGAAGCCAGCTTTGTAAAGCTTAGTGATTTCATCACGAACTACCAACACCACCATAGGCATGACTTTGTGAGCTTTCTATTTAACTGGTTTTATGCATGGATCAAGGATAATGTTGTGATGTATTATGTGAGGATCTAAGCCCATCATGTCCTTGTAGGACCATGCGAATGCCTTGACGTTGTCATTGAGAATTTTAGAGATGCTTTATTTTATTTGAGGCTATAACAAAGAACTAAGTTTCAATGTATTCGCCTTGCCTTTACATGTTACTACAAGTACTTCTACATGAGAATCCTTAGTTACGTCACCAGCCTTTAGGTCAAGAGCTCTAACTAGATGGTCTGGCCAATCTACAGATGTCTCTAGGAATGCTATGGTTGTATCATAAGTAATAGGCTTAAATTCTAAGAGCTTAGTGTTTACGCATCTCATGGAATCACCATAAGATCTAATAAATACCAAGGGAAAACAAAGATGCTTGTATGCATTCATTATAAAATCCTACAAAACAACTAACAAAAATGTTAAGTAGCACCTATCTTAATATGATAAAATGCATAAAATAAAGAAGACAATGTTATGAAATTCACCTAATTGTGTAGTTGTAGGGTCAGATAAGAAAGTAGGTAATGTGATTTTGGGGCCTTAATTGGCCATAAAATTGCCATTTTAAGGTCGTAGCAAAACATGGTTTATGTGGGAAACATCAATTTAAGTAAGGCTTTGAAGGTTTTAAATGTGGGGTTAAGCTAGGCATTTATTAGGCAAGTAGAAAAAATGTAAAAAAAAAATTCTAAGTATGGAGAGGTTGATAAAGTTGGAAAATTTTTCTAACTTTAGGTGCTACACTCATCCTTCATTACACACAAGACACAGGAAAGTCCTACGTTATGTGTGGGACATGAGACAGGCCCTAGGAGGGTCATGTATCCTTTAACCTAGAAGGGTATAAATAGGAATTTTACTATAGTGAACTTTTTATTTTTAAAGTTAAAGCCAATAGTCACCAAGTGTAGCATAACTAAGACGAAGGTAGATAGAAAGTTGTGATGAAAGAGAGGAAGCTAGAGCATAATAAAGGAAAAGAAGAAAGCAAGAGCATGATGGTTAACCATGACGCACCGTAGTGAATGCCAACATCCAAGCCTCACCAATCTAGATGAAAGAGAATGCACACTGAGGTGTCTTCCCAGGGCATGCATAGAGGACTATAAGGTGACATTGTTGGCTAGGTAAGGTGCTACACTCTCCCTTGTGATTCTTTTTCTTTCTTATCATTTTCCTCAAGTTTTTGGGGTTTTGATGGTATCTTGCCTTGGGTAGAGCCTGCCACTACCACTATGGTTGCCTTGAGAGAGGACCAAGGGAGGGATTGCACATGGTGCACTTTTGTTTATGTTTTTGGATTTTTTGCATTGAGGGTTTGTGTCCTATGCATGGCACAAGATAAGGTTTCCTTGGTCTCCCATGCATAGCATGGAACAAGTGTTTTTTGGCATCCCATGCATGGCACAAGATAGGGGTTTACTTCGTGTCCCATTCATGATGTGGGACAAGAGTTTTCAGCATCTTGTGCATGGCATAGGATAGGTGTTCTCTTTTTCTTTCTAGTGTCCTACATATGATGTGGGATAGGTGTTTTTTGGTGTCCTGTGTGTGACACAGGACAAGGATTTTCTTGGCATCTCGCACATGACATGGGACAAGGCTTGATCAAGGTGGCTTAAAGGTGAATACAAAGTGTGACAGTCTAGGCAGGATGACTATGAGTGTCACAACTATTACGGTAAGGGTGCATTCTTGAGAGCATAACAAAAAATTTGAAAATTTTTTGATTTCCTAGCATCCCATTCTATAAGAAACATAGCCAACTAGTTAAGCTCTGTAGTGAGTGTACCCTATAGTTTGAAATTTTTCACCACTTAAAATTTTTTATAGTCATTACACTTGGAGGGAAGCATAACCAACACTCTAAAAATTTTTATGGTTGTTACGCTTAGCGAGCAGTGTAGCTAACACTTAGAATTTTTTGTAATCATGAGGGTTACACTCTACAAGGAGCATAACTAATAGTTAGAAAAAATTATCTAATTTTTAAGGTGACACTCTATTGGAGCATAACCAATAGTTAGTGAATTTTTTTGATACTTTCAAAGTTATAATGTTTCTAAATATGCAACATGGATGTTAGTGTTGTGTCCTTTTAGGGACTAGGTACATCAAATGAGTATGTCGATGTCCCTTTCTCATGGGGCTTGGTGAAAGTTAAGTATGTTAAGTCTAATTTTTATGAATTTTTTTATTCAATGCTACCATTCTCCTTTTGTTGCTATTGTGGCATCATAGGGTATTATTGAAACCCATCCTCATTGTAGTTGAACTAATGGGCATTTTGTATTGCACAAGTGAGCCTATACCAAATGTACCTACACCAAACACACATGTAGGCCACTAGGTGGTATGGTTTAGGTTAGGAGCGTAAGAATTCCTAGAATTTTTTCTCCACCACTTCAGTGTGATGATATGGTCACACTTTGCAGCAAAAGTAGCAAGCATCATAATAGAAACACTATTTCCTGGGGTGAATCGAGGCATCCTAAGGTTCATATTTGATGAGCCTGCTAGTAACAAAGGAGCAGGGAGTTCAGGCTAGGGCCACAAGGGCCTTAGGAGTTTGTCCAAGATTTGAGAGATGCCAAAATTTTAGTGTTATAACAATAATAAGACTTTATTTGTTACCTAATTCATACACACTTATTTCCAAAATCCACATGGGATGGTGTATTCTACTAGAGGGTGAGTCCTCTTACAATTTCTTATACTACCTATTAGACTATGACTTAAGATGCTAACCACTCATGTTCATAGCTAGGTTTACCATTGATGTAGATAGCATCCATGATGAAGAGAGGGCATTGAATTTGACTCTCACTACCCTATAGGAATTCTCATCTTTTGAGAATTTTCATGTGGAAATGATTGGGTAGATCAGAGCAAACCTAGTAGAACTTCCTCACCAATATTCTAAGTCTTATAAGAGGTGTCGAGCTCTAGGCTAGTTAGATGCTAAGTGGGCAACTGGCATACTGACCATGGAAGAAGATTTAGCCCCATTACCACCATCCCGTAGACCATTCATGCCACATGAGTCATGTGTCACTCATTTTTATGCATTTTTTTCTTTATTTTTCACATGTTGCTAATTTTACCTTTGTTTATTACAGTTTTAATTAAGTTAGAAGAAGTCATGGTGGTTACTACAGGTTGTACTGATGCCACTCTCATCCTTAAATATGGTGAGGTTGAGAGTTCATAATGTTGGTTGTGCTATGAGGCCCCAGTAGAGATAGTAAGAAATCTCTAGCTGGCTCAGCTCATGGACCTTTCTTGGCTATTAGCCTAGGTATCCTAGTGGCTAAAATGATTGCCATCTTTGACTCCTTCATTGAGAGCATTGCTCACTTTAGCACATGGGCCCATGATGTGTGGGTGACCTTGGAAATTACAAATGAATTCTTTGTGGACCTCTTTGGCATCCCCTCTGAGGACCTACCAGTTGTAGAAAAGAACAAAAAAGACCTAGATCATAGAGTGAATGTTGAGGAGTAGTTAGGAACTTCCAAGTTCTGTAAAGGAATACTAGTTAAGAAAGTCAACGTACCCATGGTCCACCACCTCTAGCTAGTCTTCCATGCTCATGCATTCTTAAAGCTACTTTTCCAAGGAAAGATTCTCAAGGTTGAACAAGCTTGGATGATGAGGGATGTAATAGAGGAGGGGGCATGGTACAATAGGGCCACTCACCTTGTTAGCAACCTACATGCTAAAATTGTTAGGTTGTGCCACAACCTCCAAGCATAATCGCATGTGCATTTTGCATTCTTCATAGCATACCTATGAAGATTTGTAAATTTTTTGGTGTTTCATCAGAATGGGTAGTGGGTGGTGCAAGACTGCAATCAAATCTCTAGGCCATGGATTCATCACCTATTCAACACCACGTGATCACATGATCCTCTGAAGGAAATTGGTGAGTCATTTTTGGTAGCAACTAGAGGCAATGTGGCATGCTCCTATTGCACACGTGATAGTATTAGGGAGGCCCTACCAACTAACACTCGAAATGTAGCGAGAGGGGCACAAATCATTGTTGAGATAATGAGGTCATCTTGAATAAAGATTAAGAAACCATGCCTCATGGAGGAGCCCATGCATGAAGTGGAGGAGGGTGGCAAGAAGCTTTGATTTAAGCTTTGTGATTTGTGCTCAGGAATCACAAGTATACATTATTTGATACTACTGTAATGTTTCATACTATATTATGCTCCTTTTTGACAATTCTAAATCTAACTTATTTGACGTTGGCAAGAGGACCCTTGAAATGGTAACAAAGCTTGTAGAGGATGATGTCCCTTAACTTGATGGACAAATGGTTGATGAAGAAGAATAAGAAGCTACTAAAGTGCCGAGTCAACTCAAAGAATAAGGGTTGCAGTTTGAAGGAGGTGAGTTTGAAAATTTCTTTAATGGTATGCAGATGGGTGATTCCCCTACTCTCACATCTGAGGGCTTGTTGGGTAGGAGCTTTACATCACCATCTTTTATTTTTTGTTTTTTCCCTTGTCCAACGCCCCCCCCCCCTCCGCTCCTTTTTTTATTTTTAACTCTTATACCCCTGGCTATTGGCTATCTGATAATCACTAAGTGTGTTATGTTGCAGCTACCAGTATTTATGTTGAATGTCCAATGTCAACATCCACCTTCCATAATTTTTTCATGGATGGAGGCTCTAAATAAGTTTTCCTTCATGCAAGTCTTGGTGGATGACATGATAGATCGTATACAACAAACAGATTGTGAAACTGTTACATCTATTTTTATCTATTTTTCCTCAACTGATTTACTTACTTGGTTCATAGCTAATGTTTTCTTACCTATTATATGATGATAGGTTGACAACTTAAGTGGAACCCAAACAAGGTGATCCATGTTGAGGTTGTGCCTGAGTTTCCCTCCAAAGTGGAGTAAGTGCCTCACCACATGTATGATGAGGCAAGTAAATATACATTGTACTCTACAAGAGCATTGTAGGAGTGTAAGTGCATTAACAAGCACCTATGGAAATGGATGTAGGAGCTTCAAGAAAAGAGGGCAAGCAAAGATCCAAAATTAGAGGACTTGTATTCCTTCTATGACTTCCTATTGGCACGTGACAAACTAGATGGTATCTGGTGCACAGCCAAAATTAATTATGTTAGGTACTAGTTAGCTATTCAAGGTAAGAACAAAGCTACCCATGAGGTGATTAAACAACAGTTGCAGATGGACCTATTAGCAAGGAAAAATCAAGACTGGAAGGATTATAGTACGAAAGTGTGCTAGTGGGGCTAGATGCAAAAGAATCACAAGCACCACTATAAGTAAGAATGAAAATCATACCATAAAAAGTACAAAGATGAGTCCATGGAACACTGATGGTGAGAGATATTTCTTGATGTAATCAATGCAAGATAGGCTTACAAACTATGTGCAATCAACGTAGTGGTGAGTGGAACCCTGAAGCAACACATCGTTGTACCTTTTAGAGAGGTCACTTCTGCAAGGTTTTCACCAGGGCCACCCTCATGGACATCCATAGAAAAAGGGAAAACCCTCGTGGATATTGACCTTGGTGAGGAGGACTAGACAGGATTATTGAAAGACAAAATCCTTTAACACTTGAAGGTAGGCCTCGACATGCTACCCCCAAACATGAATGTAGGTCCTTTTCAACTTGGTCTATTTTGCTTTATTTTTATTTACTTTATTATTGTATTACATGTCACCTTATTTGTTAGTTAATTTATTATTTTATTTTTATTTAATGTAGGTTCCAGGTGATGGTGCAAGACCCAACAAAGTAGCGGATGAAGAGGAAGAGGAAGAACCTTAGCCCCCACTGCACACTACAGGCTGAAATGCCCAAGATGTAGCCCTATTATTGGGAAGTTTTGTGTTTTTGGAAATTTTATGTTTTGGATGTAAACTTGAACTACATATGTTATTAACAATTCATTAGAAATGTGATGATTATTCGCTTGTCATTTTTTTGTATTTTATGTAATGTTGTAGTTTTAACTTATGATTTGATTGATGCCATTAGGCCCCTTGTGGGCCCCATGATAGTTTAAGGTCATGGCAGAAGGGCCATCACTAGTTTAAAGCTATTTCAAGTCATTGCTAATTTAAGGTCATTTCAAGCCATCACTAGTTTAAGGCCATTCCAAGCCATAGCTAATTTAAGACCATTTCAAGTCATAGTGAGTTTAAGGACATTTTAGGCCATAGCATAAAAGGATTTTTGTTGCCAATTTTAGGCCTTAGTAGGCCATGTGATAGTTTAAGGCCTTTCTAGGCCATGCAATAGTTTAAGGCCTTTCTAGGACTTGCAATACTTTAACACCTTTTTGGGTCATTTTTTTCTAAAAAAGGCTAAATAAAATTTCATGGACTAAAGAAATGAAATAACTAATATAGGATGTAAAGAATAATGCAATCGTAACTATACAGGCAAAGGATAGAGGGCAAGTGAAACATGTAGGTAAACTAAGGGCATGCCTTAGTCATGTACATTTTTTCTAACCCAATGTGGGTTAGGAGACATGTAAGGCCTAGGAGGCATAATGTGGTATTCTCTTAGACCTTCATCTATTTTACGAAAGGACAATTCTGTCCAAAGATCTTCCTCAAGGAGGTCGCTTGCTTCACTTGGTTGTTTAAAATCAACAGAACAACATTGACTTTCACCTTGAATAGGCAATGCATCTCAGAGAACTCTACCTCTGATGCTTGTTTTGTATCTACATTTTTTATTGTTATGGGAGCTACATTATCACTATAAATTATCACCTCTCTACCCTCATAGGGCAAGTGGATCTCTAGGTGAATAGATGAAGAAAAGGCCCATAACTAGGCTAGCCAAGACCTCCCTAGAATTAGGTTGAATCTCAACATTTTTTTAAATACAATGAATTCATCATTAGTGGGGAATTTCTCCCCTACCATGGAAGCTATCATGATTGTCCCTTTTACAACAACACACACTTCATTAAAGGATTTCAAGCATGTGGTTTTCATTAGCTTGATCTGATCAACCAAGCCAAGCTTGTCAATGATGAGGAATGGGATGACATTGGTTGCTATCCTATCATTGACATCCACCATAAAAACTTTATATTGGCCTATGCAAATTATTATAAACATGGATGCATTGGTTTCCTAACCATTTTCAAGATCAACCTTAATTGCCTCATCATGAAATGTCAAGGGTGTTTACATTAACTCTTGGGTTGCAAGGGGAAGCATTATAGTGTGAATGACCTTTTCATTTGCTAGAACATCTTCCTTAATAGGAATAGATGTCAATATGTGAACTAATGCCTCAAAATGAGGAATGGAAGTCATTATCAAGTTGTATAGGCTCAAAGTTGTGTTTTTTATTTAAGGGCTTGTCTAACTTGTGCTAATGTGTCCAAGAAATCTTTTCTACCATCTATTGTTTCGATCGAATTTACCTCCTCCATACATCCTAAGCGATGAATCTTCCAAGGAGGAGATTTAACTTTTGGTTATGCAGCGAGCTTCCTAGCCTCAGCACTTTTGTTTCAACTACTTACACTTGTGTTGGTAGCCTGAGATGATGAGGCCATGGGGATAGTTGACAAGGGGGTTGGCTTAGGAGGACCTAGCTCCATGCATTCCCTAATCATTTTTTTAGTGAGACACTCATCATGTCTCTTAGGGTATGACCTTGGGTGGGCAGGATGTGATGTAGTTCCCACCATCAGACTCTAGGCAAATGCGGTTCTGCATGTCGTAGCATCCTAAAAGGTGTCTAGGTTATCATTGCTTCAACATGCTACAAGGCACTAATCACAAAGGGTGTCATGGGTGCCCGAGGTGATGCTTTGATGATGAAAGGAGAATATGGTCTAGTTGATGTTGAGGCCCCAACATCACCAGAGGACACCTAAACCATAAATGATCCATATGCTAGTTTTGCATTATCACCAATGCTAATAGCATTGATGATGTACCCTGCACCACTAGCATTGAGGGGATCCTTGTAGACCTTCATCGATTGATTTTTTGGTTGTATAGGATTACATTAATCAAGGACTAGTTTTCCTTGATCAATCATGCATTAAATGTCATCTTTTAATGCCAAGTAGTAGTCTATGTCATGGCCATGCAACTAGTGATAGTTGCAGAACTAGTCCAATCTAAAGTTTTTAGAGAATAGGAGCTCATTTGGCATAGTTGCAGAGGGGTTTCTAAGGACTTCATAGTACCTCTAATGGAAGTTTCATGCATTCTTAGACATTTTTTTATGTTGAATGCACATAGCACTTAGCAACTAATCCAAGAGCTCAGATAACTTGATGGGCAAGGAGGTATACTTTGAGTGATCCTTGCACTCAAATTTTAACCTTTGGGGTTCCCACAATGCCAAAACCTAATGCCTTGTTGTTGTTGATAAGGGCTTTAGGCACCTTGGCCACTAGCTTAGTGTTGTTGGATTTGGCTTCATCAGCTGCAACTATAATGGTTCTTGTTGCCTTCCTCTTTTCCTTGTCCTTTTTCATATGTGCATTTTTATAGGCCACATAGGTTTGGTCCTTACTAGCTTCAGTCATGTCCTGTATGCTCTTCATCTAAGCAAAAGCTTGTCTAAGAGAGCATAGGGCTAAGTACTATAGTCTTGACTTGATAAAGTCATGTACTACATCCTTAAAGGTAGCCAGAAGGTGAGTTTCTAATATCAGCTCATGAATTTCATTGAGGAAAGTGCTCCAACATTGCATGAATTTTTTTATCGACTCCAACACCCCTTAATTGATGTTCATTAATTGGTCCTTGGGCTTCAATTTGTACTTGAAGTGAGTTACAAATTACCTGAGTAGCTTTTTCAAAGTTGATATAGAAGCTCTAAGAAGTGCACAGTACCAATTAAGAGCCTTGCCAGTCAAGGACGTGGAAATTTTATGTGGCCATGCTTGCAAAAGAAAGTATTCAGAATGGAAACGTACCAAGTGGACGTTGGGGTCCCCCTCACAATTATATTTTGTGTATTAAGGAGGTTGGACCCCAAGAGGAAAAGTTAGTGATGGGACCAAAGGACTAATGGGGTCATCTTGATGGAAGTGCATCACATGGACCATTTCTGAGTTGGTCACTTTAAGGTACCTAACCTCCTCCATGAGAGTTCAAATGAGTTAGAATGCTTAGTCAAAACTTGAGGATGCCATAGCAGGTTGCATGTGATACACTACTTATGGTTCCATCTAAGCAGCCCACAACCCTATTGTGGGTTATGCCACCACATGGGATGTGTGTTGACTTTGTTGTTGCATGTATTGGGAAATGTATGATAGCTACACCATAGGCATAGAGGTCATGGACCACCATGCAGTTGTGGCCTGGGTTGTTGTTGGAGGTGCTACTAAGATGGTTGAGATGAAATACACCTAACTTTTTTATGGCTAAGATATAGGCATCGCGTGCACATATGGCTAAGTTGGCATCATGGATGCTAGCAAGGAAGGCTGCATAGACTGGGAGGAGATGATAAAGGGGAAAGTGGTAGAAGGTCCTACACATTGTTGTGCATGTGATACTTGGTGGCTAGCTACTACCAACATGGACTTGGATGCCAAAAGTGATGTTACTACCTCAAAGAAGGTAGACAACTATGACTAATGTGGAACAAAAGTGGAGGCAAGCTACTAGGCAGAGGCGTAAAATGAGACACCACTATTTGAATGAGGCTTAAACTCCTCCTACTCATCATGTAAGGGCTCATCATAGTTTGATGCTACATGTTGCTTTTTCAACCCACTTACCCTAATGAGTTGGTCTAGCAACCACCTAAAGGTGTTGATGAGTAGGATGAACGTGTCTGGGATAGGAAAGAACTCCTTCCCATTTCGGTGAATGATTTCAAAGTTGCGCTTTGCTTATATTTCTTAGTAGTCTAGGGACAAACCCATTTGAATATTTGCATAAAGAAACTTCTACCTTTTATTGTCCAACACCCTGTATTCAAGAAATTGGCTACGTAGTCTGAGTGACTATCGTTGTCATCATATAGGGCTAAGTGGTTGCTCAATGTCTACTACCTATTGAATGGGATGAGCTACCTCCATGCTCAAGGTAGAGGTTGAAGTGTTCACAAGATTCATGTTTCTATTTAGGAAAACATAAGAAAATAAACCACTGACAAAAAATGCTTTAAGTACAAAACACATTGAAAAAATGGCTAAGTATGCAAATTGTGAAAACAAGGCAAAAAATGACCAACTCTAGAAATGCTGTGAAAAATGACTAACTTTAGCATTATGCTCATTACACTTTAAGGGATTGTTATGCTCTAAAGGGTTTTTATGCTCTCCAGAGCACTCAAATCTTGACACGATAGACACAGTTGGGCTTTTTGTCCTATGGGGTTCTAGGGTAACCAACAACTAGGATCAATCTACACCAACTGAAATGCAGACAACTCTTATGCTATCCTATGGTCTAGCTATCACCATGGTAGGTCCATAGGGGTGTTTTGTCTATGCTTGCTTACCACTAGTGACGGAGGTGGAGAAAGCATGCGGGACTACCCTTAAGCACAAAAAGAATGGGAGGCCCTCCTTCTAGTGCCAAAAACTATGATGTCTAAAAACATTAGTGGCTAGAACACCAAGAGATTGGTAGGTTTATAGCCTAACCTCAAATCCATGTATGGGTCATGTTGGAAAATGAAAATGAGGTGCCCTAAATGGTATGATCAATAAGATAGGGACTTATGTAATGTTAAAATAACCATATGTGAGATGGGTTTGTATTGCGTTAAGCGCGAACACCTAAACTAGCTAAGCCAGAGAATAATAGGTTTTCCTAGCCTGAAAATAGCAATGTGAGTGTGGAAATATGTATCAAATAGTAGCTCAATGTAAGAGTTACACTTAATATCAAAGAAACATACTTGTAAAAGAAATGGAACAAAGCTTTAAAATGAAAAAATGCATTGTCCCAAAATGAAGAGCATAACCTTTACTAGACAAGAGATGAAAATGATACATGGTGTCAAGTCGGCACAATGGTAACATAGTAGTGTAGTCATAGTCTATGGGATGCCCAGGACATAGAGCTAATAGTTGTAGTGGAGACTGAACTTGTTGGGTTGGCTGTTGTTGTGTTCTATAGGTGCAATGCAATGATGGACTACATTTTGGGAGGTACCAAGGTGCAAAGCTCAAATGCTCAAGTGTGAGAGTGTTAAGGATTCTTAAATAGCTAAAATGCCCAATTATATTTTAATTTTCCAACCCCTAGAGTGCTGAATATCGAGGTATTTATAGGGCTAGGTTTAACATGAAACATGGATCAAGCACCACGTGGCATGGGTGCCATGTGGCATGAGCATAGATGGGGTTACGCTGACATGTTATGTTCTCATGAGAATAGCAAAGTGTTACACTCTAAAGAATAGCAATAGGTTCCCATAGACTACTAAACTATAACTACACTACCGAGACTGCATGTGCCAAAGTTTGAGACACCACAATGTACCTTCAAATAGTGCAAAATAGTACAACTTGGAGGTTATGCTCCAGGACTATGTCTTCCCCTCTTTTGAGTAGGGTCAAGCATAGGGATAAATTTGGGGATTAGTGGGGATGCAAAAGGAATGCAAGATGCTAATCTTAATTGCTATAGGAACATCGAAGTTGGGACAAAGGTTGATGCTAAGTTTTGGAGGCTTTTCTCAAGTGTCAAGGTAGCTATGCTCTAGAGCGTAACACAACACTTAGTGAAAATATAAAAAATTTTGATGTTTCATGTTGGTAATGCTAGCTACCCTAGGGAGTGTAGCAAAGCATGGTATGAATACTTAGCCAAAATTTTACAAAATTTGTAGTCTTTGTCCATGATACACTAGCTATGCTCTAGAGTGTAGCAGGAGAGGTAGCCTCAAAAGTTAGTAAATGTGCCAAATGTATCTTTCATGTTAAGCTAGCTTGATAGACCCTTGTCCAACACTTAGGCAAAATTAGGAACTAAAAATTATGCTATTCTTGCTATGCTATGGAGTGTAGCAAATTGTAGCAACCTAAGAGATAGAAAATTTGCTAAACTATTTTGTTCATCCCAAGAAATTTTAACAACCTCTATCCTAGTACTTGGGAAAATTGGCAAATGGAACATATGCCACATTAGCTATGCTATGGAGCTTAGCAAGCATGACAACCTAGGAGACAGAAAATTTGCCAAACTATTTCGTCCATCCCAAGTGATCCTTGACCACTTCTGGCTTGACATTTGGGCAACTTGGCCATGAAAGTATGTGCTACCTCGAGAGCGTAGCAGGAAAACTAAGAGCATAGTAGGCAGACTGAGAGCATATCAGGATACTTAGAGAAAATTTCCATGTGATTACTATTGACACTTAGAAAAATCTTGCAAAACAAGCCTCAATGTGTTCTACAATAGCTACACTAGAGAGCATAACACCATACTTAGAAATTTTTTTCCCAAATTCTGACACTTATACAAATTTTTCATTGAAGATGTAGAATCCTAAAATTGGTGGTTTTTCAAGTAGTAGAACATGAATTAACAACATATTACCACCCCAAGCCAATAGTTAAGCAGAGGTAGCCAATCAGGAGATTACAAAAATACTAACATGAACCATTAGCAAATATAGGAAGGACTAGAATACAAAACTTAATGATACTCTTAATGCTTATCATTCAACTTGGAAACTTCCCATTGGATATTCTCTTTATGAGTTAGTGTATGGGAAACTTCTAACACTTCCAATTCAATCCAAGCTTCATACACTCTCAACGACCTATGATCTAAACCTTGCCCTAAGTTTAGCACAAAAGGAAAGATTGATCAATCTGAATGAGATAGAAAAAAATTTCTTAGTGGCCCTATCCTTGAATGAGGTGAACAAGGAATTTAGTAAGAAACATCATGACCTTAGAATCAGGAAAGTAAAACTTCAAGTAGGAGATAAGGTTCTTTACGAGAACCTCACACATGTACCCCAAAAGGAAAAATTTCAAACATTGTTGAAGGAATCTTATATAATTAATCAAACCTTTTCCTCTATGGCCATGATAATTTACAAACCTGATAGCCCAAATAAAAAGTACTTGGTCAATATCCAACAAGTCAAAATTTCCTAGAATAAAGATTGGCTAGTGTAACTATCACCTCAATAGATGGACAACCACATTCTATTTTTTGGATCTCCTCTCTCTAACTAAGTCATGGGGGAGATGGATATCCATGCTAACCTTTACCATGGCCTCTCAGTTTTTCTGCCTTTTTTTCACATTTTTCATCTTACAAATTTTTTATTTTCTAATTTTTCTAATTTTATACCATTTTTTGAGTAAATTTTCACTTTCCTAATTATTTTACACTTTCTTATTTATTTTAATTTATTTTGTTTCCATTTTTAAGTGTGGTATTTTCTCATTTTTTCTAATAAATTTGCTTTATTATCATAGGACACAATGTTGTTGTTGTTGTTTACTAATGATGGTTTGAGGTTAATGTGTGATTATCAATGTTTGATTTCTATTTTTGAATTTTGATGTCTAATGACTTTTCAAATGGTTTACTTTTCATGGAACATGTTGTGAGTCCACATCATCTGCCCATCCAATGACCTTTATGGTTTTCCTTATTCTAGGAATTTGAGATCCCTTTTCATTAAAGAAACTTTTAATCAATTAGTGACCTGGGTGTTCCAAAATTAGGAAGGATCCAAATGGTTGTAAAGGGTGCGACTTCAAGGGGATTCAGTACTCTTTGTACTCTTCTTCTTGCTTGAGTGCTTGAGTGCTTTTTTCTTTTTTCTTTTTTCTTTTTGTGGATGTCTTACTATTCCATACCACCCAATGATAGGAAAACAAATAACATCATTGCATGGTGTGATTCCCATCATTTGAAAAAAACATAAAAAAAATAAAAAAGATGGGAATTCAAAGCACACCCCTTCAACATGAATAAGTCTTTTCATGGTGTGGTTTCCATTTCAAAAAAAACTATGGGAATTCAAAGCACACCTCTTGAAAAAATTAAAGGGCTACAAGCACTGGTAATGGAATTTGAAAGACATGCACCTATGCCTAAAGGTTCCCTCTAACTAAGGCCCTCTCTCTCTCTCTCTCTCTCTCTCACTTCCTACTCCTCTCTCTCGTATTTGTGGAATTCTCTCTCTCTCTCTCTCTCTCTCCCCCCCTCTCTCTCTTCTCTTTGTCTCTCTCTCTCTCTCTCTCTCTCACTTCCTACTCCTCTCTCTCCTATTTGTGGAATTCTCTCTCTCTCTCTCTCTCTCTCTCTCTCTCTCTCTCACTTCCTACTCCTCTCTCTCCTATTTGTGCAATTCTCTCTCTCTCTCTCTCTCTCTCATTTCCTACTCCTCTCTCTCCTATTTGTGGAATAGTGGTTGTTTTGTGGAAGCACTTTTGTGTCTCGAGTGGATGGATCAGTCTTAGAGTGGTGATGTGAAGTCACTAAAAGTAGATGGCTTTGGTCTAGTTTGAGGATGGAACTTCTCATGTCATTTTAGCCACAAATTTTACAAGGGACTTTTTATGATCTTAATTTGAAACTCCATTGCACCTTATCTATCATCCATCCATGCTACCATAATTCACCTCACTACCGAGTTTTATGTTATGCTCCATGTCTTAGTCTGATGTGTTAGGATTCTTGAGTGGATTCTTTTGGGTTAGTTCTTAATGTGTCATGATCATTAAATCAACTATGAGGCCCATAGACCCTTTAGTTGAGGTTATGCAAGGGCAAAAAGGACATGAGCCTACTATGGAAAGGACCTACTTGCATAGCTTTTGGCTTAATTAGTTCAGGTTCTTTACCTTTGACATCGCTACAATCCTATCTTTTGTATTTTCCATTGTATAAACTACTTAGTACTCCTTAATCTTTTATTTCATTCATTCATTAAATCAATTATCTCCATTTTCTCAAATTTATGATCTTCAACACCCTCTTCCCATGATTTCATATTATTCTTGGTCTTCTAAGCTTTCATTTGCTCCCAATTTCATCAAAAAAATTCCTTGTATTTTAAAAGTTTGACCAAAGTTAATAGAAGTCAATGGTGATCAATAGTTACATCAACGAGGCCTCATCAATGCAACCAACCATGTCAATGAGGCCCTATCGATGAGGCCTCATCGATGCAAAGCAAAAGTACTATATATATGACTAGACACTTTGGAATTTTTCACAATTTTCTCAAAACAAACAAGTAATTTTTGCAATTTTTCAAAGCCCAAAACCTTCTAGAGTTCATAAATTCTAAATCATTTGTTCAAATCACTCCGTTTTTTGATTTTGCACTTACTAAACATAAGAACTTTATCATGGGAACTATAAACCTTAAGGTTTCTGATGAAATTTTTGAAAATTTTTTCTAACTTCCCCCAATGGTTAGTAACCATAACAATATAAAAATATCAACTCTTTCAATAGTTAACCCTTCCAATAACCTCTGGAATAATTTATCAATGATAATACATAAATAAAAATAATAATGAATTTAATTAAGTTAGCCATATTCACAACTTAGCCAAGTGTGACTATCCTCAAGAGTTAAGGTATCCCAATTGTTTTAAGGTTACACAATGATTACTAATCCATGGTCTTATTGTGATTACATATGGAACCCAAGAAAAGGCATCCATAGAAAGGAGAATCCTCACAACCATAGGAGAAATGACCCAAAGCTAGAAGGGACCAACAGAAACAAGGCTAAGAAAAACAAGATTTAACCCATGCAACAAGACCTCTTTGTGAGGAACTTGAAGTGGAATTTGTTTGATAGATTCTAGAGGAAAAAGTGTCTACTGAACAATCCTAGTAAGGAGAAGCACCTTGAACTATGCCAAGGCTTGAGGTCAATCTAACTCAAGCCTGCCTAGACATCATCAAGTCTTGAGAAATCTAAAGATTAGTTTGTTAAGAGATAAAATTTGGGCCATTTTTGGAAAAAGCTCCATAGGATGTCAAAACGAAATTATAAACCTCTCTCATGTGGCAAGTCATCGTGTCTAGTGGAGAATGGTACATGGAAGAGAGCTATCTCTTTTGAAGTAGCAGAAGGCTAGGGTCCATTGTAAAAATCAAGGACATTCAAGTGTCCTACTTGGCAGAGGCTATTGCATAGGCATTGTGGTTGCTAGACATTGAAACACAATTGGCTAAAATATCAACAAAAGGTGATCTTAAGGGAAAAAGGAAATGGACTCAGTGATGCTACGAGGTAGACTGTAAGGAATATGGTGCACTCACACTGGTGGAGAAAATTTATTTCAAGATTATGGCCTATCATCTCAATCCAATGACGAAGCTAAGTAAGGTGACTACTTTCTCTACCTAAGCATGCATTGCTCTAAGTAGGAAATTTCCTATTAACCTTCCATAATTGATTTATTTGGAGATAAAAAAGTGCTTCAAGGAGAACAAACATGGAATGGAAACCCTGCCCTATCTGTGCCTTATTAGGAAACTATGCAAGAGAGTAGGTATTGTTCGCTATTCAAATAACACTATTAGGTATGCTTCCTTGGCCTCATGAACGGAAATCATGAAGGATAAGACACCAAAAACCACTCAAGAAGAGGAGCTACCACCACCACCACCTGCTGAGGAGACAACACCAAAGGCCTGCATAGTCCTTAAGCATTTGTGTGAAATCCAAGAATAGCTCTTAAGAAAAGAAGAGTAATAAGCAAGAACAAGTGGGGTGTATCCATCTATGTATCGGCCAGCAATGAGTCACCTTAAGGAGGTGGCCAAAATAGTTAGTCAAATGGAGAGGGGTAGTCCCATTTTCTCTACCCAAAGAATATAGCTATCTTCAAGGTCATCTCCCAATGCTCAAGAGGTGATGATGTCACAAGCAACATACCATCTATTCCTAGAAATCTCTAGAAATGCTACCACTTTCTCAGTGAGGTTGGAGGAAGATAAAGAGGCAACTATCTTGATGATGTAGCACCAAGGGTACGAGATAGTGGTAGAAGTGATAGTTGACCATGTAGCTAAAGCACTGAATGCACCTACGACATTTTTACTAGATGTATCTGCACTCCAAGATGTGTAGACATCTGCATGCATGATTAGCAAAAACTTGAATGTAGCCCAACATGGATAGTTGTTAGAACAATTAGTAGGAGTTGAGCAACTAACTTTGGACATCCTTGATCTCTCGGAGATCACTCCAACCTAGTCTAAGTTGCTAAATGCAATGAGCAGATGCATCATTTTGGAGGGGCAACTAAAAACAACCCAAGAGAAAAATCAATGCTTGGCCCCAAAGGTTACTAAACTTCATGGCTGGTTTGCAGAACAAGTAATCCTCAGCCTAACAATGACAAGAGATGAAGCTATCAAACAGCTTCAAGAATGGTTTCAAAAGGCTAAGGAGGAATCAATAATGACCATCTTTAAACAATCTGTGGTAGAAGCTAAAATGCACTCAATCAAAAAGGACTTGAATCAGATGCACCAAGAGAATGAAGCATTGAATGCACAAAATCATAGCCTATGAAATGTTGATACTCAAAGAGATCAAATGCAAGAGTCCATTCATCAATATTAGGAGTAGCTTTCCAAGGTGAATATTGAACTAAGGAAATTAACCACAAAAAATTGTAATCTGTCAATGGAGGAGGTACACACCTCACGACAAAAGTCTACTATTGAGATTATTACCTAGAAGAATGAAGCACTCAAATTTGAGAGAGTGAAAAATTACTACATGGACCAAGTTGGCTTGCAAAAGGAAATTAATGAAAAAAAATCTATATGGAAAAGGCTAAAGTGAATGAAGCCCTTCAGCAACTCTAGTAAGGAAGAGAGATGTGGTAATTCATCCTTGATGGGGTTGATACCTACAACAAAGTAGAGATCCACTTGAAGAAGTTGCAGATCAAAGAAATGATAAGAGTATATGAAGTTGACCAATCTTTGTTATGTGAACCTAGTAATGCTAATATCGAAACAACCGCGATTAGAATTGGAGAAAGAAGTCGCTAGCTTGTATTTACTATACGAGGCTAAGTTCAAGCACCACAAAGACACCATGTAGAAGCTTAAGACTACTAACACTAAACTCAAAGTCCTTAAAGGATGATTCACAAATCAATGATCCATTTCTAAGGACCTAGCTAGATGAATGAATGACTATCAGAAGCTAGAGAACATAGTTCGAGCATTCAACATTGAATGCAAATAGTTCACTGCATGGTTCATCAATGTCAAGGAGTTGTTTCCATTAATCTCATGTCCTTGGGATGTGCCCATTTCAACCCACATTGGGAAATCTACATGGACAGTGCATGATCCTAGGAGTAAGGAGGAAAAAATGAAAGCACTACTGGATGCTTTCCGCCTCCTACCTAAAGTTGCAGTAGCAATAGGACAACTGCAACTACCTTAACTACCACTAGTTCATGAAGATAGTAAGGGTCCCTCGAAGCCTTAGGAACAACCACTACTTGGGATCTTCTCCAACAAGCTTCACACTATCAAAGACCATGTTGTTCAATTTTTGAAGAGTTATGTCATGGCGTTCAATTTTATGTCCTGAACACCACCATTTTTGTAATGTATTAATATGTATACCCAAGCATTCCATTTTTTTTGGTCAAAGTTAGTCAGTTGTTTTGTTGAAAAGAAGTCAATGAATAATCCCATACCTTCCCAATTTTGTAAACAAACTCGAGGACAAGTTTTCATTCAGCCATGGGGATATGATGAGTTTTCATTGGTTGGCTATGTTGATGAGGCCTTGTCGATGAAGTTGACCATGTTGACAAGGCCTCATCGATAAAGCCCCATCAACACAGCATAATTCTAACTACATTTATGGCAATCTAGATTTTAGTAGCAGTGAAACTCTTGCATTTTTTTCCATTTGAAAGTGAGAATTTTTTCCCTAAGTGTCCATAATAGGAATCATTGAGTGTATGAATCTTTATTTGAGCATTGTTGTACCTAAACACGATAGTGTGTGCAGTAATAAAGATGAGCTTTCTAATAAACCTTGTAGCACTTTGGATAGATTAGCTATTTTTTTATGCATTTAATGTTTTCAATTATTTGTTAATTTTTCTCAATTATTTTGTAAATATTTTCTAGCCAATAATTTAATGAGGTTATTAAGCTAGATAAATTGAATACATAAGTACGACTACTTTAAGCATAACATGTATTTGCTTGGTAATCCCAATAGCATTATTGCTTGGTATGCCTAGTAGCATAGTGCTTGGTTTCCCAATAGCAGATACATGGATTCAAAATGTGTATGGAAAGTGGGAATGGATACTTATGTTAGGGTTAGTTAAATGATTAGTTAATTAATTAATTTATATTATTTAATCAAATTACTTTTATCCATATTTGAGCACTAATCTATAAAACACAAATAAATGATAAAAATTGAATGCCTTAGTTACACTTAACCATATCAAAAATGTCACAAGTGTAATTGGGAAGACAATGATTAACCGTAAGGCTAGATTCACTTCCTAAAGGGCTAGTGCACTGAAAACGATGAAGTACATGGAATTCGACCAAATCACGCGTGAACACTTTGTGATTAATATGGTTGGGCATAGGGGTACCTTGTCTCTCATCAACAATTAATTTCTAATTGTTAATAAACACAAGCATGACTACTTCAAACATACATGTAACACTTGGTAACCCAGAAATGCTTAACATTCAGTAACCTAGCAATGCTATACACATTCAGGATGTGTTTGAAGAGTGGGAATGGGTACTTGTGTTAAGCTATCTAGGTAGTAGATTAATTAGATATTAAATTCCTCTACCTTTCATTCTTATTTTAGGTGATTACACTTATAAAATATAAAATGATAAAAATCATATACCTCAGTTGCACTTAACGATATACTTGTGCCTCACAAGTGGAATTGAGAAGACAATGATTGTTTGGATTAGATTTCACATCTTAGAACTATTGTACTTCAGAACTTAAGGTCTGCAGAATTTGACCAAATTACACATGAACACTTGTGATTCATATGGTTCGGCGTAGGGGTACCTCACCACTCATCAATTAGGATTTTTGAAAGATGGAAGTAAAAGAATTCATCTTAGATTTTTTTTTTTGAGTCAAAAATCATTCAAAAAATTTAATATATATTAGACCATGAGTTATGGTTCATGTATATTTTAAAAAATTGAGATACCATAGGTTGTGGTAAGCTCACCATCGGTCATGGTGTTTACCATGCCTTAAACATGAGTCATGGTGAAAATTTTGATTTTTTTGTTCAAATTTGAAAGCTCATAACTTGTTATTTGGAGTTTTGAGAGGATCTTGGATTTGTTGGAAAGCTTTTGAAAATGTTTACCTACCACCATGAGTGAACCATGAGTCCTCATGTGCTGATGTGGCTTTCTAGATTTGCATATACAATAAGTAAAAAAGGGACACTTTTATCTCTTGAAAAAAGTATATTTGGCAAATGTTCAAATGATTTTGCATGAATCAACCTAAAGTTTGTCCTACTTCCTAGAATACACATGTACACCTTTGTTAGGACAAGGAAAAAAAGAAGGCTAAGATTACTCTTTAGAGATTCATTGTGAGAAGCCTTTACTATGCAACAATAAGTAGATTAGAAATAGCTTATGTAATGGGCTTAATTTCTCAATTCTAGGTAGATCTGAAAGAATCACATTTTGTAGCAACTAAAAGAATTTTATGCAATTTGAAAGATAATGGAAATCATGGGATGTAGTATCTAAGAAGCAAAAAATTTGAGCCACAAGCTCACACATGCTCATTAGGCTAATAATAGAGATGATCAAAGATTTACCAATGGGAGTTGACACTTTCTTGGAAAAAAATTGATATCTTAGTTGAGCAAAAAGTATAGCTTTGTTGCATTATTGTTAGTAGAAGCTCAGTACGTAACTACTAGCTATTGGACAAATTTTATAGATGCAAAAAGTAATAAAGCTCTTCGGTATTGTATTTTCTAATCCCATCACTATTTACTCTAATAATAATGTTGCTATGTCTATATATAAAAATTCTATTTTTCATGGAAAAACTAAATATATTGAAATTAAATATCATTTTCTTTGTGCCTGAGTGAAATTATAAACACCAAATCTATCTTACATTTTAATAAAAGAGTAAAGAGGTGATATTTTTTCAAAAGCTTTAAGTAGAGATAGGCTTACATATTCTCCTTTACTTGACAAACTTAAACATTGATTTTCTCCTTTATCACTTGAGGATTTTAGTATAAGNTTACTTGACAAACTTAAACATTGATTTTCTCCTTTATTACTTGAGGATTTTAGTATAAGCTAACTGTTGGTGACCGTTTGGGATGCGACCGCCAACGAGTGTCCTCGAACAGGATTTAGGTGCCTGCTGGTCTCTGGCTACACCAAGGCCCAGATACCTCCAAATAACTCAGTAGTTAATGTGAGTATGTGTGTGTGCTGTTGCGGCGTGCGGTTGTATGAAATGTGACAATTTCGTTGTGTGTGAACTACAAATGACTTTACTTTAAAGAGATTCAGCCAACTTTGTCCAGTACTGTGAGTTATTTATAGTTTCCTATTTTGTTCAAACTACCTAGTCTATGAGGTCCCTATAATACCTGCTTGTAACAAATAAAATTTTGTATAAACATTTGAGCACAACTTCGCAAATCTACTCCTAATTTTCCCCATAGAGAGATATAGTTCCACAAGAAAACTAGAAATAGAGCAAGATTCAATGGAAATAGACAGAAAAGAAAAGAAAGTAGAGTTGTGTGAACCTCAAATATTTAAGCAAGGTAAAATGACACGAGTAAACACTTCGCAATAAAGTTATTCCAAATTCAATATCTACGAATTGTTCAAACTTCCAAGGCTCAACCAAGCAATATCTTCAAGAAAATCCTATTGTGCTACCTCGCTGCGTAAACTACCACGTACGAGACTCCACTTTGACTAGACAATAGATGCCATCGATTGCATTCAAACATAAACTTTAAAAGACTTGACAATCTCTGATTGAAATAACACAAAAAATCACTTTAAAGATAAAGAAGTTATTCTGGTCCCATCAAAATACCAAAGATTTTCTGAACCCTCTTAGCTACTAAATTGTTCCACAGCGTGACTACAAACAGAGGCTCTCTTCCAACAACCCAATAGCAGTTCCCAAACATTGCACAATAACGAAATTTACTACTAAAATGCTCTTAAGGCTTTCATTCACTAGCACTTCTATGGCAAAATTTTAACAGAAATTTCTATCGGGTAACAAGAACAATAAAAGCAATCTAAAAATCCCAAAATTACTTACCAAGGATGATACTATCTAAACCACTAGCTAAGCAATTTAAACAAAACAAAAAATGAAATGCATTACTCATAGGACCATAACAAAGAGGCTGAAATCTTTATTCTAGCAAGCCATCTTGCAAACAATCTTCTTTACAAATCTTCCAAGTGTGATGATGATGCTCCTTCTTTCTCCTCTTCTCCCTTGACCCTTGAAGCCTATTTATAGGATTCCAAGGTAGGTAGGGAAGTTACAATTTCAAAAATATCTCTCCTAACTTTTCTCTCAAGTAACTTGACTAACCAATTAGAAGATAAGTTAGGAGAAGGTTAGGTAGTTAGGGAGTTAGGAAGTTATGCATAAAATGAGGAGCATTATATGCTAACTTTAATATAATGAGGACTTTATAGGACAATTAAAGTTGCAAATCTTCAATGGCATTTAGATAATATATTTCGTAACTTGGGATAATTGGAAGCAAGTCTCTAAATCAAGGTTTCACATTATAAGTATTTCAATGGTCATAATATGTGTATATATATGTTTGATTAAACCACCGATACTCCCGTGAAGCTATAGATTAATGTTTATTTTATATGTATCTTGGTGAAAAGTTTGTGAATGTTAGCGGCAAAGTTTGTGATTAAAACCTTGGTCTTGCCTGTAAAAATCACGCGTCACCATGGAGGTTTCATCACAGTTCCAGGAAACGTTCTTTCTCCTTTTTTTTCTACCGAGAATCTGCACCGATTCAAACTGCCCCCACCCAACAGGGCCCTGCAAGATCGTAACTGACGATCACCGCAAGAGAATGCTTGGCAACCACATCTGGCTTTGTTGTCACGTGTTGAAGAAGAAGGGTTTTCCGTTTTGTGTCAAAGAACAAAGCGCTCAGCATTTCATTGTTGGAGATTTTCCTGTTTTGCCCTCAAAACTGATTTGGGGCTTCCTGCGTTTTTCTGTGTTGGGCTTCCTGCGTTTTTCTGTGTGGGGCTTCCTACGTTTTTCTGTTTGCTTTATCCAGCAGGAACCTTCTGTGTTAGCCTGCAAAAAAAAACAAACAAAAACTGCCACGACCTGCAAAACGAATTGGGGTTTAACAGGGCATAACCCATTTCCAAATCTGTTTTTGAATATTCTTGCGTTTTTGTATAGTGCTGTTTTGGAGGCCCTCTCTGGCTTCTTGTCATTGCAAATTTTTGTTTTTATATTCTTATATTTTTCAGGACAGCAATGGTCACAGAGAATGGGGATTCTAGTGGCAAAATGCTGGGGCAACCTTTGAACAATCCTGTTTCTGCATTATTTGAAATTGTGCTCTTACAATAATGCAGAGCACCTCCTTTAGTTTGCAATATTCCACTTTTTCCTTTCTATTGCAGAGAAAAAACATCTTGCTTACAGAGATAAGTATCTTGCTCAGCCTTGAAGTTTTAAACAATATATTCTTGAATTATACAGGAGAAATAACTTCACCCTGCACCAGACTGCTGAATTTGCAATATTCATCTGTAAACCTCAGTGAATTATAAAAGTAGAACAACACAGGGCTGTGTAAGTTTGCTCCAATCTTTTTAAACATGAAAATGCCTTTTGTTCACTTATTCTCCTCTTCTAAAACTGTAAATTTAGCTACTTCTTCAAAAAAAAATCTCAACTATTTAAGCCTGCTTCATGAAATGGCCAAATGTGCCAACATTTCTGCCCCCAAACTTAAATAAACTTATGCAGCCACAATTCCAAACTAAAACATCATGAAATTTCATTGAATTTTTACATTCAAGAAGAAATATTTTTTTGACGAAAATTTCCATTTAACATAGGGTGAGATGGGACAAAAACCTTATTCCTAGAGAAAATCAAACTGTACATACAACTATACATTATCAAGTCCTTCAATGGACTACCCTTGGGATGGAAACTGAATTGTGAGGGTTACCCTACTGGGAATCCTCATCTCCTTCACCTCTTCATAAGAGATTTTTGATGTGATGTAGACGGTCTTGTTGTCTTCTTGTTTGGTGGAGCTCTCACCTTGATTTGATGAAGCTTTCTCTTCAAGCTTTTCCTCATTTTCTTGTTTGGAAGAGCTCTTTTGTTCTTCTCCATTGCTTCCTTCATTTTCTTCTTGAGTAGCCAAAGCTTCTCTCCATCCCCATGATGACTTTCCATGAGTTGGTGGCTCTTCTTCCTTTTCTTCATCTTTGGAGCAATCTTGATATTGCCCCCAAACATTGGACTCAATATCCAAACCCCAAGTGAGAAAAGAAAATTCATCGGATAGCCAAGCCATAAAAGGGCATTCCTCTGGAGCTCCACAAGATTTAGCCTTTAGATAGGCCTTCAATACATGCTCAGGGCAACATCCCATCACATATGGAATAAAAGGCTTTCTCATTGCTCTCTTAAACTCCATTAGCTCTCTTTAATCTTCACTACCAAACTTGAAATGAAAGATGATGAAATCTTAAGCAATCTAACCCTCCTTTTATAGGTGCCAAAAATTTGAACTCCCATCCAAGTGTCTTCAACCAAGCTTCCTTCTTTTTAGGCATTCAAACCATTTGTCACAATCCTCACCAAGTGGTGGATTAGTCACCCTCTCCACTTGTCAAACTTGTAGAATTCCACTTGTTTCACTTGTATGCTTCCACTTGCCTCATTTGAAGGAAAGATAATGTTTCAAATATAAATAAAGCATAATTACTAGTAATATTTACATAATACTATATACATATGTTATTTTTGTGTCATAACATCTTCAAGTTGTATGCAATTGTCCCAAATAATGTTTTATATGCAAAACATTATATGGAAATTGCAATTCCATGCCATCCAAGGTTGATAATTTGTAAGTATCCTCTGATAATTGCTTTGTAATTTGAAAGGGACCAGTCCATGTCGGTGTAAACTTATTTGGTTTCTTCATATTCCATAATAGGACAAGGTCTCCTATCTTGAAATTCCTTTTCAAAGATTTCCTATCAAACCATCTTTTGACTTGAGAGGTATTTCGTAACAAATTATCCCTTGCTTTATCTACTTCAGCTTCTCTTTTAATAAGTAAAGTCATGAAACTTCTATCTTTGTCAGTCTTTTCACTATATCTTTGTACAAATTCAGAAGCTGAGCTTATAATCTTGTTTGTAATTCTTGCTGGCAAACCATAGACTAAGTTATATGGTGATGTCCCAATAGCTTTCTTGAATCTGATTCGATCTGACCATAATGCGGATTGTAGATAATCAATCCAATTTCCTGGATTCCCATCCATTGATTTCTTGATATAAGCGATAAGCTTCTTATTAGTGGATTCCGCTAAACCATTTCCTTGAGGATAATAATTTGATGAGGAAAATAAGAAAATAGATCTTTCAGATGCCCATCTGATAAACTCTTCGGATTTGAAGGCGGGTCCATTGTCTGACACTAACACTTCGGGTACACCAAATCTACTTAGAATGTGGTCTTCTAAGAACTTAATCACGTCTGATGCTGAACTTCCTCTTAGAGCCTTTGCTTCAGACCATTTAGTAAAATAATCAGTAGCTGTGAGAATAAACTTGTGTCCAGCTCTTGAAGGAGTAATTGTACCAATAAAATCCAAACCCCATTGCTGAAATGGTCTATCCGCAACTACTGGTTTTAAAGGGGCTCTAGCCCTTTTAATCTTGGGTCCATGAACTTGACATTTATAGCATTTTTGAATCTTTGAACTAATGTCTTGATACATGGAAGGCCAGTAATATCCATATCGAAGTATATGTTGCATAGTTGACTTAGGGGATTCATAAAATAAATTCAAATGATCATGGAATTGTTCCAAAATGAAACTAACTTGATCATTATGAAAAAATTCTAATAGAACTCCCTGAAAATATTTTCGATATAATATACCATCTTTAACAACAAATCTTCATGCTCTTTTAAAGAAAGCTCTCTTTTGACTTGCAGTTAAATTATTTGGGATTTTCCTGATAGTAAGAAATTTGAGAATATCATCATACCAATTCTCTTCATGGGTGTCAAGTGTATAAACTTCACTTTCTTTAGTCATTAACTTGGCTAGTCCCATTCCCTTAATCGTCTTGCATATTTCCAATGAAAATCTAAAACTTTGCAACTTAATAAGCCATTTTCCTTTTTTCAATCCGATTTCATTTTGGGATAGAAATCTCTTGACTGCAGGTTCAATTAGCATAATGTGTACTAATGAACTCTCCAAATAATATTTAAAATGTTGAAGTGCCTTGATGACTGCGAAAGCTTGCTTCTCTAAGTCTGAGTAATTTAACTCTGAACCTTTCATCTGATACCCAAAGAATCCAATTGGTTCATCTTGACCTTCACTATCCTTCTGTGTAAGAACGGCAGCAATAGAATCATTTGAAGCAAAAGAGTATAACCAAAAATCCTCTTTAAGTCTAGGCTTTACCAAATATGGAGCCTCTTGTATAGCCTTTTTGATTTCTGATAATGCTCTTTATGACTCTGGTGTTTTCTCTACTTGGACGTCCTTTTTAAGCATATGCATCAAAGGTTTAGTAATTTCAGTAAACCCGGGGATGAATTTCTTCACAAAGTTTATCTTCCCAAAGAAAGATCTAAGAGATTTCTTACTTGTGGGATGCTCAATATTCTGTACTGCTTGAATTCGGGAATTGTCTATGGCAATCCCTTCTTGACATATCACATGGCCTAATAAACTTCCAGATTTAACCCCAAAGATACACTTCTTAGGATTTAATGAAATACCAAACTCACGGCATCTGTCGAAAACTTGCTGAAGATGATCGATATGATCTTCTTTCTTCTTTGAAAATACTGTAATATCATCCAAATAAACCACCACGAATTTGCCTAATAAATCCTTAAATGCTAAATCCATTGCTCTTTGAAAAGTAGCTCCAGCATTTGACAATCCGAATGGCATTCTTTGGTAAGCGAAAGTTCCCCACTTAGTGATAAATGATGTTTTGTATCTATCATTCTTATCTACCACGATTTGATTATAACCTGAGAAACCGTCTAGGAAGGAATATACTTGGCAACCTGAGACTTTAATAAGCATCTCATCAATTCTCGGAAGTGGATACTTATCTTTCTTTGAAGCATCATTTAGATTTCTAAAGTCTACACAGAGTCGTATATCACCATTTTTCTTTCTTACTGGGACAAGATTAGCAAGCCATGTCGAATATCGTACTGGATATATGATTTGTGCTTGCAACAACTTCTTGATTTCGGCTTCCATAGCTGGTTCAAATGATGGATTAAATTTCCTTTGTTTTTGCTTGACTGTTTTGCAACCTTCCATTAAAGGAATCTTATGTGTCATCACATCTTGCCGAAAAGCTTTAAGATCATCATAAGACCAAGCAAAATTGTCCAAATTATTTCTTAGACATGTTAACAACTCTTGCTTGAAATTTGAATCTCTTTCCTTTGTAACATTTAACATCTTCGGTGCATTGTCTAATCCAAAATTCACTGCCACGAAAGCTTGACTACTTGTGTTTTGTATGTCTTTTTCAGTAAGTAAATTTTTCTTGAACTCATGTTCTAAATCAATCATCCTCTTTGGAATGAAATTAGCTTTTGAATTTGAAGACGTTTCGGGTATTACTTGACCCTCAAATTCTTGTTTATTTTTCATAAATCTTAGTACTTGATCATCATCTTCAAATACTTGTAAATGCCTTATATTATCTGGTACAGATGGCTAATGTTCTTCTTCAATCATGACATCTTTGTTGAAACACCGTGAAAATTACGGGTCGACCTCAGGCGAAGATTTGTAATTTGAGTGAGAACACGCCTCAAATTTCTTCAAGGACAAGTTTACGCTCTATTACGCACGGCAGCGTAATGAGCGTAATAAGCTCCACAACAGTTGAAGGTAAAATCCAGAGAAGCACGACAGGTTGGCACTTTTTCTTGCGGCACATAAACAACTGGTCTTTACGCTCGTTATGCGGCGGTGCGTACCAGTGCGTGGGTCATAATTCAAGTTGCATTATTTACGCTTTATCACATGCAGTTGCGTAATGAGCGTAAGTTATACTTTGTTTACGCTTCACCACGCGCAGCTGCGTAGTGAGCGTATGTTACATTTACGCTTCGTCACGCACAGTTGCATGGTGAGCGTAAAACAATCTTGAACTCATTGTTTTTACACCAAGATTGCGCTCATACACGCAACACAATGCGAATGAGTGTAAATGCAGCCGAGACGCACTTAACACATACCTGCTTCTCACACGCACAACACGCAAACGAGCGTGTCGTGCGTAGTCACAGTCCGACTTAAAAGAATCATGTCAACAGAACCCGCAACATTCGGGCCCACATCATCAGGGTGCACCTTTTTCACGGAAGCGTCACAGCCTATAAATACCCTAGTTGAAAAAAATACAAGGGTTGGAGGATTCAAGAATTCGGGGAGTTGGCAAGTTGACAAGTTGACAAACCAGAGAAACAGAGACATTTTCTGAGAACCAGAGCACTTATCACTTTGGTTGGCAGCAGATCAAAAGGGCAAGAGCATTTTCTGAGCGAGGAAACACTTATCTCCTTGAGCAGAGAAACAAAGAGCAAACTTTTGGTACCTGCCGACAACACCATCCTTCAGCAGGAACAGAGCACAGTACACCTGGGCCTTAACAACCGGAGAAATCGCTGTCCCGAGCAGAACCTACCCAAAGCAAAGAAGAAGAATGTGGATCGCAGAGTGTTCTCGCCCAGTTAGTAGGTTCTATCGATCAGAAGATCAGCAGACTTCAGAGCTTGACCATTCTTGCACCTGAGCTTTGGCCTACGAGGTAGATCGGAGTTCTGTCTAGACAGTTTCCTTGTTGTTTTGTGCTCATTTCGTATCGAGTTGTTGGGGGTTTTCTCCCATTGTAACGTGACAAACAATCATACATTTTATCCGGAATCGAAACATAGATCTTTGAGAATTACGCGTTTCTCTCCCGATTAGCATCTCTTCGGTGTTTTTTTTGACGTTATCCCCGTAGCGATCCATCTACATCGTTTTCGTCCCATTTCACGATTTCTCGAACCAAATCACGGCACGCAAAGAACCGTAATCATCATCATTTTACTGACCCATAAGTCCCTGTCTGATCGACAAGACCGTTCAGGGCACCGCGGATTCGTTTTTTCAGCTTAGCCCTCACGCGGATCCGTGGTTAAAACTGTGTACACGGAATCTCGGTCGGTATTTCCAGCTACCAACGTTTTCCGTCGTTACAGTTTTCTGGCGCTAGAAGGAGGGCCTTAGGCTCTGATCGGAATATTTTGGGTAGCCCTGTTAGAGATCCATACCCTAAGCCATAGACGTAATACCTCTAAGGAAGTCTATGGTCAATCGTGTGGTATAGATCGGTTGCAAGGACAATTTCTTTGAAATCCGTTAGGGTAGAAAGCCTTTTGTGCTTGTTGTTTGCCAGCCGATCTTTCTTTTAGATTCGATTACCAGTCATTCTCGATCTCATTGATCTATGGATTCCTATTATGCAACCACAAACACCATGGCCACTATCGATCTGGGTGTCACACCTATGAACCCGACGGTGGCCACGGGGCCAGTCCCTGGTGCAACGGGCCCTCAGGGACCATTACGCCGTTCATTAAGGCTTTAGGGGAAAGATCCAATCTTCACGGTTATAACCCCTGAAGAGTACAATTTCATATGCATTAAGATCTAGGCAAGGTTGGCTCTCAGCCGAGCCGAGCTTGAGGCGAAACGAAACTTTGAGGTGCTCCATCGAGGGGGTTATGATTTTAAGCCAACGGCCTACGACATAATCCCTTTGACCGAACACCAAAACGAGCTCATCTCACAGTTGATCATGGCTAGAAGCCAGACCTCACAGCCTGCGGTGGAGCCCCAGTGTGAGGAAGAAGCAGAGGACGAATTCGCGGCCATGTTGGAACATTCATTCCATACCCTGACACCTCACACATATGTAAATCCATTGTTCCCTTTCAATGGAGAGGCCGCTTCTCTGGACTCGGCCGTGACCACGCAGACGCAAATCCCTATTCTTCCGCAGGCCAACGCGCAGCCATCTGGGTTGCAGCAGGCCAACGCACAACCTTCTAGGTTGCAAACGCAACTGCAGCATAACGCGGGGGTGATTCCGTCACAGCATGTAATCAACATTCCGGCAGTTGGCCCAGCGTCCACCATCTCCCATCTCATCCCTCAAGTGCAGGCTCATACCAGACCGACAACTTGCCCTGAGATGTTCCTGCCCCCACCAACTCAGCAAACTACCGCAACCGTACTGCAGCAACCCTTTGTTCAATACCCTGCAACCAGTCAGTGGGCCAACCCTGCTACATAACAGCACCCGTATACGGTTTACAGTGCACAGCCTCCGCCAGCACCTGCGGCACAATTTTCGCAGGTGCTTCCTCGATATACTTACCATTATGCTACGCAGCAGGCCGCAGCTAACCCCTCATCTCAGACCGGTGGGTGGTGGTCTTCGCAGGGCCCCCAGCTTGCAGGGATCCCTGCTCCACCAGCGGCTACCCAACCACTCCCTGCATTCCAGTTGCCTAGGACTGCCCACCCAGTCCAACCTCCTATGCCTGCTGCACAGACGCAGCCGTTAACAAGTCTGGATCAAGCGTTCCAGCTTATCCAGACACTTACCGAAGAGGTCCAACGCCTCAAGACCGCTGGATCTGACACCATTCAGATCACGGATTTCTATCAAGATGATCTGATCAATCCAGCGGTCCCCGTGTTGTCGTTGCCGCCAGGGATGTCCCTCCCATATTTTACCAAGTATAATGGGGAGGGGGATCCCAACACCCATCTGGCCACCTTTAGATCCGAATCTTTGTTGTTGCAACAGTGGCCGCATACTTTAGTCCGAGTCTTCGCGATGTCGTTAACAGGGAAGGCTTTAGACTAGTATAGAGCTCTCCCACGCACTTCCATTACAACCTTGGAAGAGCTGCTAACCCAATTTGTGACCCGATTCAGATACAACATGAAGCTGGAAGTCACGTTGGAACAACTTATGGGGGTGAAACAAGACCTGCTCGAGCCAGTCCAAAAGTTTATACAGCGTTGGAATGATACCGTGAATGAGATCCGTGTCCTGATCACGGACTCCCATCTGTTGGCTATATTCAAGGGATTAGTCAATGACTTTATTAAGTCTAAGCTGTATTATCTTTCCCCTGGTGACATACGACAGGCCTTCGCCCATGTCCGGAGCATCCAAGATGCTGCGGAGGCCAGCAAAGACCCGGCATATATCGCCTACAAGAACGCGCATAACAAAGCCAAGGACAAAGGCAAGGCACCGACAACTACTGTAGCTACGCTGACTGAGAATGCGAAGAGTAAGAACAAGAAAGCTCCAGCAACAGCACCGCCTGAGGCCACGGCTGGTGCCAGCACTAGCCAGGCCACGGCTGCCCCTGAATAGGCCCCCTAGCCAAAGACGAATTTTGAGCGTAAAGATCGTTCAAAATACGCGGCTCTTCCTGTGAAACATTCCGAACTGCTGAAGCAATTGTTGGCAGTGGGACACATTCAACCTAAGAAAGTGTCCGAAGAAGCCCTGAAGCATCACAGACGTCACTGTGAACTGTTGAAGGATCCTTCTTTAGCTTTGCCTAACGAACCAGTGGTTCCGAGATCTTTCAGGCTGGACCGTTTCTATGACTACCACCAGATGTGTGGTCATGACATGGATTACTATTAGGCGTTGAAGGACGATATTCAATGCATGATCGACAAAGGTCATCTGAAATTAGACAGTAGTAACCCTACGCGTCCAGAAAACCAAACATTGCATGTATACAAGAATCCTCTAAACGCAAGCTACGATCCTTATACAATCACTGTGGTAAGTACGGATAGTGAGCGTAAGGGACCGCCAAAACAACCTTTTGTTTTACACGTGCCCGCCAGCTCACAAAGGGGGTCAACTACTTCTTCGGTAGCAGGTGGAGTCCCACGGCCTCCGTTCATCATACGAGCGCCTTCTCAGGTACGACCTCAGTCACACGCTACTACCCAAGCCGCAGCTTTGGCTGCGCCCACGCCGAGAGCACCCTTCATCATTAGGGCGCCAAAACCATAGGCTGCTCCTCTCATGCAGGGACAGACCTCCAGCCAGCACTATCAGTCATTGCCTCCCAAACGAAGGGAGGAGAACACCGAAGCTAGCACAATGAAAGACAACTCTACGCTCAGCTTCCCTAAGCCTAGGCCCCTGGCCTCTATGCCCTTGTCCATGGCCCAGAAGCATGTCAAAGGCACAGAAACGCAGCCACCTTCTCTTGGTAGGAAGAAGAACGGCCCCTTCGCTGATACCGCTCCGCCTCGAGAGATCCGTCTCTTGGGCCGAATGGAGGAAGATAAAGGGGATAAACTATCCTGCCGAGAGAAGGACCTCCTCGATGCATTCACGCAGGTTAAACAAGCTCTCAAGCAGAAGAACACAACGCTGAGCTTGTACGACCTCTTGATGACTTCTTGAGAACACCGCGAGGCTATGGTACGCATGTTGATGTCCATATCAGTGGATGCCAGCTTGCCGGCGGAAGAGGAAGCGATACACGCTATCATGTTTCCTCCTGAAGCTGAAAAACCCAAGCCCACCTCATTGACCTTCCTGGATGAGTCTGTTAAAGATGATCCGGAAAAGGGTCAAGTAATGACGGAGCCTATGTTCATTACCATTCGGGTCGGCCAATACCGAATCCGGAGGGTGCACGTGCATGATGGCACGACTGCTAACGTTGTTCCCTATTCCATCGTGGATAGGTTGGGTTTGGTCGACCAGATCACTCCCACGACGATAGCCTGCGTGAAATCATTCAATGGAGCATGGGTTCAATTCAAGAGGACGGTGTGTATTGAGTTTGTGGCGGGGAATCAGTTCCCAACAGAAGCCACATTTATAGTTGTCGAGGAGATGCCAGGTTTCAACTTAATCTTAGGGAGGTCGTGGTTAGCCCAGCTGAGGGTGGTCTCGTCGCCAATCCACCAGGAGATACACCTACCCTATGCCGGAGGGGAGGTTATCATACGCTGTGATGAGGTCACCACCAGGACCGTTAATAACATTGAAGAAGAACGGGGTTCTGAGATCGAAACGGCTGACGATCAGTCCTCTCTCCAAGCCCCTGAATAGAAAAATGACAATGATGACGGTCTAGCCTGGGCCAACCTGCCATTTCCGGATGACAGCGTAGAGGAGTCGAACTGCAAACCTCCTCATCCTTACGCAGCCGTTAACATAAAAGCCACTAAGAGACAATTGCGTATTGATGGCTGAACGAAGGTCTCCAACGTGCGCTCATGTAAGTTAGCTTATACTCATCATCCAACAGTTTTCTTTATTTCAGTGTGCTTTTACGCAACATTTGCCTTCTGTGTTTACACTTTACAGTTTGTCTTTGCATATGTTATCATACGTACGTTAATTATGCTTCCTCATCACTCTACGCAACGTCCAGGGTTACATTTCGTTACAACATACGCAGTTGGCCCGCAACGGCCTTAAACTAGTAGTCTACAGTTGTAATTTCCACTCTCCATTATCTTCGGCATCCACGCCAGGATTACATTCTATATACGTTTACGCATTGGCCCAAAATGGCCTTAAACTAGTAGCTAACTTACGCACATACGCAGTTGGCCCGCAACGGCCTTAAACTAGTAGCTAATTTACAATTTACGCAGTTGGCCTGCAACGACCTTAAACTAGTAGCTCATTTACAATTTACGCAGTTGGCCCGCAACGGCCTTAAACTAGTAGCTCATTTACAATTTACGCAGTTGGCCCGCAACGGCCTTAAACTAGTAGCTAATTTACAATTTACGCAGTTGGCCTGCAACGACCTTAAACTAGTAGCTCATTTACAATTTACGCAGTTGGCCCGCAACGGCCTTAAACTAGTTGTCTATAGTCACAATTTACGTCTTCTTCACTTTACGCTTTCAGCCCGCAATGGCCTTAAACTAAGACTTTTGCTTCATTACTATTACATTGGCAAAAATAAAAAAAAATATGATAAGTAGTTGATAGTCAATTAAAATTTATAATATGTTTTCTCAAATCATTTGTAACGTGATGCAACATCAACGAAAATCACGCATTTCCCCTACTTCCACTATCACCGGTATCCTTTAGCTCTAAGTCCAGCCCCAAAGGGTCGTCCTCTAGTGGGCCATCATTTCTGGGAATCATCCCTTCGTGAAAGATTGTCTCTTCATGAGGCGCTCGTTCTAGTGTTGGCTCCACAGGAAGACGCTCTTCATCGTGGTGTTCCATCTCTGCTTCTACTATTTCCTCCCCCAGCCCTTCAGCTGGCGTACGTTCTCCACCTTCTTCTGGTATCTGAAACACAAATAACATAAAAATTAGGATACGCAACACTATGTCGGAAAATGCGCTGGCTAAGCCATGCGTAAACTTACTCGAGATGACCCGACTTCCGCAGCAAAGGGAAGCTTGTCTAAACCCGTCCACAAACCCTGCATGATCTTGTCCTCTGTCAGGTCTTGCCACACATCCTCGCCTGAAGCTGCCCCTGCTTTTACCTTCCCTTTCTCCATGCTACTCCAAGCGGTAGGATCTGGGTAGAAAGTAGGGATTGAAGCTTGATTCCCAGGGAAGACCATTTCTCTCTCTGGAGACGCAGTTACGGTCACCTGCTCCTCAAACTTCTTGAAAGCTTCGGACGCTCCGATGGTGTCCACAAAGACCTCCAAGGATCGAGCTTTAACAGCGGAATCGTGGTAGCGTTTTCTGTAGGCGGTGCTTTCCCTTTTGTATACGTGCTTGTGGTCTTTCTCTTTCTGCCCCCATTCCTATACGCCCGCGCAGTAGTCCCTCCAGTCTCGACTTTTCTGAGCAAGGAGTTCTATTTGCATCCTTTGCTCTACTAACACCCGACTGGTCTGTACGCTGTTCTTGATGGCTGTCCAATAACGGGAGTGATCAATAACAGCAGTACGCCAGTCTTCGTCCCCTGTCACTCGAGCCTGTAGGAACTCATATCACGCTCTCAGGTCCTTGACTTCCTTAGTCAAGGATTCGACCTTCTGTTCCGACCGTTGCAGCTTCTTCCATAGGTCTTCATTAATATTCCTACTTTCCCATACGGAGCGTGTCGAGCGTAATGCACATTTACGCATTTCTTCATAAATGTGGCGTGGCAAGACCGCCCCATCAGATGGGGGCTCTGCTATGTCTAGTTCAATGGGCTCCACGGGATCCCATCGGAGGTGAGCTCCTGATAGAAAACAAGCATCAAGACAGATGACATATTATCACCAAGACATTACGCAGTCACTTCGATTAACTTACCAACGCCAGGTTCGATGCATTCCAGACGCCCGATCATGTCATTGATGACGCCTTCCATGAAGGCAAACTTATCGGGGAAGTCTCTCCACGTTTCTTTAACAGCAGTAGACGTCGAGGCATCCCCTTCCCCTGTAACATAACTCGGTTAGACATTACCTAATAATAGACTCTTTCAAAACCCGTAAAACACACGCTCATTACCTCTGCCGGTGACAGTGGCAACGTCATCGACATCCTCCCTACTTCTTTCCATTTCACGCACCGGGGTATGTGCGTCTCTGGCTCCAGTAGCAGGGGCCTCCTCCTGAGTCTGTTCGTGGCTCCCGCTAGCAGCTGGGGACGCCCCACGCGTTGAAGCCTGCGCATGGCACATACTAACAGCTGGGGCCTCTGCTTCCAAAATTGAGGCCCCCTCCACACGTTTTAGCACCACTGCCTCTGTCTCAGGGGTCAATCAACCTGTCGTCTTTGCTGCTTACATCCCCATGCGTTAGAACATAATTCCAGCTGATCTAAATGAAACATTGCGTATACAGACTATTTACACTTACCAGGCAGAGGCTTAGTCCGCTGCACCGTGAGCTTAACGGTGTGGCCTGCATCGCTTCTAAGGGCCTCAGCCAGACGGAGCCTCTTCTGCCGAACTGTAGGCTCCACGATTTCCTCCGCCAAGCGTTTTCCCCACGAGGCATCATCGGTGTAGGTAGGCATTATCCCGCCTACACTGTCGAGACCTCGCACTCAGGGTGCTGTCATGCCTTTAGTTGTCACAAACATCGACTCTCCGATCCCTTCCGGTGGATCCTGCCCACGGGTAGTGCTGAGGATGTGGACGATCCAAGGTTTGGATAGTTGGTCTCGGTCTTGCTGTACCCAGACCCCATTCCTTTGAACAACCAAATACTCAGCAAACCGCCGGAGGATAGCTATGAAAAAGGCATGGTGCACGTTGAAGCGAGACTCAAGCTTCTCGCGAAGCTTGATCATTTTGTTGCGCAAACCCTTGGCGAGATGGCTTCCCCAATCAAATCGGGCTCCCTCCTCCAGAACCTCTTGCATAATATGCGTCTGTTCCACTGAGAAGAACCTCGCCTGCGAGAGGGTTTTGTGGAAGGTACGAGCCCGAAAAAGGGGATAAAGCGTTTTGGCGGTCGCCAATTCAAATTGCTCATAAGGAAATCCCTTGGTGTCCTTAGGGATTCTTGCCCACTCCTGCAGAAACTCCTCCACTCTGACACTCCTCTTGGTCTTCACTTTTACGGGAAGGCCGCTGGAGGGGACACCAAACAGGTCCGAGAAGAGTTGAGCGTTGATCTCAAACTTTACACGCACGTTATGGATGCGCGTGCTGAAACGATCTGCCTTCGCATTAAAGGAGTTGACCAGGCCTATCATCTCGCTAGCGGGGACATCAAGGGTTGCAGCTAAGAACAGGTGCATTAGCCCTGTGGTCTAGATATTGGTAACCACCACAGCTGGGGCTGCCGAGTGGCCGAGCCAACGCTGTGCCTCTTTGATGTCCCCGTAACGAAATAGGACATCTCTCGCCTCGCGGCCGGAAATTGTAAGGGTAATCTCCCGGGATTCCCTGACTGCAAGCCAAAAATGCATGCCAAAAACGCAAGCCAAAAATGCAAGACAAAACAAAACATTACTGCAGTATTCATAACTCACAACTACGCAAATAACATTAAAGCACACAGCAACCTTACCGGGGCCAAACGGCAACGGAAATTGCGGGAGTTCCCTCTCCGCGTCCTCAACGCTGAGGGGCGGATCCAGCGTCCAATCCTCATGCAGCCACCCGAGTTCCTGGCAATTCTTGAAAGACTGCTCATAGCGGGTGTGATACTCACGCATTTCATGGCCGATTTGCCCGATAACACCGGCACGAAGGTTGTTAGTCGCTGTAAATGCCGTTATCGCCGTTTCGGCCCAGGGCAATGTATCACCATCGCCAATTAACTTGTTGTCGCGTATGAAAAACCTATACAATACAGCGTAAGCTTAATCTACACTATACATCTAGAGTTTTTTTTTACATCAAAAAATTAGACATTGTAACATATAAAGACAATACAACTATCCAAATCTTCTTACCCGCCTGCGTAGTAAACCATGCCTTGAGGGTTCTGGAAGTACGTTGACACATGGCGAGCCACGAACAACGTGTTCTATGCGTGATAACAGTTGAAACGGGTCATATCCCAGATCCAGTGTAAGCTCCTTAGACCCCAAGAGCTGAGCGCTCGGTCCTCGCGATGGCCTATCTCAATGGCTCTGTCTGTCAAGTAAGCCAGAATCCCCTGCGAAGACCCCGGCAATAGGTGCTCCAAAATGGCACCGGCAACATCTCCAGCCACATCGGACCAAATAATGATGCTGAAATTACGCAGTAAAAACTGCAGGAATTCCAGCGCCCCCTTTCGGAACCAGAAGGCCTTCCCCTGCACTCTTGTGTGCAGGGGAGGAACATTTGGGACGATAGGGTTCACCCAGCATAAAACCCCAATGATGTCCAGCACAATCAGGAAGGGCTTCAACGCGATGCTGTAGGAAAAATGCCAAGACTCATTAACACCTACATCTACATCTACACAACTAACACAGAACTCGTAAAACGCAACCAGGCTGAAACTACCCAAACCCTTGCAACAACGCAAGGTTTGTCCCTGACAACGGCAACGAACGCAACTTCACTAAAACCCTCGCATTAACCCGAGGTCCGTAATTTTGACATTCGCATTCACGCAAAAGACATTCAAGAAAAAACAAAATAGACAGATAGAACAAGCGTAAGCACGGGAAGAATGACCTCCCGGTTAAAAGGCGTCGGGTCGCAAACATCGATCAGCGCCTGTGAGACACGGTTCAAACTTGCCTGCACTTCGTCAATTTTAGCCAGTTTTGCATTCTTCTTCTTCGCCTTCGGTGCCATCGCGATAGTTGTAGAATTTCTTTATAGTCTACTTGCAAATCCTCGCAAGGTTATGCGTCCTAGCTCTCTTCTCTTCCTTCTCTCTGCTCTACCTTTTCTCTGCTCTTCCTTGAAAATTCAAATTCAAGATAGCCAACAACCAGTTTTCATCAAACAACCACCTATTTATATGCGAGGATCGCCGACTCGATATCAGATTTAAGCAGAACTTTCCTGAAACGGAATCCGAAAATCCGGTATTAATTCGGCCGATATCGCACGCTCCACTGTCCGAAATGACGTTAAACTACCACACCTTATCACCTCGTAATCGGGTTACATTGATTACAAGCTTTGTCTATGTTTTTCAAAATTCAGTTAGCCTTTCACGTTTGGCAACATCCCGTCACTTGTCTCCTAACTATTTACGCGCTTTCCGGTTTTGCAAGACAGACGGAGGATGGACGCCACAGTTTCAACACCTTTAACTTTGACAGGCCCATACGGGCACTGAATTAGACAATTTGACTCCACATTAGTAGACGTTAGCCCCCCTTTAGCAGGCGTAACCATAGCTACATCGGAGACGTCCCCAGAATGGCCAGAACAGTTGACGCGCACGCTAGACCTGGAGGCTGGAGACATAACCGAGGACCCCATTAGTGAGGTCCCTATATTTACACATAGGGGTGAGACCAAAACACTCAAGGTCAGTTCTTTGTTAGACGAGAAAATGCACAATGTAATAAAACAGGTCCTGCAAGACAACATTACTATCTTTGCATGCTCATATGAGGATATGCCTGGGTTAGATCCTAGATTAATCCAACATAACATTATCCTCGACCCACAAGTTAAAGCGGTTAGGCAAAAGGCACACAAGATCAAACCAGATATCACGCTAGCAGTGCGTGATGAAATCACCAAACTATATCATGCTGGTTTCATCCGCGCCGTCAATTATTCGGACTAGGTATCTAACATTGTGGTGGTGCCAAAGAAGACCGGGAGCATACGCATATGCATAGACTTTCGGGATTTGAACAAGGCCACAATCAAGGATAACTTCCCGTTGCCGAGTATCAACCAGCTGGTGGATACAATAGCTGGGCATGCGCTTCTGTCTTTCATGGATGGCTTTTCAGGCTATAACCAGATTCGCATCAACCCAGAACATCAACTGACCACAACGTTTATGACACCCTGTGGGACATTTTGCTATACCATGATGCCTTTTGGTCTGAAGAACGCCGGAGCAACGTATCAGCGGGCCATGACATACATCTTTAGTGATTACCTCCTAGGAAGGCTGAATGATTATGTAGACGACATAGCTGTGAAGTCTTTGAAGTCGAAAGATCATTCAAAGGACCTAGAGTTAGTCCTTAAAAGATGCTCCATGCACGAGCTCAGGCTTAACCCAAAGAAGTGCGTATTCGGAGTCAAAACCGGATGCATGCTGGGGTTTGTGGTATCGGAAACTGGCATACGAGTTGACCCTGATAAGGTCAAAGCCATTGTCGCGCTAAAACGTCCCACAGACCTCAAGCAATTACGTGGGTTACAGGGATGCTTACAGTTCATACGCAGCTTCATTTCGAGGTTAACCGACAAATTACACCCCATGCAACATTTGCTGAAAAAGGGGGTTAATTTTGAATGGACCGACGATTGCCAGCGTGCGTTTGATAGCCTAAAACAGGAACTGCAACATCTACCGACAATTTTCCCGCCATAAAAGGACTTGCCTTTTTTCATTTACCTCGCCACTTCGGACGTAGCAATCACAGCATTGCTTTGTCAGAAAAGGGATGATGGGTTAGAAATGCCCATCTACTACCTGAGCCACGCTCTATGTGTGTACGAGACGAGGTACAACGACGTTGAGCGTAATTGCTTAGCATTAGTTTTTACGCTCAAAAAATGTAGGCATTATCTTTTTCGTAGCCAAGTCAATGTCATCTGTAAAAATAACATCCTTAGGGCCATTATGCATAGCTTATACGAGAGTAGCAAAATCGCTCACTGGAAGGCTATCACCGCCGAATTCGATCTCCACTACATTGGCCAATCATCCACGAAAGGCCAGGCGATAGTCGACAAGTTAATAACTTCACCAATTGACAACCACGCAACCGTAGAGCCAGAATTCCCAGATGAACATGTACATAGTCTAAGCCCTGTCTCAACAGGCCGTGAAGCAACGTTGTATTTCGATGAAGCTTCAACAGCCAGAGGCGGCAGTGCGGCCACTATTCTTACACTATCGCCTGAGGATGTGCGTCTACACACTTATCGATTGACCTTCCCTTGTACGAACAATGTGGCAGAGTACGAGGGGCTCCTCAGGGGATTACTAACTGCAGGTGAACTCGATGTTCAACACCTAGCAGTTAGGGGTGATTCAATGCTTGTCATAAATCAAATCACTGGAGTCTACGCCTGCAAGGCGGAACATTTGCAGCCCTACTGTGATCAGGCTAAAGATCTTCTGAGGCGATTTATGACCTTCGATGCCCAGCACGTCCCACCGACTGATAACACCTTGGCCGATGCACTGGCCACTCTGGCTTTACATGTGCCGTCACACCTGTTTAACACCTGCCCTGCATTGATTACAGACTACGTAGACCCTATTGTTCAGACGGCGCACGTCTCCTCTCTTACCGAGGTGAGCAGGCCTGAATGGTACGATCATATCAAATCTTACCTTTTACAGGGTGAACTACCAACTGCATTAACGCGCGCACAGAGGGACGCAATCCGAAAGTAGGCTAAGCACTACATCATCATCGATGACAACACTGTCTATAGGCGCTCCTTCGATGGCGTACTGCTCACCTGCATTAACGCAGACCAAGCATAGCACATAGTCAGTGAGGTTCACGAGGGACTGTGTGGTGGCCACGTAGCACCACGGGCCATGGCCTTAAAAATCCGTCGCTCAGGGTACTACTGGCCACGCATGGAAAGAGATTTTTTGACAAAGGTTAAGACCTGTGACACGTGTCAACGTCACGCAAACCTCATCCACGTGCCACCCATATAATTGCACATGACACAGATAACATGGCCATTCCAACGATGGGGACTGGACATTATACGACCTATCACGCCAAAATATTCCGCAGGACATAGCTTCATTATTACCACTACCGAGTACTTCACGAAGTGGGTAGAAGCTGTCCCCCTACGGAAAATTACATCCGAACAGGTTTGCCATTTTATCTTGGATAACATAGTAACCCGATTTGGTCTCCCAATGACCATTGTGACCGACAATGGGCCACAGTTTAGTAGCGTGGATACCAAATCCTTCTGTGACAACCTAGGCATCAGACAGTCTTTTTCCTCTCCTTATTACCTGCAGGCAAATGGTCAAGCTGAAGCATCAAACAAGATAATCATAAATTTGCTCAAGAAAATGCTCGACGGCAACAAAAGGTGGTGGCATGAATAGATCCTCTACGTGCTATGGGCATATCGTACTACGTGTAGAACAGCTATAGGCAGCATGCCCTATAGCCTGGTTTACGGATCTGAGGCGGTGCTACCTCTCGAATTGCAAATCCCTTCTCTGAGAATGGTCCTCTCCACCATTATAAATGAGGCTCAACACACCGAGGCTCGGATAATGGATTTGGAGTCATTGGAAAGGAAGCGGATACAGGCTCTTGAAGCAATCGAGAAATATCAGGATAAATAGAGGCAGAAGCATCATCATAATCTTCAGCAGCGTCTGATCAAGAAAGGAGACCTGGTTCTCAAGGCTGTGCGTGAACTAGTAGGCAAGTTCTCTGCAAACTGGGAAGGCCCTTTCTTGGTAATCGACGCATACAGCAAAGGAGTGTTCAAATTGGCAGATGTCAACAGCAACGAGTTAGCAAATCCTGTAAATCATGTATACTTGAAGTGGTATTTCATCTAGCAGCATCTACAGTGTCGATAGTAGGTATGATGGTGACCGTCTGCTACGACGTAAAATTGGCACCGACCGTCCTCTACGACGTAAAACTAGCACTGCACGTCCGCTACGACGTAAAACTGGCACCGACCGTCCACTACGACATAAAACTAGCATGCTTTGCACGCGTTCGCCACGACGCTAAACTGGCAAGTGGTAACCATCCGCCACGACGTAAAACTGGCAAGGTTGTACAAGTCTGCCAAGATGAAAAACTGGCATCTTTTGCACGCGTCCACCATGACAATAAACTGGCATAGGTAAGTAGCCGTCTGCTGAGACGTAAAATCAGCACAGATCTGTCCCTGGGTCACGACAAGAAACTGACATCCATAGCACAGTCTGCTGAGACCATAAACCAGCCTGACCACCGTCCGCTACGACGTAAAACTAGCACTTCTCGGTCTGCCTGGACTTTAAACTGGGACCATGGTCTGCTGGGACTTAAAACTAGTAACAGCAGTATACCAGGACTTAAAACTGGAACTCATGCAAATCAAGCAAGAGCGATCATCTCCGATACAGTTGCATAGCCAACGGGGTGGAAAGCTGAGACAATTCCGGTGTCACCACCTCACCGGCATTTTACTGATTCCTCAGATAAGCAAAGAGGCATCTTACTGATCCCTCGGAGATGCCGCCACCGCGTCCGCCGCAGTGGTAGCAGCTCTGGGAGTTTAGCCTCATTAGTCGGAGCCCCAAAGAAATCCTCGTTGGACACGGCCCCGTGAGTCTCCACCAATCATCGCTACCGGACGTCGGCCTCGCAGATTCATCTGGCCGGTTCCTAATGCAACAGGTGACCTACACTGCATCTAATGCCTTTTGGCGAAGATATGCAGGGCCGAATCATCAAGATTGGCAGCTCCGCCCAAGTGCTCCGGCTCTTTCTTTGCAGTCCATTGGATCTAGCTAACATCAGACAGCGTTGGTTCCAAGAACCTTGCCTTTTGTCCATAAGCAATGGCGTCCTCTGTTTTCTTTTGTGGTTGCAGGCTGCTTACCTTGGAGGATGTCCTTCAAAGGTGCGTCCATCGGAGCGGCGAAGTACAGCAGCGTGTTGAAATGGCTACTCAGGTTTGCCCGACCACTCAGCTTTGCACATCTCTACCCGACACACTCCTACCTTTAACTCTTGTCTCCTTCTTCCCCACCACCCAGTTCCCATACGTAGCATTCACATACGCAAGTCTTCATTTTCTGCACTCACGCTAGCAGAGATATCGCAGAAAGTGATGCGTAGCGCTCCTTTTGCACGCATTCCTGCTACAATTTGTAACAGAGACATCTTAGATTTACGTGCTATGCTCGTCTGAAAGCATTCTTGTTGACATGAATAAACACACAGTTTGAATCTTCCCTGAACCTGTTTCCAGTTACATCCCTTTACCTCCCATACCCGCCGGTCTTTCTGTTTCATACGGACGGAGCAACACCTGAGTAGTCATGGATGAATGTTGTTCTTACTTCTACCAATTTGGTGTTTCGCATTCTTTGTCGACGTTTTTCGGGTAAGCCCTCTAATCGTCAACAAAGAGGGGCCATTGAAACACCGTGAAAATTACGGGTCGGCCTCAGGCGAAGATTCGTAACTTGAGCGAGAACATGTCTCAAATTTGTCCAAGGACAAGTTTACACTCTATTACGCACGACAGCGTAATGAGCGTAATAAGCTCCACGACAGTTGAAGGAAAAATACAGAGAAGCACGACAGGTTGGCACTTTTGCTTGCGGCACATAAACAACTGGTCTTTACGCTCGTTACGCGGTGGTGCGTACCAGTGCGTGGGTCATAATTCAAGTTGCATTATTTACGCTTTATCACGCGCAATTGCATAATGAGCGTAAGTTATACTTTGTTTACGCTTCACCACGCGTAGCTACGTAGTGAGCGTACGTTACATTTACGCTTCGTCACGCACAGTTGCATGGTGAGCGTAAAAAAATCTTGAACTCATTGTTTTTACACCAAGATTGCGCTCATACACGCAACACAACAGGAATGAGTGTAAATGCAGCCAAGACGCACTTAACACATACCTGCTTCTCACACGCACAACACGCAAACGAGCGTGTTGTGCATAGTCGCAGTCCGACTTAAAAGAATCATGTCAACAGAACCCGCAACATTTGGGTCCACATCATCAGGGTGTGCCTTTTTCACAGAAGCGTCGCAGCCTATAAATACCCCTGTTGACAAAAATACAAGGGTTGGAGGATTCAAGAATTCGGGGAGTTGGCAAGTTGACAAGTTGACAAACCAGAGAAACAGAGACATTTTCTGAGAACCAGAGCACTTATCACTTTGGTTGGCAGCAGATCAAAAGGGCAAGAGCATTTTCTGAACGAGGAAACACTTATCTCCTTGAGCAGAGAAACAAAGAGCAACCTTTTGGTACTTGCTAACAACACCATCCTTCAGCAGGAACATAGCACAGTACACCTGGGCCTTAACAACCAGAGAAATCGTTGTCCCGAGCAGAACCTACTCGAAGCAAAGAAGCAGAACGTGGATCGCAGAGTCGTCTCGCCCAGTTAGCAGGTTCTATCGATCATAAGATCGGCAGACTTCAGAGCTTGACCATTCTTGCACCTGAGCTTTGGCCTACGAGGTAGATCGAACTTCTGTCTAGACAGTTTCCTTGTTGTTTTGTGCTCATTTTGTATCGAGTTGTTGGGGGTTTTCTCCCATTGTAACGTGACAAACAATCATACATTTTATCCGGAATCGAAACATAGATCTTTGAGAATTACGCGTTTCTCTCCCGATTAGCATCTCTTCGGTGTTTTTTTTGACATTATCCCCGTAGCGATCCATCTACGTCGTTTTCCTCCCGTTTCACGATTTCTCAAACCAAATCACAGCACGCAAAGAACCATAATCATCATCGTTTTACTGACCCGTAAGTCCCTGTCTGATCGACAAGACCGTTCAGGGCACCGCGGATTCGTTTTTTCAGCTTAGCCCTCGCGCGGATCTGTGGTTAAAATTGTGTACACGGAACTCGATCGGTATTTCCAGCTACCGACGTTTTCCTTCATTACATTTGTAACCTTCTAATATTTGCATATCCAATGTTGAAGCTGCTTTTGCCAAATAGTCTGCCATAAGATTCTCTGCTCTATTTACATGCTCTATTTGGCAATATTGAAACTGGTTTAACATCTTACAAGAAAGTTGCTTATAAGGTCTCAAGAATGAACTCTTTACAACACATTTACCCTTTACTTGCTCACAAACTAATCTTGAGTCTCCTTTAATAGTGATTTATTTGATCTTTTTGTCTAGAGCTATTCTCATACCAATGCATAAAGCTTCATACTCAGCCTTGTTGTTAGTACAAGG
>MNCI01024054.1:322617-381782 GCA_015680685.1 Gnetum montanum | reverse complement strand
AAAATTTTATTTGTTACAAGTAGGTATTATAAGGACCGTTTTTTTTAGGCAATTAAACAAAATAGGGACTCTCAACAACTCACAGTACTTGGCAAAGTTGGCTGAATCTCTTTAAGATAAGTCATTTGTAGTTTACACACAACGCAATCGTTTCATATTTCACAACCGCACACCGCAATAGCACACACACATACTCACATTAACTACTAAGTCTATCTGGAGGTATCTGGGCCTTGGTGTTTCCAGAGACCAGCAAGAACCTAAATCCTGTTCGAGGACACTTGTTGGTGGTCGCGTCCCAAACAGTCGCCAACACCTTGTAGCGTACCTAGGATCTATGCTTGGTAATCCCAGTAGTAGTCATGCACAAGGTCCAAGATGTGTACAGATGATTAAGGAACGGATGCTCATCACACTTAGGCTAGCTTAGATTCTCTCTTCCTATCTCCTATTAGTTTAGATTCTCTCTCCCTTTTCCTCTTAGCTTAATTAAAGATATTTTCCATTGCCTCTAGGAGTAGCAATAGGTTAGAAACGACATCATACTTCTCACTCTAGACTAAACGATATGTGACAAAGCAAATACTATTGTAGGTGGGAAGACAGCAAACTATGATCAACGAGTAACTATCTGGATACCACAACTAGCCCATCTACGGAGTTCGGCTGAATCATACGTGAAATGCTCGTATTCGTATGGTTGAGTGTAGGGGTACCTCACCACTCATCATAGAGTTAGAAAAATTTTTAGGAAAAATCCCCAAAAAGTGTTTATCATCTTTTACGACCCTTCGCAATTGGTTTCCTGGGTGGAGAAATTATAGTTTCTAACATTAATACGATTGATTATCCATGATAATGCCTAAATTTTTTAACACTCTTATGCTTATAATACCCTCTGGGTGATAGCAAATTATCAAAAATTGAAACAAGTTTTCCATGCAAGCACCTCCCATGACTAACTTGAACACTCTAAGTTTAGATAAGTTCAAACAACACAAAAATCAATGTGGTAGAGAGCCAAATATTGCAAGTGGAAAGTCGGTGTGTAGAGCTCTAAGTCACGAGAGAAAATTTGAACAACTCCCCTAGCTGCAAATGACCAGAATGAAGTTTGGGCACTATGGGGTTCATATATATAGGTTTTGTGTGACCTAATATTAGGTATTTGACATCGCATCCCACCTGATATCGAGTATTTGATATTGGGATCCAAGAATATGCATTAAATGGGACAACTAAGCATGGAAAATGAAGCTTTGTGATTGGTTGAAAGGTTTGAGGTTCGGTCCATAGTTCTAGGATAAGTGGAAAATCAGTTTGAGGCATTGGAATTGTGATAAGGTGGAGTCACTAATGTGAAAAGCTTTAGAAGATGCAAGAAAAAGGGCATTGAAATCGAGGTTGTAAATGGATCAAGTTACATGAAAAGGGAAACAAAAAAATGTAACAATTAAGTGCTTGGAAGGTTAAGAATGATGTGGTTGTGTCAAACAAGTACAAGTCACAAATTTACACAAGTGGGTCCTCCCCAAAGTAGGCTCTAGCCTATGATGTCCTTGTATAACCACACCTAAAAATGTTTGTAGGCACTAGAGGAGTTGAATGCAACACATACTTATGAAACAAAACATACATGTTAAAACCACCAATTTGAGATAATAATTGTATGTTACACAAAACCACAAGTTATGATTACCTAGACAATGAGATGACATGAACTGTAAAAAGGATTATAGAAATTGGAACATGAGATGTCTTACCATGGGCACAATGAAACCTTGTGTGTTATTAATGTTTAAATAATCATGAGTCCTTCTTTCCAAGATTCAAACCAAGTCCAAACCATATTGTAGTAACATCACAACATTTCATCACGTTAGCGAACAACCATAAGACTATCATAGTTGCAAGGAGTAACATCACTTGGTGTTTTGTCCAAGGAAGGAGTTGATTTATGGCACACATGTTTTTTTTTCTTGTTCTAAGAAGTCGCCAACCTTTAGACATGGGTACATGTCTTTCTAGTGGGACCTGTAGAAGTTTATTCAATGTCATTTTAGGTTACCCTTACTCCCATTTTTTGTTATATCTACAAGGATATGGTTACAAGCTCAGCAACATGATAGAACATATAGAAGTGGCCAAAGAGAATCCACAAATCCCCTTGATGTCACACTCCTTACATTCTACCTTGGTTTTGCACTCTTCTACCTAGAGACAATGATTATGAAGTTATTTTTAGTCTCATGGTGAAAAAGGATGTCATTATGACTAGAGCAAGAACCTCTTACGAATGGAATGGGTGGATGGATGTTGTAGTCTCAATGTTCAATAATCAGTTCCTTATGACTTGATAGCATAGAGAAAACCTCATCTCAATGGGCTACATGGTCGTTTTATTCACAAGCGAGACTACATAAAAAATAAAAGGAAGACAACAACTCGAAAAAATTGGAAGAAATAGGAAAAATTGGATCAAGAAATAGGAAAATGACAAAAAATTATAAAACAAAAAGATGAAAAGCACTTAAGAATCCTAAAGATTAGATGGGGGGTAACAACCACGACTAAACATTTGGCCATGACAAGGATTAATAAGTGAATACATAGGATCCATGCGTGTATAAAACATTGGTAATTATTCATGCCCTAGCTACTAGGTGTCTATTGGTGGTGTAGTGGCTAGGTAGAAAAATTAATGATCACACACTTGATTGTTAAATGTATGGTGGATCAGGGTATGAGGTGTGTTAATGTTATGGATGTATGGCCCAAAATTGCATCGTTGGTCATGTTATGGTATGCATGGATTTATTTGTCTCCCCACACTGTTAGATTCATTGTTTGGGTTTGGGATTAGAGTAATGATGGACGATGGCCCTTGTGTAAGATCAAAGGACATCAATTGTGAAAAGGAAAGTGGTGCACTAGATTGGCATTATGCTAGTTCAGATGATGTGGTAGGTCCATGCATGGTTTGCTTCGGCTTACGGCCTTTCCTTCAAAAAGGATGTTTCCTATGTTACGATTGAGATCCATTGGTGTCAGCATGTCTCTACACATTTGTAGCACAAGCGGCATTCGTTTGTTGATGTTGTGGTGTTGAACCTTCCTATGTTGCTGGTGGTGGCATATTATGAGGTGAAGTATGAGAATATAAAGGGTAGGATGGATGGTAAGAGACGTGAGATGGTGATCCTTCAAGGAATGTCATGAGTTGATGGTACTCGAGAGAGTGGTAGTGGTGTTTTGAAGTAGAGGATGTAGAACTAGTTGGAGAAATAGGGTTGATTTGGTGGTGGCCTCCCCAATGATTGTGGTTGTTGCCACTACAATTGATGACCATGCTGAGGTTGGTAATAAGCCCTCCTAGGATGGTACGATTGGTTGTGGGACTATCTATAATTACCCTGTGGGAGAGGAAATCTCCAAGGCATGTGCTTTTACACAAACTTTAAATTTAAGGCACCTGCCCAATACTCCTATAGATGCAACAAGATTTGGAAATGGCCCTTCTAATGGTCGTATATGTAGATGTTATATCCATTATCTTCATTTATGGTTGAGTCTATAGCCTCAATTTTTTTAGTCATTTTCCCCATTTGCTAAAAAGTGTTCCTAGTTGTTTCTGGGTTCTGTATTCTTTGTTTATTCTGATTTCCTGGATTATGTTGCATGATCCTCTCCTCAATCGTTTGAATGAGAGTTGTAATATTTTCATATATCAATTTGGACATCCTATTAAACTTTGTTTCAAGTTCATCAATAGACTTCTGTGTCGATAAGGTTTGTTTTGAAATCACCTTATTAAGAGCTACCTCTTTCTTCGTACCATAGATATGGACCTCCTTCTATTGAAGACTTGGATCCCATTAATATTTCTTAACATTCTCCCATTTGCATATCTCTCCTTCTTCTTTTGCCACAAGCTTGATTAGCTCTTGGATTTGATGGGCTTAGAACTGGTATAATTACCCTAGGGCATACATACCAAGGGTCTCCCTTGTTTCATTGTGAAGTCCATCTATGATGTGGAAAAGTTTCCTTTGCTAAGAGAAACCATGGCCTGGGCATCTATTTAATAAGGCATAACATCTATCTAAGGCCATGTCCAAGGGTTCATGTTGTTCTTACTTCCACTCTTGGATCTATCTCCTCAAGTTGGACAGCCTTGCAGAGGTTTGGTATTTCTTGTTGAAAAGTTCTAGCATTGTGGACCATCGTTGGATTGAATTTGGTCCCAATGATCTATGCCACACTTCAACTTTATTGATTAGTATCCTAGGAAAGAGTTTAAGCTTTTGCCACCCACTTTCAATGTTGTAGAAAGCACAGGCATCATGGAAGGCTTGTAAATGATGTTGTGGATCTGAATCGTAGCCTCCTACAAATTTAGGAATATTATCCATATCAAGCTTGGGTAGACGACTCTTTTTGCAATGCTTGCAGGATATCTTAAGGGCCTCTATGATATGCATTAGGCTCTTTGTGTCCAACAAGGGTTCATCGTCATCAAATAGGTTGTGAGGGAAATTTCTATCTCTATTCGTTTGATCATGATGATGTTGTCTATGTTCATGGTGATGTCTTTAACTTTTCCCATGGGTTTGATTTTAGTTTTTAGTCCAACTCTTTAGTGGAGCCTTATTTCCATACCTATGTTCATCTTCATTAGAACTAGACATTGAGGGAAGAGGAAGATGAGGAATTAATAGTTTTTCCATGGTTGCTATGGTGTTCTTCAAGGTCCTTTGATTTATTGTTTCTAGGTTTTAAGAAGGTCTTAGGCCTTGAGGCCTCCTCTAGTACAAGACTTACATCATCTCCTTCAAGATTGTCTGTCTTAGGTGAATGTAGTCTTTGAGTGTTGTCAGGGTGATCATGAACATAAGAAATCCCTGCATATAGTTGGTCACTCTAATTTTCTTCATCGTATATCTTGTTATTTCTTTAATGAATGTGTTCGCTATACAATGCATTGTCACTTCCATGTGAGAGAGACATTATTGTTGGTTTATGGTGTGTGTGAGTTAATATTTTCTAAAAGATATATCATTAATACCTTTACAACAATCATGTATAATATAACTAATCTAGATGACTAGCACCATCCCCGACAATGATGCCAATGATGAGCGACGAGGTACCCCTATGCTCAACCATACAAATCACAAGCATTCACGCATGATCCAGTCTAATTCCGTGGATGGGACTAGTTGTGGTATCTAGATTGTTATTCTTTGATCATAGTTCACTGTCTTTCCACTTGGACTAGTGGTAGCTTTGTCACATATGGTTTAGTCCAAAGTGAGGCATATGATGTTGTCTAATTCTATGCTACTCTTAATGATGACAAAGAGATGAATTAAGTAAGCTACTGAACAATGGAGAGTAAAATCTAAACTAGCCTACGTGCGATAAGTATCCGCTCTTAATCGTCCGTACACACCTTGGACTTTGTGAGACTACTTCTAGGATTTCCTAGTGTATGTCATTGGGTGTGCTAAACGATACACTGCTGGATTACCAAGTACTTACACTTAAGCGCTTGTGACTAAGGTGTATGCATTCTACTTAATGATAGGAATAGTAAATAGCAATAAATGGAAATGTTAACTAAAGGAAATAGTAAATAATTAACAATTAAAAGCAATAATAATCTAAGTGGATGCTACAATGATGGAAGTAATCTTGATCTTTATTTCCAGTCATGTAACATGTCCAAGTATGTCACACTTGAACAAAGGTGTTTTACGATTACAAACATCACACTGTGAGCATGCACTGGGAAAATAAGAGGATGAAAAAACAATCTACGAAGAAGCTAACTGGAAACTGAAACTAAAAGTATTTCTTCTATCTCTTAATTATGCACCCAAGTGTTGTATTTATAGGCTAGCACGAAGGAGACGATATCGGATATCCGATATCTCTTCTTGGGCTTCAATATCGACCATCCGATATCGAGGTTGACAGATTCATGACTCATTAATTAAGTAGAAGAAGCTTTTGAATTTATTTTACCTATTTCTGTATTTATTTGATAAAGTATGATCCCATACAACACATCCATAAAGAATGGTAGGTTGAATAATAGCATGCTAAAGTTGTTTTTGGGTATCCCAAACTAGAATAGATTCCTTTTTATAATTACTTTTTAAAGTCAATAAGGTTTTATACCACTTGCAACTCTTTAAGTAATGTATTAATCCTATTTGTAATTGCAGGAACATTCTAGGGCAAGATATTTGGAAGAGGAAATTAGGTCTACATATTCATGTTCTATGGAAACAAAGGAATGTTTACTTGTTCAAAGGTGAATTGTTGTTTCTTTCTAAGCAGTGCATTTTTTATTCTCTACGTCAATTCCTTTGCTTGCAATTACATAGAGAATTCAAAAATGGTACTTTATCAAGCAAGATGCTCAATTTGTTGTAGAGACTTCAGAATAGATGAATTTTACTTTGATTTAAAATTTATGCTTTCATGTTTGATTATGATGTAGACTTTGCTCCTTAGCTTTATTAACAATCTATCTACAAAGATATGCATTGAGTTAAGGTGCATTGGCCATTTGCTCATTAATTACTATATGGTTTCATACTACATGGTCTCATAAAATGTTTGTGTTCCTCTAAATCTCCGAAGGTTGAGAATTCCTTTTTTAGTGCTAAATTAATTTCCATATGTTAAGGAGTATTTGCTTCCATTACGGCTACTTAACTGATTTGCAAACGATAATTCTTGATTTCTTAAAATAATTTAAAGCTTTAAGGTTTTAGGGAACACCACCTCAACCGCTAGGGAAAATTTGTGCATGTTATTATGGGTTGCACAAATCATGATTTTTGATACAATCTGCCAAAATTTTGATCATCACAAGCTTTGGTAGGTCATACAACCAAATACCTTAAAACGTCCAAAGCAACACAAGCATGTTAGATACTCCACCAATGAATTCATGCTCTCGGTTAATGCCAGTGACAACATTCCTTGTACCAAAATCAGTTTCGGTATGATACATTCACCACCATTTTATTTCCAGATAGAGCCTACATTTACTGTACCACTGATACAGTTTATCATTGTGCACCGTTTCATAAAATGCATGATGTGGACGTTGTTCGGAGATTACTCGGCACATATGGCGCACAGGTCACGGAAAACAAAAATAATTTTCGTAGAGTTCGGAATTCCAGAACTTCCTTACCTTCATCTACAAATCAAAAGCGGCAAAAGTGGTTTTATGACCGAGCAGCTCTGAGAGCATTGCATGGATTCACGCGCCAATCGGATAAACACTGAATCCAACGCATTATACAATGAAAGAGTATGTGAAGTATAAATTTATCTCCGCGGGGCATGCGCGCAACTGACACGTGAGTCTGAAGATGCTACGCGTCGAGCAGAAAAGCGGGCGCGGGAGCGTAGCACAGATGAAAGCGACGGAGAATTTTCGTTATTGGCGCTGAAGATGCCGCTGTTGCATGGCGCGGCAGCATCTGGAAAACGATCATAATCCTTTAAGGTCTGGTCGAAGGTTTGGTCTGGCGGAATCGGGTTTTGTAGAGAAGTTAGTTTTTGACCATAATCAGCATGGAACAGAAACATGTGCTGCTATCGGCGCTCGGCGTTGGCATTGGGGTTGGCCTCGGCCTCGGCCTGGCCACCGGCGGAAACCATGTGTTCCACAGGCGAAGCGGCTCCTTAGGCGTCAATTCCTTAACTCCGGCCGAGAGCCTTGAGTCTAAGCTGCGCGCTCGCATCGTTGACGGCAAGGATTTCACGGTTAACTTCGAAGATTTCAGCTCCTATCTCAGGTACCGATGGCTTCGTGCTCGTTTAATTTGCTTGGAAAATGTGCTTATCTGATGATGATATTATTGCTATAGTTATTGTTTGTTTGAAATAATGTAAAGATGTTTCTAAGGGACGCTTCTCTGAGCGTTTCTTCGAAAGTTTCGCTGAATTGCGTGGAATGGAAGTTCTAAGTTGCTGCCTACAGAGTAACATTAAAAGGATGCGGTGATCAGCGAGTGCTGAAATGCTTCCGCCACTTGTGTCATACTATCATAGATGTTTTCGTTGGGCATGTGCTTAATAGATGCTTTCGTGCGTATGTGATCCTAAATCGCTGGAATATGGAAACTGGAAACTGGAATATGTGTTTATTGAATGCTTCAGGGCGCTGTTCTTCAAAATAACGTAGAAGGACGTGCTTAACGGACACTCTACTGAGCCTTTTCTCAAAAATCGCTGATCTGTTTAATGGATGTTTCAATTGGCTCCGTTCAAAATCAGGTTACGCAGATGTGCTCAGCGAATGCTTAATTGTACGTTTCTTCGAGATCATGGGAAAGACTCAGTTTAAAGTGAATTTCTCTAAGTTTATTTTGAGAATATGCTTAAAACAAGTTTTATCCCGCGTTACGTCAAGAGCATTTTAGGATATTTGTAATTTTTGCATTTTAGGATATTTGTAATTTTAAACAACGGATGCTTTAGCTACTAGCAATTGTTTTTTGCAAGATGGTCTAAATAGACGTTTTAGATGGATTCTCTAATGGTTATCTTCACTGTTATCGTAAATTATGTTTTTATGAAGCTTTCTGATGTGAATGCGAACGTTTTGGTGGTTTCTACCTGATAGCGAACAGACAAAAGCATTGTTGACAAGCGCGGCCTTTCTTCATCTCCAAAATGAAAATTTTGTGAAATATACGGCGAATTTGCCTCCGGCTTCCCGTTCAATTCTGTTGTCGGGATCTGAAGGTTTTGTTTCACCTTGTTTCCATTTTTAGATTTTGGTACGGAAATCTCATTGTATGCCGTCTAATTTGTTGTTTTGATCATTTTTCCATGCTGTTGTGTTAGAGCCATGTCATCAAATGCTGGCAAAAGCAATAGCTCACAGTTTCGGAGCAAAGATGCTAGTTCTTGACACTTACGAATTTATGTACAAGGTAACTGTTTGTTTTAGACTTTGCAAAAGATCATGGCATTTTCGAGTGCGTTCATAATTATGTCCTTTCTGGTTTTTTCCAGGCACAAGGCAACGCTGGGTCGTCCTGTTCGGTAAGATTTTATACGTTTTGAAGAGATAAAGGCAAATGGCAAAATTAACATGACACTTCTTATTTGTTTCGATAGATGTTGAGATCGTTTTCTGGAGCGGCATTGGATCGCATGAATGACTTAATCAGCTCAGTTATTCCAAACCGTTCCGATACCGAGTCGCCTTCGCAGCCAGGTGTTTACTTTTACAGGGTTGTTTTTTCTTTTGAGTTTTTATTTTTGATTTTAAGTTGCTTGGATAGGTTAAAGGTAAAATTTCCCACAGGTAAACTAAGGCGACAAAGTAGCAACGTTGAAGCTCAGACGGAGTAAGTATGTTCGTCGAGAATAAAGCAGTTAAGTTGCTAGATTTAGTGTTTATTGGCAAGATGTCGACCCTGACTTTTATTCCTTGAATAAATGAAGTTCAACGCGATCCAAATTGAAGGTATCAGCGTCCGAAGCCAATCTCTGTGCCCTCAGGCATTCGAGTGAATACTGTTCCCAACATCAAAGTAGGTTAAGGATGCTCATTTTACTTTCCAGACGTTAATCTCTTATGTTTGATTTTTTAAGTATGTTCTTTCAAAATTCAAACTATTATGTTTAACAGATACTCTTAGACGTTCAAACTCAACGAATACGTTGGCTTTTGACGAGAAGTTATTCATACAAACATTGTACAAGGTTAGATTTAGAACTCTCTTGTTTTCCTTCCAATAAAATATGCAATGACGTTCTTAGAAGTAAAATTTGGCAGGTCCTTATGACAACTGCTAAAATCACACCTATAGTGCTCTATTTGAGAGATGTTGAGGGCCTTATATTCAGGTCAAGGACAATCTATCATCTGTTTAAAAAAATGACGTCGAAGTTAGCAGGACCGATATTAATTCTAGGTTCAAGGATTCATGATCCTGGAGATCACGGTTCTAGCAAATTAGAAAAGCTTTCAGCATTGTTCCCGTACTGTATTGCTATCGAGCCTCCTCCCGATGATAAAACTCGCCTTGTTCCCTGGAGGAGCCAATTGGAGGAGGAAATTAAAGTTATAAAGTCCGTGGACAACAAAAACCGACTCGCAGAGGCAAGCGGCTTTTATTACGCTGAATTAAAAACCATGAATTGTACAGCAATTTTTGTGTTGAATTCGCTTTATCTCTTAGCAGGTGCTGGAGGCGAACGATTTGGAGTGTTATGATCTAAATTCGATTTCCTTTTCTGATCTTGTTCTCGGTGAATGTGAGTAACATGTTTCTTCAATTTGCTCATTTGACATTTTGCCTTTCGAGATGCCAGGACCGTTACTTAGCTTGAGTACTCTGTTACCCTGTTGCCTAAATTTTGGGCATGTGCTTTCATTAATTATCCATGTGATAGAATGCAAAATTTGTATGCTTTATTTTATTTCACAGACATTGCATGTAATTTCAGTTTTTGCCGATTCTGGGGCTTGATTTTAGGTGTGGAAGAAATTGTAGTTTATGCCCTGTCACATCACATCATGAACACACCGCGGCTTGAGTACCGACAAGGAAAGCTCAACATTTCTTCCTCAAGGTTAGGTGTGCTTGGCTTGTTAATATAATTCGCATTTTTGTGATAAATTAAAAAAATAAACATGATTAAACATGCCACACTACTCTGTCAAGTTGCCTGAAACATGGATACAAGATTAGCTGATCAGTTAAATGCCATTTAAAAGTAAGCAATCAAATAATTTTGGCATTTTGTGTGGGTAGCTTACTTCATGCACTGAACATTTTCAAGCAAGGTTACCAGAGTTCCCTTCAATCTCGAAATGACGGCAAAATTACACAGGTTATAGCACGAAACTTGCAATTAATCGGTTCATTGATGGCGGTGAGTTCGTTTTATTCTAGGCCACACCTCATTGTTGCTTCTTTACATTATAATCTGTGACTAGGCATGCCCGGAAACGACCGAGAGTACTGAATTAAAGTGCCGACGAACCGGAGATTCAAACGAAGAAGGAAAATCGATAGGTGCTAAAGCCAGTGATACGCTTTGCGGAGAAATTCCTACGGAAGAAATAAGGCCGGATAAGCCGACTTCACCAAAAGTAGATTTTCCTGCTCCCAAAGCAGTAAGTTCTGTATTACCACTTAAATTCAGACATTTTGCGGTCATTCTTATTGAAAATTAATATAAACAAATTCTCTGAGGAAACTATCACATTAAACAAGTTACGTAACAGATGTATAAAGTGAGCGTTGGGTTTTATTTGTTTGTTGGAAGATGCTTGGGAGTAAAATATTTAACCGAGATCCCATAGGCACAACACATGCCATGCTTTTTTCATGGGCATTGAGACTCTTCACAGCTTGTTTCTAACTATTTTATTGAGCTCTTTCGATTTTAAAACGTATGTAATGAAACCATTTGTTTGAGAGAAAAAATCAGGAGCCTCCTGCAGACAATGAATTCGAGAAGCGTATCCGCCCTGAGATTATCCCAGCAGGGCAGATTGGGGTTTCTTTCGAGGACATTGGGGCCTTGGACAGTGTTAAAGAATCGTTACGTGAACTCGTTATGTTGCCACTAAGACGTCCAGACCTCTTCAAGGGAGGACTACTCAAGGTTAGTTGGAAATTCCATGTACAAGGAAATTTATTACTTGATTCAGTCAAAACATCGACTTTGAGATGTTTTAACGAAGTTCCTTGCAGCCATGCAAGGGCATTCTTCTGTTCGGACCTCCTGGAACAGGCAAGACTATGTTAGCTAAGGCTCTTGCAAACGAAGCCCATGCTAGTTTTATCAACGTTTCCATGTCCACGGTTACCTCGAAGGTATGTTGTCTACACCATACTTGTGATGATAATAATATCGAATAGGAATTCTGATGTGGCCAACTTAAATGTTATTGTACACAACAGTGGTTTGGGGAAGATGAGAAGAATGTACGTGCTTTATTCAGTTTGGCTGCTAAAGTTGCTCCAACCGTCATATTTGTCGACGAGGTCAGTATATCTGATACCATTTTGAATTAGAACCATGATTCTTTTCAGTCCTTTTACGTTTTCTGGTTTTTTCTTTTGGTAAAAAAAAAAAAGAAAACAACATTTTTGGTGTGTCACAGGTGGACAGTATGCTTGGGCAGAGATCCAGAGCTGGGGAGCACGAAGCCATGAGAAAAATAAAGAACGAGTTCATGGTTCATTGGGATGGTTTGAGAACAAAAGCAGACGAGCACGTCCTTGTTTTAGCCGCAACAAACCGCCCTTTCGATCTCGATGAAGCTATAATCCGAAGGTTTGAAAGGAGGTCGGTACTCGTATTTGTAATGAATATGCTTGAAATCTTGGAGGTAGTTACTAATAACATGGTAATTTTGGACGGGTGACGAGCATTGGTATTCATATCCCTGTAGAATCATGGTGGGACTGCCGACTGTTCAGAACAGAGAGCAAATTTTGAGGGCACTTCTTCAAAAGGAAAATGTGGAAGAAGGATTTGATTTTAAGGAGGCAGCTTCTATTACCGAAGGCTTTTCGGGCAGTGACTTGAAGGTGAAATTACCGCGTTCAAAATATTATCGTTTAAATAACATTGACAAGCAATCGATAGAAACCGACCTGCACAACTGCTTCTGACGCAGGTTTTATGCACGACAGCTGCATTTCGGCCCCTAAGAGAATTTCTTAAGAAGGAACAAGAAGAGAAGGTAGTATTTTCAGACACTCCGGCAAGAAATTAATGACGATTTGAGATGACTTTGTTCATACCTTTTCGATTTCCTTTTCAGACAAAAATGGACCGAAGCGAGACTAGGACGGACCCTCACCCAGCTCCTATTGCTTTTCTGAGGCCACTGTCAATGAAGGACATAAAAGACGCTAAAAAAGAAGTGAGTTTTGATATCATTAGGCTAAGTTTATTTTTGTTGGAAGTCTTGGAACAGATTAAAATTTTGAAGCCAAACGAGGATGAAATTTAATTGTTTGACAGATTTCTCCGAGTTACGCTTCCGAGGGAGCCGGCATGCATGAGCTAAGACAATGGAACGATTTGTATGGAGAGGGAGGATCCAGGAAGAAACAACACCTTACCTATTTCATGTGACACGGAAAGCAGAAAACCAAAGAAGCTCAGTCTTTGCGAAATCGAGGCTAACGATTATGACCGTAAGAAGCATGCTAGTGGCCTCTGGATTTGCCTAAAATACCGAAATATTTCAGGGGCCTTGCATTCAGTTACATGGGAAAAATCATGTGTTTCCAAGCAATAAGCCTGATGTACGGAAAAAGCTTTGACATAAAAAATGAATCTTAATGAGTAAAATTTTCGATCGATTAAGCTGAAGGAAACATTCTTTCCTTTCTTCGTGACTAATTGGTTGTTATCGTGCTGATGACGAAGTAATGTTAAAAGAGATTTATCATATGTATTTCCTTTGTAGCATATGCTGGGGGCATGTAAGAACCATTTGTATCCAGGTAATGCCATAAGCCGAAGGTAAAAAGCTTTTTGGATCCAAAACCGAAAAGATTGGTAAGCTTGCTTCCGATTGCTCAACGATGGGTTGAATGGAAAATTCATTAGTTTTTTCATGATGGGAAACAGGACAGGTTTTAAATGCGATGCTGTTTTAAAGATGAAACGGTAGATGCATCGATTCATAGCAATGCATTTTCTAGAAACAGTGCACTTGCTGTACTAGGTTCAAGACACGCATTGGTATCTTGATTACAACTGCATTTCCAGATCCTTAAATTTTAGATGAATGCGAATTGGGAGGGATGGTTCGGCACTTGTGCCGTGTTAAATCCGACCCAAATTCAAGGTCAATGTGACTTCCGAGGGACGGATGTGTCTTGTTAAGTTCGTTCAACTAGCGTACTTTTCGATCCTGAAACTATCCAAGTAAGAGGGGTTATCGATGATATAAGGCTAAGAAATGGGCTACAATGTACAACTTGTAAGTGAACTTCGACCCGCAAGAAACCGTTGGGTAACACCGTGTGATCTTAAGCGTTTGTATGCGAGTGTTTACCGTTGAATTACGTGGAAGCGTTTTCCAACTTTCACCCGAAGCGGGGTTGTACAACTGCTTGCTTTGGCCCCAGTGTACAACCTTTAGCTTTGGCCCAGTGTACAACCTTTAGCTTTGGCCCAGTGTTTAAATAGTCGGAAGTGTTTAAATAGTTCAGGAAATATGTGGGATCGGCATGATTCATGAATGATGATAAATCGGTAAATCCGATTGAGTTTATATTTACGTCTTAAAAATGATATCTAAATTTATTGATTTCTTTTTTAAAAAAATAAGGTTTATTATCAAAATTTTGTCAACTCAACTCGGGTCGACAAGCCAGTAATCGTTAAAGCTCGGAAAGCCACTAATCGGTACTTGAGAAAACACTTAAGAATTCAGATATTTTCTGGTGTGCGCACAAGTTAATAGCGTTCAAAATTTTGTTTCTGGTGTTTAAATTCCTTAATAGACGGTCTTTCTTTATTATTCAACTCGTAAAATCACGTAGACAAAGAGCTAGAATTATTCAGGGAGCATTAGACACAGGATTTTATAATTTTATAGCATACGGGCTTCTGTATTGCTCATCGTAGGCAGAGCCGAAGCAGATTAACGAGAAACAATTCAACGATCAATTACTCATGCTGTTGGTTGCCGGAAAATCAGAACCCACGAACACACCAAAATCTATCTTATTACGAATTGCAAGAATGAAGAATGGAAACGAATACAAAAATATCTCACGACTACAAGGAACGGACCACAAGACCAGAAGCGACTCACGATCACGAGACGGCAGCTAATGCCACATGACTAAGCTAACACAGAGAGACGCAGAGCAGCAGTCATCATCACAACGCTTCAGCCAGTGCAGCAGACACAAGAAGAACAAAGACGGAAAAGAGAAACGCAGCAGGCGCGGAGACGGCAGTGGCGAAGGAGGTATCGGTGGTGTCACGGGCGGAGGCAGGGGATGTGGAGGGGATACCGGCAGGGAGGGGAGCCCCGGCCTCAGGTGCGGGAGCGGAGGCGGGGGCCTTGGCTCCGAAGATCTCGTTGGGCAGCAGCACCTTATCGATCTGGTACACGGCCACGGGCGGCTTCGAGTAGACGGGCGACGTCAGGGAGGCGGAGACGACGCCGGTGGTGATGTTGACGGCGCTGTTGGTGGCGCCGGTGGATGTGACGTTGATGCCGAAGGGGCCGCTGCTGTCGGAGGCCATGGTGTGGACGGGGTTGCTGGCCGACTGGAATTGCCCCTGCGAGTAGTACTGCGGCAGCACGTGGTACTGCAGCAGCTCCGTCTTCTCCTGATCCGTCAGCGAGTTCAGAGTCCCCGGCTTCAGCGCCGCGAAGGCCGCGTCCGAGGGCGCCAGGATGGTAATCCCCTGAGAGTTGCTGCCCACTTGGCTCTGCACCTGGTTGATGGCCTGCGTGCTCCTCAGCATATTGATGAACATGTTGGCTCCCGCCTGCACCAGGATCGCCGTCAGATTCACGCCCGGCGCCGGAGCCGGAGCCACCGGCGCTGTCGCCACCGGTGCCGCCGGTGCCACCGGTGCCGCCGGTGCTGCCGCCTGCGCCGCAGCGCAGGCAGCCACGCATGCGACCACCAACAGTCTGGCCAAGATTGCTGCGTCCATGGCAAAAAATATACGATGTTCCCCAACACAAGGCCTTGGACTAACAAACAACCTTCGTCTCTGTGGAAGGATTGCGTTTCCGCTGCTGGTGATGGAGTTGCGATGGTGAGGTAGCGAGCGAGGGCAGTGAAGTTTTATGGTGGAGAGAGACGAGATGCGTGTGAAGGCCGCAAGGGGTGCGACAACAGGATGTGAAGGTTTGTTGCGAGCTGGGCTGGCTGGCTGGCTGGCGGGGTGGTGGGTAGGGTCCCAGTTTTTCTGCTGCGGTGGTGCTATCAATAATGTTTACTTGTGCCTGCAATTGAGATGATGATGTAGTACCTCGTTTCTGTTGCTCGCTGGCTCGTGGCTTGCCTTGGGCATCACTTTTTGAGTATTGATGGCCGCCACCGCCGCGACGCTTTCGGGTGCGCTTGATTGTCACACGTCGCTCTCTGTAACCGTCGTCGACGTTTCTACGTTTCGTGCCCTGCCCTGCTCTGCTGCGTCCTGGCCTCCCCGTGATAGCATTGGCAACAAGAACAGACTGAAGTGGCATGCCCACCTTAGCGGCCGCATTGCGACCATGTCCTCTCACAAACTTACCGAATTCCGAATAATGAGCCGAGGACCATTGAATTCAGTCACGCACAAAACGGCAACCGAAAACGTAGGATGTCTCTGTTTTGGCGTGGACCGCTACATGAAAACAGGGCAATGTTATTTTAGGGATGACGTATTTGATCAAACTTGGAACTTTGCAGAGACTTACCTCATCATTTGCACCTTTTACAAAGTTGCATACCTTGCTTGGCTTATGAAGACTAATTTACGAAGATTTGTCCTTGCTAAATGTGACTGAAAAGTAAGGAGTGTACTATAATTCATAGTTTTGGGAGATATGGAATCAATATAAAATTGGTCTATTCTAGAATATTCCTCCTCTAACCTAGGCTACGATATTCTCTTCTAAACTTATGCTTGATTGCATGGTTTTCATTCCAAGGATTTGAAGATAAGATTAGCTTAGTTATATATTTATAATTTGGCTCGAGGAATCCTTTTGTATTCTTGTAAGTAAAGATCTACACCCTCACTAAATCCTTTACATGCATGTATAGAAAATTATTTAGTAGAGAAATAAAAAATGTGGTAAAAATCATAAACATGACATATATACATAGTTGTATAGTTTGTCATATTATAATTGATCTTACATTGAGTTTGTTTCACATCTTCTAAACCCCACTTGTCAACAAAATATTTGATCTTTGGGTATATCATAGTTTCTTTTATGTAAGAAAAATTTTCCTTTCAATCCATCTGGACAAATCAATACTTCCTATATGATGAGCGGCGAGGTACCTCTACACCCAACCATATGAATTACAAAGTGTTCACACGCACTTTGGTCGAATTCTGTGGACTTTATAGTTTCTAGTGCACTAGTCTTTTAGGCAGTGGACCTTGCCTTAAGGTCATTCGTTGTCTTCCAAATTACACTTGTGACACACATGGTATGGTTAAGTGTAATTGAGACATACATTTTTTAAAGTTTTATGTTTTATAGTCTTGGTGCTTGAATAGAGAGAAAGACAAGGTAATTTAATGGCTAATTCAATGTAACTAACCTACTAGCCTCTAGCTAATCCTAACATAAGTATTCGGTCCCACTTTCTGTACATGTCTTGAACCCATATATCCACTGCTGGGTTACCAAGTGCTACGCTACTCAGCGTACCAAGTAATAACACTATTGGGATTACCAAGTGAACACATGTTATGCTTGAAGCGGTTGTACTTATGTATTTAATCTATCTAGCTTATCTTGCTCAATTATCTTAATTAGCTTAATTACTGGAAAACATTGAATAAGTAATTGAAAACATTAAATGCATAAATGAAATATTTAATCTATCTAGAATGTTGCAAGGTTTATCAGAAAGCTTGTCTTTATTACTGCACACACTATTGTGCTCACATACAATAATGCTTGAATAAAGATCCATACACTCAATGACTCCTATTATAGGCACTTAGGAAAAATATTCTAACTTTCAAATAGACAAACTACAAGAGCTTTGCTACTACTATGAGAATTGATTACCATAAATGTGGCTGGTGGCTCGTATTTATAGACCAAGATAGACCTCTGCGTTGACAGGGCCACATTGACACAATTGACTACATCAATAGGGCCTAGTTAATGGGGCCTTGTTGACATAATAGACTATGTTGGCAGGGCCTCATTGATAGGGCCCAATCAATGTAATAAGCCAAAACTCATCATACCCCCACGACTGAATGGAAACTTGTCCTCAAGTTCTTTACAAAGTTGGGAAGGTATGGAATTATTGATTGACTTTGACATAACAAAACAAAACAAGACAAAATGGGCATAACAATTGAGTGCTCAATGTATAGATCAACACATTACAAAAATTGCAATGTTTATGACACAAAATTGAACACCATGACATGATTCTTCAAAACTAGATAGCACATTCTTTGATGGCATGAAGTTGATGGAGAAGGTTAGATAGTCCTACGTGGTGGTGGCTCCTAAGGTTTTGAGGGACCTTCACCGGTTTCAAGCACATGTGGTCGTAAAGGTGGTTGTGGCTATTCTACTGCTACTGCTACTTTAGGTGAAAGGCAAAAAGCATCCAATAACACCTTCATTTTCTCTTCTGTACACCTGGGATTGTTCACGGTCCACGTAGCTTCGCTGATGTGGGCCAAGGTTGGAACATCCCAAGGACAAGACAAAAAGGAAAAGAGCTCATTCACATTGACAAACCAAGTCACGAACTACTTGTGCCCAATGTCGAACACTTGAAGTATGTCCTACAACACTTGGTAGCCATTCATTCTTTTGGCCAAGTTCTCTACAATTGATCTCTGGTTGGTGAATTTCACCTTGAGAACCTCGAGTTTAGCATTCGCAACTACAAGCTTCTACTTGGTGTCTTTATGGGTCTTGAACTCAACCTTGTACAACAAGTATGAGCTAGCCACTTGCTTTTCAAGTTTAGACCATGACCGTCTAGTAGTTAGCATTACTAAGTTTGCATAACGGAGATTGGATAGCTCCATGTACTCCATCATCTCTTTAATATGCAACTTTTTCATGCAAAATTTTGCCTTGTTGTAGGCATTAATCTCATTGACAATGGGTTGCCATAATTCTTAGCCTTGTTGGAGTTGCTGGAGGGCCTCATTAACTTTTGCCTTTGCCAGTTGCATATGCTTTTCATTCCTATCCTTTTGTAGGCCAACTTGGTCTTTGTAATGATTTTTAACTTTCTTGAGTTTCAGAGCCTCATTCTTCCAAGCGACAATCTCAATAGCTAACTTTTAGCGTAAGGCATGAACTTCCTCCATGGAGAGGCTATGATTTTCTGCTGCCAATCTCCTCAATTTGACGTTTTCCCTAGCAAGCTGCTCCTGCTATTAATGGATAAATTCTTCTAACTATTGTTTTTGCACATTAATGTTCCATAGGCAATGGTTTTCTGCAGTCAAGGTCTCATTTTCTTGGTAAGTTTGCATCAAGTTCCTCTGCATTGAATGAGTTGCAGCTTTTGCTATGGACTGATTAAAGACTATCGTTATCATTTCTCCCTCAACCCACTTAAGCTATTCTTAAAGTTATTGAAAAGCTTCATCTCGTGTCTATGCAAGGTTAATAAGAGCAAGGTCAGCAATTTAGACATGCAATTCGACAACTTCCGCAGCCAAGCATTGATTATGTGCTTGAGCTATTTCAAGTTGCCCTTCTAAGATGAGGCACTTGTCCTTTGCCTCCAATAGCTCTGACTTGGTTACAGTGATGGTATCTAGAAGATCAGAGATACCTAGAATCAATTACCTACTTCCCACTAATCAGTCCAATAGTTCTTCATGCTAGGATGCACTTAATCTTTCGTTGATTATCCATGTGGATGCATGCACATCTCTTAGTGCAGTAACAAATGGTTCAAATGCCATAGGTGCATTTAATGCCTTAGCAACTCGATCAACAATGATATTTGCAATTTTCTCTTGTCCCTAGTGTTGCATCACCAATATGGTTGCCTCCTCATCCTCCTCCAAGTGCACCGAAAAGGAAGCAGCATTCCTAGAGATTTCTAAGAATAGATGATGTTGAAAGAGAGACACTGTCATCTCTTGGGCATTTGGATTTGACCTTGTAGGAAATTGCATTCATTGGGTAGATAACATTGATCCACCTTCCTCCATTTGGCTGATTGTAAGAGCCACTTCTCCAAGGTGACTCATGGCTAGTCTATACACAGATGGATCTCCACGACTAGTTCCTGCCTGCTGCTCTCATTGTTGTAAGAGCTACTCTCGAACATTTTGCATGCATTCAACCATAGTGTCGACCTTTGATGTTTGCTCATGAGTAGGTGGTGGAGGTGGACATTGTTACACCTCTTCTATGGTCATGACAAGCATCTTATCCTTCATCATCTTAGCCTGCGAAGCACTAGGAGCATGTCTGAGTGTATCATTTTCATAGCAAACTATCCCTATCCTTTTGCATACTTTTTTGATCAAGCAAGGGAAGGGCAAGGTCTTTCTTCCATGTTGATTCTCCTTGAAGTACTTTTCTATCTCTAGATAGATTAGTTGTGGAAGATTTGCTAGAAATTTACCACTTAAAGCAATGCATGCTTAAGTGGAGAAGGTTGTCACCTTACTGGGCCTCATCATTGGATTGAGGTGGTAGGCTGCTATCTTAAAATAGACTCACTCTACCAGTGTGAGCATTCCAAACTCCTTACAGTTAACCCCATAACACCACTACATCCATTTCTTCTTTGCTCTGAGGTTGCCTTGTGTTGATAACTCTACCAATTATTTCTTGTGTCTGGAAACCCAAGGACCTATGCAATGGACTCCATTGAGTAGGACACCTGCATGTGCTTAATTTTCATAGTGGATCTTGCTTTCTTGTTATTCCTGAAGAGATATGTTTCTCCCATGTACCACTCCTCACTGGAAGTGATAATTGGCCATATGGGAGAGGCTTGTAGTTAATTTTTGACATCTTCTGGAGCCCATTCAAGGAATGGTTTCAAATTTAGTTTTTGGAGAAATGAGCATTGAACCTCATGACTTCCAATTATGTCGAGATAGAGCTATGTGAATGTGACTTCCAATCTGGATATAGGACCTGGCAATTTGCCTTGCTATGAATGTTTAGATATGGCTGCCTCTTCGAGAATCTGTTAGATAGATTCCACCTTAGCCTGGTCTTTGAGAGGTCCTGTTGCATGGGTTGCCTTAGCTTGTTCTTGGCCATGTTCTTGTTGGTCTCTTCCTCCTCTAGGTTGCTTCTCTTGTGGTTGTCATGGTTCCTCCTCTTGTGGTCTCTTCGGTATTGGTGCCATCTGTAATCACACATAACAATGGATTAGTAATTATTATGTAACTTAGAATGGTTGGAATACCTTGTCTCATGAGGGGGTTACATTTGGCTAAGATGTAATTATGGCTAGATAGATTAAGTAGTTAATTATTAATTGAATCTTTGGTTTATTGAAGTTGTTGGAAGGGTTAAATTCTCAAAAATTAATGATTTAATAGCATTTATGGCTTAACCATTTAGGGGAGTTAGAAAAAATTTTGAAAAAATTATCATCAAAACCTTGGGGTTTGCTACCTCCATGACTAAGAGCTTACCTCTAGTAATTGCAGGATCAAAGAACAAGGTGATTTGAATAAATGGTATGAGAGTCATAGGCTCAGGAAGGTTTTAGGCTCTAAAAATTGCAAAAACTCCTTAGGCATTATGAACCAAATGTGAAAAATTCCTAAGTGTTCAGTGGTATTTATAGTATTTTTGTATTGCGTTGATGTGGTCTAGTCAATGTGGTCTGCTGCGTCAACAGGGCCTCGTTGACATAGCTGTTGACCACCATTGACTTTTGTTGACTTGGTTAAAACTTGAAAATTACAAAGAGATTTTGAATGAGATTAGGATCAAATGAAAGCCCAAACAACCACAAACATGATGAAAATATGAGAAGAAGGTTTGAAGTCCAAAAAATTAAGAAAATTAGGAAAAATGGTAAAAATGGGATGGAAAATGATTCAAGGAGCACAAAGTGGTGTGCACAATGGAATATGCAAAAGATAGGATTGTAATGATGTCGAAGGTAAGGGACCTAACTAACCAAACCAAGAGATACCTTCCCATAGTAGGCTCATGCCCTTGTTACCCTTGCATAACCCCAACTAAGGAGTTCATGAGCCCCATAGTTGATTAATGATCATGAAAAGTTAAGGACCAACCAAAAAGAATCTATCCAAGAATTCCAACAAGTCAAAATAAGACATCGAGCATAGCATAGAAACTGACAGTGAGGTAAGTTATGGTAGCATAAATGGATGATTGAGAAGGTGAGATGGAATCTTGAATTAAGTATGTAAGAAGTCCCTTGTGGAATATGTGTTTAAAATGACCTAAGAAGATCCATCCTTAGTCCAGACCAAAACCAACCTCTTTCAGTGACTTCGCATCGTCACTCCAAGATTGATTGACCCACTTAAGACACAAGAGTGTTCCCATAAAATAACAACCATTCCAAAAATAGAAGAAAAGAGAAGTAGGAAGTGAGAGAGAGAGAGGTCCTTATTTAGAGGGGACCTTCAAGCATGGATGCATGTCTTTCTAGTCCCATAACTAATGCTTGTAGCCTGTTTATTTGTCTAAGAGGTGTGCTTTAAATTTCAATCATGTTTTTTTTGGATGGGAACCACACCATGCAATGACTTTATTTGTCTTCCTATTAGTGGTTGGGATGGAATGGTAAGAAGTTCATGAAAGACACCCAAGCACTCAAGTAAGAAAAAGAGTATAAGGAGTATTGAGTCCTCTTGAAGTCATACCCTCTACAAACCTTTGAATCTTTTCCAATTTTGGAACTACTAAGGTTACTAATTAATTAAAAGTTTCTTTAATGAAAGGGACCTCAAGCTTCTATAACAAGGAAAACCATAGAGTTTATTGGGTGGGCGGATGACGTGGACTCACTGCCTGTTCCATGAAAAATAAACCATGTCATAGTCATCAGAGATTACAATTCAAAAATAGAAACTAAACATCGACAATCACAACATTAAGCACAAACCATCATTAGTAAATAACAATAGTGGCACTGTGTCTTGTGGCAATAAATCGCTTTTATTAGTAATAATAATGAAAAGTCATTCTTAATCAAAACAAAGTAAAACATATAAGAAAGTGTAAAATAATCAAGAAAAGTTCAAAGGTACTAATGATGGTGCAAAATTGGGAAAAATTTGAAAATAAAAAATTTGTAAAATAAATAACTTATAAAATAAAGAATGTGGAGAAAAAAAAGTAGAAAAAATAAGAAGCCATGTGTATCATTAGCATAGATGGCCATCTCCCACACAACTAAGTTGGAATGAGAAGATTTGAAAAATGGAATGTGGTTGTCCATCCATCGAGGTGGTAGTTGCACTTGCTTGTCTTGGCTCTAGGAAAGGTTTCACTTATTGGATGTTGACCAATTGCTTTTTATTTAGGCTTTCAGGTTTGTAGATTAACATGGCTCGAGAGGGAAAGGTTTGATCAATTATATTAGGTTCCTCTCACAACGTTTGCAATTTTTTCTTTTAGGGTACAGGTGTGGGGTTCTAATAGAGAACCTTATCGCTTGGTTGAAATGTTAATTTCCATATTTTGAGGTCATAATGTTGCTTTTTGAATGCCTTGTGCACCTCATTCAAAGATAGGGCCACCAATTAGTTTTCATCTAGCATATTTAGGTTGATCAATCTTTCTTTTTGTGCTAGAATTAGGTCAAGATCCAGATCACAGGCTATTGAGAGTGTATGGAGCTCAGATTGGATTGGGAGCATTGGAAGTTTTCCATTAACTCATAGGGAGAATATCCAATATGGAGTTTCCATGTTGAGTGATAGGCCTAGAGGGCATCATTGAGTTTGGTGCTCCAATCTCTCCTATATTGGTTTATGGTTCTTGTTAAGATCTTTGTGATCTCCTGGTTAATTACCTCGGCTTAACCATTGACTTGGGGGTGGTAGGATGTTATTAATTTATGTTCAACCCCCAAGCATTGCATCAATTTTCTAAAAGTGGCATTTTGAAATAAGTTCCATTGTCAGAAATTAGTGCACATGGCACCCCAAACCTATTTACAATATTTTGTTGTATAAATCTAGTAGCAATTGATGATGTACAATCAGTAACAATTGCTTCTTTTGTCCATTTTATGTAGTTGTCGACTACTACGATGATATGTACCTTTTCATTGGACATGGGTGTGACAAGACCCATGAAGTCAATGCCTCATATGTCAAAAGGCTCTAGTGGTTAAATCCACTATTGAGAACCTTCCATTTAAGTAGTTATACCATCATCTCATTGACAACATTCACAAGATTGGACAAACTAGTGGGCATCCCTGAAGATTGTCAACCAATAGTATCCTACCATCAGGATTTTTATGGCCATGCATCTCCCTGCATATTGGTCTTTGCAAGGTCCTTAGTGAGCATCCTGGAGAATGTGTAATTGATCTTCATCAGGGAAACACCAAAAAATCAAGCCATTGGTGCACACCTTGTAAACGTGTTCATTGATTTCCATGAAGTATTTGGCTTGATGAAGAAACTGTTGCTTCTTTCTAAAGTTAAGATCTTGTGGCATCTCTTGAGTGAGAATATAGGTGAGGATGCCATTATACCATATTGTTTCTACGGGTGTTTGGTCATTTAGTGCTCTTGTAAAGAGGAGTTTATCTAGAAATTAACTAGAGAGTGGGCTCTCCTCCTCTTTATTATGCTATCTAAAGTGAGAGAGGTGGTCAGCGACCACATTCTTGGTCCCTTTTTGATCTACCATTGTGAGATTGAATTTTTGCATGATCATGAGCCATCATATGATAGAAGGGCTCACCGTTGGCTGATTCATGAGGAAGTAGATTACATTGTGGTATGTGTGCACAAATACTATGTAGCCAAGCACATAGTGCCTAAAATTTTCAAGAGCATACACCACTGCCATTAGTTCTTTCTTCATAGTGGTGTAATTTAATTGTGCTCCCACAATGCTTCGGCTTATGTAGTGAATGTAGTATGGGTGTTTCTTATCATCCAACTACATAAGCATAGCTCTTACGGAGTAGTTAGATGCATCCTTCATGATGTAGAATGCTTTGGACTAGTCTAGTTCCTGTAGAATTGGTGTTTCTATGAGTTTATCCTTTAACTATTGGAATTGTTATTCACATTCCCTGGTCTAGATGAAAGGTGCATCTTTCTTTGTAAGCTCTACTAATGATTTTGCTATCTTAGAGAAATTCTCTATGAATCATCGGTAGTAGCTAGTGTGTCCAAGGAATGATTGAATGTCTTTAATAGTTTCTAGTTGGTGGGTTATTCGTTGGATGGCCCTTATTTTTTTAGGATCTACCTCAATCCATTTTTGAGTGATTCTATGCCCTAGTACAATGCCTTCTTGGACCATGAGGTGGCTCTTTTGCCAGTTGAGTCACAGATTTATTTCCACACATCATTTCAGTACTTGCTCAAGGCAGGCCAAGGCTTGCTCAAACATAGCTTCATAGGTGGAGAAGTTATCCATGAAGACTTCCACACCACTATCGATTTGCTACTAGAAGATGCTAAGGACCAGGTCATTGCACAGAACAAATGACATCTTATAATATGCATAAGTCCCCTAGGGACTTGTGAATGTTGTCTTGGCCTAATCTTCTGACACAATTTGGATTTGGTTATAGCCACTATAACCATCCAAGAACCCTAATAGCAATGCCTGGAGATAGTGTCCAACACTTGGTCCACAAATGATAATGAAAAATGATCTTTAAATGTTGCCATGTTCAATAGCTTGAAGTTGATGCATACCTACCACTTGCCATCTTTCTTTGGCAAAATTACTAGTGGGATAACCCACTTACTATCTATGATGGGATAGATAAACTCTGCCTTGAGGAGTTGCTCTATTTCCTCTTTGACGATCTGCTTCAATTTAGGGTTCAACCATCTCTACGGCTACCTTCTTAGCTTCATGGTTGGGTTGGTATAAATGCAATCTTCGCATATCCTTGGATTGATTCCTATTAGCTTGAAATATGACCAAGCAAAGGTTGTTGGCCATTTGTTAACCACCTCTAAAAACCTTTCTTTTTGTTCAGGAGCAAGTTTGGCATTGATTATGATAGACTTACTATTATTTAAAAATGCATACTCCATGTCGATTGGTAGAGTTTTCAACTCTAGGGGCTCTTGCTTAAAGTTATTAGGGATTTCCAACTCTCCCCAAAAAATATCATCATTTTCATCATTAGAGAGTTGGTGATGAACTTGTCCAAGTTTATCCATGCCTTCAACATAAGTACTTGTTAGGCTTTCAATTGGTTCCATGCATAATGTGCTACCTTTTGAGTTAGTTGTCAGCCATTGGGTGCCCTCCTATTTTATGGATGCTATGTACAAACACTTTTGAATATCTATTTCTTGTGCATACTGATTGCATGCTTTAATGTATGTACTTTTGATGGACCAAATATTTTACACAAAATTGCACCCATTATCACTGTATGCGATGCATGGAATACAATTCTTCTCCAATTGTCTAAATTCATTTTCCTTGGAGATTTCCAAGGAGAGGTCCCTTATACCCATTTGTACATTGGCCATGCTTAACCATGCTCTTTCCATAATGATGGGGTAGTCATCTTTGCAATTCTTAACCTTGATCACAGAAAAATTAGTAGGATAGGACCATCCACAAAATATGGTCATAATGTCCTCTACTAATCCTAGAGCGACAGTAATTGACTAGTCTACTAATTTCAAACAAATGTTGCTCTTCATGTGAGGTGGTAGGTTCCAAGCTTTGTACATGTCATGGGAGATGAGGTTGACACCAGAACCAAAATGAAAAAGACCCTTGCATGGCTCATGTCCAACAATCTGTAGGTAAATGAGTGGACTGGGTCAACTTATTTCATGGGAAGATGAATAGCCTTAATCTAATCAAAAATAACATGAGTTAGCATCACAGTGAAAATCTGAGATGACATTTGGTTTGAAGGCACTCAAAGGTGTTGGATGCAGAGGATGAGGGTGTTGGAGATCTAGGGCGGCTAGCCACATAAGGTTGTGAGGGTTTAGGAGGACTACTGGATTAAAAAAAAAGGTCTTTTCCTAGATTGATTGTTTAAACCACATGGCTGGATGGTTGAATGTGAATGTATAGCCCTTGTGGCATTTCTTTGCTATAGCTATGAAGGAATTTCACCTTGCATGGATGGAGTAGAAAGTAACTAGGTAGAGGGTAGAGGGACATGTGTAGATGGATGTGGAGAATGGTATGGATATGGGTTTTTTCCTTGAGTAGATGGAAAATGTGTTTGATGGTACTCTGGAGGGTAATAGTGATGCTGAAATGAGATGTGGCTTGCAAAACTTCTTAGAGAGATAGGTTGTTGAACATAGTACCCATATGGATCTGGTTGCCTATAAAGATATTACTATCTTAACAACAGCATGTCCCATGATTGTGGTTGGTGCCACTACTAGTATTGTTCATATGATTGTGGTGGAGTTTCAATTGTGTAGTAAGCTTGTTATTGTTGGTGACACTATCTTGGATTGCTTTGGGGATAAGGCAATTGTATGGGTGCTTGCCTATGTGCTAGTCAAGGATTCAATGTCTACATCCTAGACTCTTGTAAGTGTGACATCATAGGGCAACATCCCTTTGGATGTTTATATTGATAAATTTCACAACCAGTTTCATCGTTAGAGTTTGTCACCAAAACTTCCTCAACAGTAGCGGCTTTGCCCTTACCTCTTTACTAGGCACATTTAGCTTCTTTTCGCCTCCTATGGTTATGATCACTATTTTTCTCTTTGGATTTTTCAACAATCTTCATAGTGGTTTGGAATTTTTCATCCAGAGAGTCCCATAATTTATCAACCTTTTCTGAAATATCAGGAACATATTTTTGGATGGGGAAGGTTTTTCTATTCATCACTTTATCGAGTGGTAGCTCTCCCTTGTCACAAAATTGAACCTCTTGTTTCCTGATGGAAGGGTCCCTATTATGCTCTTTCACACTTTTCCTTTTTCACAACTCACCTTCTTCTTTTGCTACTTGCTCTATCAACCTTTGGATTTGATGAGCTCATAGTTCAAATAGTCTCCCTTGGGCATACACCTTTGAGAATAACCATGGCCAAGACATTAATGTAAGAGGAAATAATACCTACCCATAGTAGCATCCAAGGGTTCATGTATTCCTTGTTTTCATCCTTGGATCTACCTCCTCAAATTAGACACTCTGGATTATGTTTAATATTTTTCATTGAATAGTTCCAACATGGTACTCCATCTACAAATAGATTCTAGCTCCAAGGACTGGTACCAGCTTTTAGCTTCCTTGATGAGTGTCCTAGGGAAGAACTTGAGTTTCTATGTTTTGTAAGGCATAGGCATCATGGAAAGCTTATAGATGTGTCTATGGATCAAAGTTTTATTTTCCATAAAATCTTGGGATATTATTCATGTCTAATCACTTGATTTGACTATCATTCATATGCTTGGTTGGAATTCTAATTGCCTCTGTGATGTTAAGCATACTTCTAGTTGAAAACAGAGGTTCCTCATCATGATTGTGTTGATGATGGTTCCTACCAGCTTTGTGTTCTTGATGGCCTTGATGATCATTGTTGTCTCATTGATCACCCTCATCATGATTATTTTGATGATGGCTTCTATGAGAACTAGTAGATGAAGAGGAATGTTCAGAATTAGATGAAGAGGATGGAGAGGAAGGCCGACCACCACTACCACCACAGTGTCCACCACCATGATTTTTCACTCATTATGACCACTATCCTTAGATCCCTTGCTATTTTCATGTTTGCAAACCTATTTTATGAATATTTGACTATAGGTTCAGGGTCACATCCTCATTACTAACAACAGGGGATGGAGAATCTTCATGTTGAGAACCTTCAAAGGGAGGATGCTCATTGTCATCTTGATCTAGTAGGAACAAGGGATTAGTAAAATTTTTTCCCTTTGTAGCCTCATGGTGCTTCTCATAATGTCAATCTTGTTTGTTTTGTGTTTCAGTGGGATGATAGTCCTGAGTGTCAAAACCATTCATAACATATTCCTCATGAAGATTTGAGATGCCCAACTTTTTAAGGCTTTGAAACAACATCTTAGGCATAGATTGATCAGGGGGCAATATGATGTTGCCCTTCATATTACGCTATCATATTTGTTCATCTTGATGTAGGATGAAGGTGAAGTCTAGTACATACTCATCTAGATGAGTATATACCACTTTGCACTCCTATAGGACCAACGGTTTGAAATCTTCATGTCTATGAGAAGAAGATGACATTTTGCAATATAAAATAAAATGTTAGCGTGCTTTTATAATTCTATGTATAACAGGAATGATATTGACCTTGAGGTTCATACAATGATATTAATTATATTTACTAAACATAAATAACGCACATTTCAACAAACAAAGTCCCTAGCAATGACATTAATGATGAGTGGCAAGGTACCCCTATGCCCAACCATATGAATCACAAAGTGTTCACACGCGATTTGGTCAAATTCAATGGACTTTATAGTTTCCAGTGCACTAGTCTTCTAGGCAATGAACTTTGTCCTAAGGTCATTCGTTGTCTTCCTAGTTACACTTGTGACATACATGATATGGTTAACTATAATTGAGACATACGATTTTTATAATTTTATGTTTTATAGTCTTGGTGTTTGAATAGAGATAAAGACAAGGTAATTTAATGGCTACTTTAATGTAACTAACCTATTAGCCTCTAGCTAATCCTAACATAAGTATTTGGTTCCACCTTTTGTACATGTCTTGAACCGAGGTATCTATTGCTAGGTTACCAAGTGCTATGCTACTGGGTGTACCAAGCAATAATGTTGCTAGGATTACCAAGTGAATACATGTTACACTTGAAGCAATTGTACTTGTGTATTTAATCTATCTAGCTTATCTTACTCAATTATCTTAATTAGCTTAATTACTGGAAAAAAATTAAATAAATAATTAAAAACATTAAATGAATAAATTAAATATTTAATATATTTAGAATGTTACAAGGTTTAGCAGAAAGCTTGTCTTTATTGCCACACATATTATTGTACTCAAGTACAACATTGCTTGAATAAAGATTTGTACACTCAATGACTCCTACTGCAATCACTTGGGAAAAATATTCTAACTTTCGAATAGACAATCTGCAAGAGCTTTGCTACTACTATGAGAATTGATTACCATAAATGCGGCTAGTGGCTCATATTCATAGATTGGGATAGACCCCTGCATTGACAGGGCCATGTCGATGCAACTAACTACATTGATGAGGCCTCCTCGATGGGGCCTAGTCAATGGGGCCTCATTGACGCAACAAACTACATTGACAGGGCCTCATTGATGGGTCCCAATCGACACAACAAATCAAAACTCATTACTATAGTAAAAGTAAAACTATTCACAAAAGATTTTTTTTCTCTAGTTTCTTTATTTCCATTTGATCATTCTTATTGTTAACATTATATTTATTATTTATCTATTTTTAAATTATTTTTTTATATCCTAAACTTCAACATGTTTTTTCTTTCCTCGACATCTTTTTTGCTTGATCTAGAAAAGGAAAAACATTAAACAAATGTCCTTTATGATGAAAAAAATTATAAGAATTAGGAAGATTATAATATGTAAATGGTTGAATATATTTCTTTTTGCTTGCTCATAATACCAATTCTTGTTAACAGTTAAGAAGATTGCTTTCAACAAAAAAAGTCTACAATAACTAAATGGTATAGAAATAGCTTCTATATGCTTAATGGGACTAACAGGACTAATAAGTTTCTTCTCAAAAATATAAAAAATTAATAGAAGAATAAATAGCTTGAGAAAACATGCAACTTTAAAATCTTCTTCAGCTTAGAAATCAAAATTAGAAGTCCACTTATGAATGATCAACACTGCATACTTGTGTATAAAAGATTTTATATCTAGGGCATGCATCACCATTGAAGCATTGCCTAACTTAACAAGTAAAAAAAGAAAGGAAAGAAAAAGAACAAATTGATTATTGATGAATCATCATAGGGTTATTTCGATAGGGAGTCGATGCATGTTTTGATGTGTTGACATGGCATTTGGGTCTACCTATATAAATGTTTGTACCCAATAAATTTATGGCATTGGTTAGTTAATAACTTAGTAGAGTTCTTTTAGTTTCTTCCTGCAAAAGTTAAAATATTTTTTAAGTCTACAATAGGAGTCAAGGATTATATGGATCATTATTCAAGCACCAATGTACTAAGACACACTGATGTGATGGCAATAAAGATGAGATTCTTGATATACCTTGCACACTTTGAAATAGATTAATGTTTACTTTTATGGAATTTACTATTCATGAAATTTACTTTCATGTTCCAAGTTACTTAAATGCACGTAATTAATACACATAAGTACAATCACCTCAAGCATAACATTAATGCTTGGTAATCCCATCAGTGCTATCACTTGGTAACCCAATGGTATTGTAATGAGTTTAGGATGTGTATGGAAGGTGGGACTAGATACTTATGCTAGGAAATAAGCTAAGACATTAGATAATTTTTTAAGAAAAGGTTTAGACTTATCAAAAATAAAAATATGTACAAAGCAGCCTAGAAGGGCATGCAACAATTAGAAATAACTAAAAATTTGGCTATCCTTGAAACCTAGGAAACCAAGCCCATTTAATAACCTCAAGGATCCAAAAATATCATCATTGAAGAACAAAGATAAAAACCTTTATTTCAAGAATCAAGTGCCCAACTAGAAAATCTGAAGACATCTTAGAAATCCATGCCAAAGTACTCTAATCATCCCAAACCCCCAAGCACCAAGAGCCTTTTAAAGAGCCTCTTGCATGCATAATCCCTGCAATCCTAACACAGATAATACCATAAGGAATCCCATTTGTCTCACTTTCGGCTCAAAATTTGTTTCTTGAGGGTAGGTGGGATCCCCAAGTCATTTTGTAGCATTAGTCCCAAGGGATGGTCAATCTTGTTTATTTTTGATGAAATTGGAAAAGGAGCTTTTGCCATTACATCCTCTTTAGCAATTTCGTTCAAGGGGGGTATGGGCCCCTCCCCCCTAGATCATTGACACCCAACTACTGAGAGGAGAAGGGCTCCACTCCCAACCTCCACCCATCACAAATGACGCCATGCTGCCCTTGATGGATGAACCTAAGGATCCCTAAGAATTAGTTGATTTTGGTAACCTTGATAATCTCAATGGTCCTTGTGGCCTCGGTGACCTCGATAAGGTCTTTTAGGAAGTAGCCAACATCAGTTTCTCCATAACCGGGGATGGATCCTTAGTCATGTTGTCCTTTTGCACCTCCACTAGGCATTGATCTATCTTTGCATCCACATGCTTCCTTTCAATAACCCCCTATGGATTCCATCCCCCATTCCTCTCAAGGGGGCCAACGTCCAAGGTTTGCTGTCTGGGCTCTTGGTTCCCCTGACTTGCAAGCCCCATCCCCTAAACCAATCCTCTGGAACCTTGTGCTTCCATCCATTTGGGACTAGTTCCCTAAGCCAACCCCCTAGGAGGACTCCCTTTCTGAGCAATGGTTGTTCAATCCCTTACTTTTTTAGGACCATGTGTTTTCTGACCGAGCCAATAATCTGCAGTTTGATGTCTCACCTTACCATAAGTTCCACAGCCCCTTGTGGCCTTGGATGATTTTTAAACTATGACCATGTTTTCATACTTGATAAGTAGCTTTTCCTTCCTTGAAGGAAGGTCAACAATGACTTCTGTGATCAAATCCGCTAGTGATAGTAAGCCCCACTCGCAGAATCTAGCAAAATCCATGTGGTTCGAAGAGCTAGTAGATTGATCAAAGAAGATGAAATCCCCAAGGAAACTAGTGAAAGTATGAAGAAATTATGTCATCTAGATTTTCCATGGAATTTTAGATGCCCAAATCTAAATAGGTGCCCATGAAAATAGGTTTGGATCGTAATGGGCACCCATCCTCCAATGTGTTAAAGCTAGGCCTTGTGCCTCAAAGAACCACAAATACCCCAAAAAAACTTGCTCCCTATCGAATACTAATTAAAAAATAAAGAGAAATAGACTTATAGGAGGGCTACAAAACTTTGTAGAGTAAGAAACCCAAAGATTGACAACCCACTTTTTGATCACATCTAAACTGGGGGTTACCCCCATAGAAACAAACTTGCTAATGAGGCTTTGTTCAATCATTTGTAAACCCTCATTAAGTAGTGCCTACATATAGATACTTAATGATCCATACATCTACAGGCATTCCTCAATACCCCCATCCCTAGGGTACCAAGAGTGCCCATCCCAAAATCCTGCTACACATCTACCTTGTGAGTCTACATGAGATCCATTGGCCACCTCCCTAGTCATCCCTCTTGTCGACTCATCCAACCCCCCACTGTTGTCGCTCATAGCACCATTGCCATTTATAGGAGCCTCGCCGAAGCTATCCTTGCCATTCATGCCTACATTGATCATGTCATCCACACCACCATGCATAGCCATGCTAGAACCATCTACGTTGTCTCTTATGCTCCCACCCATTCAAAATTCCCCCCTAAGGAGAGAGCCAGTTGCCATGGAATGATCGACATTAGATAATTACTTAGATTAATTATTAATTAATTAATTTATTTTATAATTATATTAATTCATATAAATATGTAAAATCTATATAAATCATGTGCATTAGCTTCACTTAACCATACACTTACACTAACACAAGTGAGGCTAGGGAGACAATGATCACACCCTTAAGTCACTATCTTTACTATTGGCATTTAGAGAGATAAAGTCCATAGAATTTGACTAGATTACTTGTGAATGCTTGTGATTCATATGGTTGGGTGTAGGATCTACCCTGCCGCTTCATTGATGCCATTGCTAGGGATGACTTTAGTTAGCTAAGTACGCTACCTAGAAGGGATAATGAAATAATTCATAGATGTTGTAAAAATGAACTTAATGCTAACATCATTACAAAGAAAGAAAATAATAAAAGCTCACTATTTTTCTTAATCACTGATATGGCTTCCTCTTGTAGGGAAGATTCTCTACCATCATTCATGGGCAATCCTAATTAACAAAGAGAAGAAGGCCATAAGAAGTTAGTGCACCAATAGTTTAAGTTAGTCTACACTCATCCCAATGACTATACTCTAGACTTCACCTTCATCCTACATCAGGATGAACAACTATGGTGGAGGGACATCGATGAGTAGTGAGGTACCTCCTATGCCAAACCATACAAATCACAAGCATTCACGTGTGATCTGGTTGAATTTCATGGAGTTTATAGTTTTCAGTGCACTAGTCTTCTAGGTAGTGAACCTTACCCTAAGGTCATTCGTTGTCTTTCTAATTACACTTGTGAAGCACATGGAATGGTTAAGTGTGATTGAGCCATACGATTTTTATAGTTTTATGTTTTATAGTCTTGGTGCTTGAATAGAGATAAAGATAAGGTAATTTAATGGCTAATTCAATGTAACTAACCTACTAGCCTCTAGCTAATCCTAACATAAGTATTCGGTCCCACTTTCTGTACATGTCTTGAACCCATATATCCACTGCTGGGTTACCAAGTGCTATGCTACTGGGCATACTAAGCAATAACACTATTGGGATTACCAAGTGAATACATTTTACATTCAAAGGAGTTGTAATTATGTATTTAATTTATCTAGCTTGTCTTGCTAAATTATCTTAATTAGCTTAATTAATGGAAAACATTGAATAAGTAATTGAAAGCATTAAATGCATAAATGAAATATTTAATCTATCTAGACTACTACAAGGTTTATAAGAAAGCTCATCTTTATTACCTCACACAATGTCATGCTCAAGTACAATAATGCTCGAATAAAGATCCATACACTTAATGGCTCCTATTGTGGGCACTTGGGAAAAATATTCTAACTTTTGAATAGAAAAAATACAAGAGCTCTGCTACTACTATGAGAATTGATTACCATAAATGTGGTTGGTGACTCATATTTATAGATTAGGATAGACCTTGTGTCGATGGTGCCACCCTGATGCAATTGATTGCATAGATGGGGCCTCATTGATGGGCCTAGTCAACATGACAAATCAAAACTCATCATACATGGAAGGCAACATTATGTTGCCTCTCAACCAATCTATTCCTACAGTGTTGTTGAATAATCTTATCAGGCTGGGGATTGCAAGACTCAATGTAGAGTACGAAGTGCAAGATCATGCATATTGGGATTATCATCCCTCAAAACCATCAAAGAATAAGGATAAGCAAATGGAAGCCCAATATGAGGCCATAAAAGAGAAGCGGTTCCCTACTTGCTTGTTCCTATAAACACACAAAGAAGGGAATGACTTTTTTTGGGGACATTCCAAAACACTCATTTTCCTCCTCTCTTTAATGAGGAGATCATTAACCAATTTTTGTAGTCCACTATAAATAACCCTAGTTCTAGGAAGAGTGGCTTCCATGATCAGAGGGCCTTGAAAGGGGGTAGCCAAGGTAGGAATAAGGATAAGCACCTAGAAAAGGAAAAACATGATGAACAAGGTAGGAACCAAAGAAGAGTAAGTAGTAGGCACTAATATGGTATTGGCTTTCCTTCCTCTTCATATTTTTTGTTGTCATCATCTTCCTCCTCCAAATTTGATCAAAGTCATAGAGGTAGTAAAAATTATGATGGAGGTGAATGACAAGATCAGGATGATCATAGTTCACATCGTAATGATAAAGACCATGGGAATGAGCAACAAGAAGATGAATAGTAGAAGGAAACGAGGGACAACAATACTCATCATTGGCATCATGGCCATGATAGGGGTCACCGATATTTCTATGACTATGATGAGCCCCTACTGGCAACCAGAAACATGCTAAACATTGCAGAGGTAGTAAGAATATCAACTAGGCACATGACAGATAGTTGAATCAAATGGTTGGATATGTATAATATCCCCAAGTTTGAAGGGGGGTATAATTTAGATATGCAAAATCACTTGAAAGCCTTTCACGATGCATGTGCCTTGTAGAACATATAAAATAACTAGCAAAAGCTAAAATGATTCTCCTGGATACTCATCAAAAAATCTAAAATTTGGTATTGGTCCTTGGAATTGGAATCTATTCAAAGATAGAGTATGATCTTTGAACTATTCAATGACAAGTATTAGATGTACTCTAGAGTGTCTAACTTGAGAAGGAAAATCCAAGGATGAAAATAGGGTACTCATAAATCCTTGAATGCAACCATGAGGAAGTACTACTCCTTGTTTCATTGATGCATAGGTCATGGCTATTCTCAAAGGGATTAGCTACACCACATCATAGATGGGCTCTGAACTAAAATGAGGAGGACTCTTTGGGTCTATGCCCAAGGGAAACGTTTGGAGCTAAGGACCCATCAAATCTAAAGGCTTATCAAGAAAGTAGTTGAAAAAGAGGATGAGCTAAAAATGAGAAAGTGTAGAGGAATATAATAGGGACTTCTCTCTCTGCAGGAGGGAGGTCCATTTCTATGATAATGAGGAGGAGGCATCACTTGATGAAGTGGTGTAGAGGAAAACCTTGCTGATCCAAAAATCTATTTTTGAAATATCAGCTAAGGTGGATAAAATGTGGGACTCCTTGAACAAAAAATTTCAAATTATATTAGAGATTGCAAAATGAAGTAGAAATCAAGGAGGTAGTGGTCATGATTGAAGAAAGAAAAAGGAGGTTGAATGTGACCATTATAAGGCTAAGGGAAAGGCTGCAGTAGCTGAGGAGGTTACAAATTCTAAGTTGGATGATGATGGGTGTGACATATGCCAATATGAACATCCCAAGGGATGTTGCCCTATTGTGTCACACTTCTATGAATTTAGGGTGTATGTTCTAAATCTCAAATTAGAAAAATAGTAAGCACCTAGGAGGTTGCCTTATCCATAAGGCAACTATTTATAGCAGTTCCACCACCAAACTTACTATCCGAGTGGAGTAGTGTTGTAACCTCATAAGTAATATTAGTAGTGGAAACATCCATAGTCATGGGGGATGCCACCTCTAAGGTAGCAATATCCTTATCACCAACATGATCCTTATGGGTATTATATTCGACAACCCATTTCTTCACCTGACTCTTCCAATCATATTTCCTTCCAACACTAGTACTACCCTTCTAAATATTACAAAGCACCATCAATAAGGAGGATTTTCCATTTTCTTAATTTCCTCCTACTCATCCTACCACTCTTGCACCTCCATCTATAACTGCTCTTCCACTTGCTCCATCTATGTAGGCTGAGATCCCAACATAGCCATAGCAAAGAAATGCCATGAAGACTGTAAACGTACAATCAGCTCCTCAGCTGAGTGGTTCTGAACCAAAGCTTCATAAAAGATCATTTTTCAAAACCAACAACCCCATAAAGCCCTCATAGACACCTATGGTTGTGAACTCTACTCCTACGTCCTTTGTAACATCCATCGAGCCTCCTTTAAACCAAAACACTTCCTAGCTACATACTGTCATGTGACCCACATGGTCACTGATTGGATTAGGGCTAACCATATTTCTAAGAAGAGATTTGATCTTGGGAGTCCTCTTATCTATTTGTATATTGTCAAAAATGAACCTTGTAAAGCTCTTTTATAACTCGGGTTATGAAGTTAATTTGATTTCACAAGAGATGTACAAAGCTTGGAACTTTCCTCCATTGAAAAGGAGCAATATAAGGTTGGAATTGGTAGACCAATCCATTATTGTTCCTTTGAGATTGGTTGAGGACATTGTAACCATTGTCTATGGATGGTTATATCCTAGTGATTTCTTAATGATCCATGTGAAGAATGCTAAGGGGGACTTCCCTATCATCATGGGAAGGGAATTCATGAGTACAATTAATGCACAGTTGGGGATCCAAGATTTTTCCTTGAAAATTTTCAAGAAAAATGAATTTGATAAGATTGAGAAACAACATGTTCCATGCATCACATGCAATGACACAGGGTGCCACTACGTGAAAAGATTGTGGATTGTAAAGAGTACGTCCCTTAAAGCATGTAGTCAGTGTACTGATGTCATTGAAATCCAAAGATGTCTATATGCTATAGTTACTAAAAAGGAGGACACCTAGTGGGTGATAACAAAAAGAGAGGCTGAATCATCAATGTGCATGGAATTAGCTAAGATCCTCACAATCTCTTATGTGAAGAGCATGGATCAACTAGAGTAGATCCATTGTCAACTCTCTAATGAACAAGGAGAAATCAATTGGGAAGAGTTAGAGATCCCATAAGCTTTCAAGTAGGAGCCCCTTGAGTTAAAGGCTATATTAGCAAGCATGGAATATGCATTTTTAAATAATGGAAAGTTGGTAATCATCAATGCCACGCTTGCTCCAAAACAAAAGAAAAAGTTGTTAGGAGTTGTTAACAAATTGCCAATAGCCTTTTCCTAGTCATATCATGAGCTCACTAGAATTAATCCAAGGATATGCCAACATAGAATCTATACTAATTCTTCCATCAAACTAAAGTGGGAGCTATAGAGATGCTTGAATCCCAAGCTTAAGCAAATCCTCAAGGAGGATATTAAATAACTCCTAAAAGTAGGGTTCATTTATCCCATTGTGGATAGAAAGTGGGTTAGCCCACTTGTTATAGTGTTAAAGAAAGGAGACAAGTGGTGGGTCTGTATCAATTTTAGGTTGTTGAACATGACAACTTATAAAGATCACTTTCCATTGCCATTTGTGGATTAGGTGTTGGATACAATAGTAGGAAATTGCTATTGTAGCTTTCTAGATGGTTATAGTGGCTATAACCATATATAAATTGTACCAGAGGACCATGCTAAAATAACATTCACAAGTCCTTGGGAACTTTTGAATATTAGAAGATGCCCTTTGGCCTGTGCAATGCTCTTGCTACTTTCCAATGTTTAGTCCTAAACATCTTCAAATAACAAATTGGTAGCAGGGTGGAAGTCTTCATGGATGACTTATCCACCTCTAGGGCTACATTTGAGCAAGTCTTAGGCTATTTGGAGCAAGTGATTCAATGATGTGTGAAGACTAGTTTGAGGCTCAATTGATAAAAGAGACATTTGACGGTCTAAGAAGGCATTGTCTTAGGGCACCGTATTTCTAGCAATTGGATCATGATAGACCCAGAAAAGATAACGGTCATCCAAGGAATCACCAAATAGCCTAAACTAATTAAAGATGTGAGGTCATTCCTTGGATACATAGGTTACTATAGGTGCTTCATTGAGAACTTCTTGAAGATCGTCAAACTATTGGTGAAGTTGACAAAGAAAGATGCACTATTCATCTAGACTAAGAAAGACGAGCATGCATTCTTAGACTCTAATTAGAAGCTCATTGAAAATCCAATTCTATGAGTACTAGACTGGTCTAGACCCTTTCATATCATGACGGATGCATCTAACTATGCCTTAGAAGCTATGCTTACACAGTTGGTTGATTATAAATGTTCATATTACATCCACTGTGCAAGTAGGAGCATCGTGGATGCATAGTTGAAATACATCACCAGTGAAAAAGAATTCATAGTAGTGGTGTATGAACTAGAAAAATTCAAGTATCATGTGCCTAGATATAAAGTATTTATGCACACCAACCATAGTGTTATCAAGTTCCTTATGAACAAATGAATGTTGAGCCCTCATGTCATACGGTGGCTGGTGATCTTGAAAGAGTTCAATTTAATGATGGTGGACAGAAAGGAAACTAAGAATGTGATGTCTAATCATTTATCTCGATTACAATGGAATAGCAAGAAGGAGGAAAGCCCACTATTAGACCAATTTCTTGATAAACTCCTCTTTGCAGGTGTTGTTATTGAACAAGACCCCAAAGAACTCAATTGGTATGAGAACATCCTATCCTATCTTCTCATTCAGAAGATGCCACAAGGGGTGGGGGGTATGGCAGGGGTGAGCACAAGAAGACATATTAGTTTCTTTACTAGGACAAACACTTCATGGAGATCAATGGCAACCTTTACAAGGTTTGTGCAGATAGCCTGGTATAATGGTGTGTTCTTGATGTGGACTAACTGTGAGTCGTCCAAGATGCACACAAGAGTCCTTGTATGTGCCACTATGCTAGGATGCGAATGATCATTAAGATCCTCATGTAGGGTACTATTGGCCTACACTCTTCAGGGATGCCCATCAATTCATTCGATCTTGTAATAAATGTCAATGTGATGGGGGAATGACTACTCATATGGAAGGGCCCCAATAGTGGATTCAACCACTAGAGTCTTTTGATCTTTGGGGAATTGGCTTTATGGTGTCTATCAACACCATGTCCAATGAAAATACCTATATCATTATCACTATTGACTATTGTATGAAATGGGTGGAAGTTGTAGCTGTTATTGATTGTAAATCATCTATGGTGGTCCAATTTGTAAAACATGTTATAAATAGGTTTGGGATGCCATGTGCACTTATTTATGATGATAGTACATATTTTACAAGTGCTACTTTTTGTAAACTCATGTAGCACTTTGGGGGTTGCCCATAAATTAACAACTCTGTACCACCCCCAATAAAATGGTCAAGTCGAGGTCACTAATAGGAAGATAATGAAAATGCTAATGTAAATGGTTAGTATATATAGTAGGGATTGGAGCTCTAAACTCAACAGTGTTCTTTGGGCTTATCATTTAACTTAGAAACTTCCTATAAGATACTTTTCTTATGAGCTTGTGTATAAAAAGCTTTCAACACTTCCTATCCAAGCAAAACTTTATACACTTTTAGCTACATGTGATCTCAACTTGGACCTAAGCCTAGTACAAAAGAAAGATTGATGAACCTCAATGTGCTAGATGAGAACTGATTAGTGGCCTTGCCATCAAATGAAGTGCATAAGGCATACAATAAATGACAACATGACCTTAGGATTAGAAAAGTTAAGTTTCAACTAGGCAATAAGTTGCTTTATTGGAATCCCATGCATGTTCCTCAGTGATCAAAATTTTAGATGCTATGGGAGGACTCTTACATTATCGATGAAACCTTTTCATCCAAGGCCATGTTGATCTACCACTCTAACCATCCAAATAAAAATTTATTAGTCAACACCCAACAACTAAAGTCTTTCCATGAACAACAAGTAACAAGTGGACATAATGCCCCAATAGATTGTCAAGCATGCTAATCTTTGGGATCTCCCTCTTCCAAATTAGTCATGAGGGAGATGGCCACCCATGTTGAGATTTTATAACATGGCTTCTTAGTCCAAATTTTTTTTGTTTTACATCATCATTAGTACATTTTTCATTTTCTTTAGTATTTTATGAATTTTTCTATATTTTTCTTTCTTTTTCTTTATTTGAATTTTCTTTGCATTTCTTTATTTTTCTTTATTGCAATAAGGACTTTAGTGCCAATAATAGTTGCTCTTGATGGTGGTTTGAAACTTTATTGATTATTTGATTATGAAGTGATTGGATTTCATTTTATAATTTTGATGTTTACTAATGGGGCATTGATTATTTTCATGTTAATTGGTAGTGAGTCCATGTCATCCATCACTTCACTTAACTTTATAGTGTTTCCTCGTTTTGGAAATATGAGATCCCTTATTCATAACAACTTATAATGAACTGATGGCCTTTGTACTTTTCAAACTTGGAATGAATTAAGTTGATGAACAAGGGTGTGACTTCAAAGGGATTTATCACTTGTGTACCTACCTGCTGTTTGAGTTACATGTGGATTTCTATGGATTTCTTACCATTCTACCATAGACTAATAAACAAGGATCAATTTTTTTGCATGGTGTGGTTTCCATTTAAAAATAAATAAATAATGGGAATTAAAAAAATATCCTTTATACACAATAATGGGCTACAAGCACTAGTTATGGGGCTAGAAAGACATGTTACCCATACCTAAAGGCACCCCTCTAACTAAGGGCCTTTTCACTTCCTAATTCTCTTTTCTTTTCTTCTTCTTTAGGAATGGTGAGTGGTTGATGGGGATGTTCTTATCTCTTGGAGGGTAAAATGGTCTAAAGTGTCGATGTGAAGTCATTGGAAGTGGATGGTCTTGATTCAAACTAAGTAAGGATGTTCTTAAGTCATAATTAATCATATATTTCACAAGGGACTTCATGTGACTACCATGGGGAACTCCATTCCATACTCTTTCTAATCCACAAATTTTTTCCTTACACCACTTGATGAATCATTAGTTGGCTGAGATATTGTAGATGCATTGTTGTAGATGGTACATCACATGTATGTTGTAGCATCCCTGTTGGTGCATCTTAGTTGGTTCATACATTGTAGATGCTACATTACATGTGTTTTAGGAAAAGGTCAATTTTTGATCAACTATGGTATCACATATTTGATATCATAGGACATGCTATGTCATTGTATATCTGATATTGTGGGATGCATGTTTGCTTATAAATATAGCACTTGGGGGCATGATCTGAATAAGCTTCATTCCATTATTAGGTATATTCTTGTAGTTTCATTTCATAGTTTTAGTGATAGAGTGACTACCTACAGTGTGGTGTTAAGTAATTGTACAAAATATTTATTCAAGTGAAGTGTACTTGGGCACAATTCATGTCAAAAAATAAAGATTGGGATTGCTTTTTATTATTGCAACATCCACTTAGTTTTCCTATTTTAGTTAGCATAGTTTATATTGTTTTCTTAGTTTAATAATTTGCATTTCCAAGTATTTTACTTTACTTATTCATTAGTAAAGCAAGATGAGTATGACTGGTTTTGAGCATTTATGTGTAATTGTTTGATAATCCCAGTAGTGTTATTGCTTGGTTTGCCCAGTAGCATAATGCTTAGTAACCTAGTAATGGTTACATGAGCCTAGGAGGTGTACAATAAGCTAGGACCAAATGCTCATCGCTTTAGGTTAGAGTAGATTTACCTTATTGTCATTACTTAGACTTAGGACAAAATTTCATTCCAGATTATGTTTATCGCTAGGAGTAATCATAACCTAATAACATCAATTATCATATGTCTCACTTTGGACTAAACCATACATGACAAAGCTACCACTAGTCCTTTCATGAATGTTTTGATGGGTTCATTTCGTAAATGGTTGAAATCCTTTGATGACTTTGGTTATTTGGTCTTTAACGATCCATAACCATTAATCAAGCTTGGGGTCCACGGACTCCTTGGTTTATGGGCATGTAAGGGTATTAAGAATATTAGCTTGCTATGGAGAGGATCCACTTGCATACTCCTTGGTTAGGATGGCTAAACTCATTATCCCTTAGCCATTTTGATTTCAAAATGTTACATTTTTCACCACGATGCATCCAAATGTTTTATCCTTCTTAGCACATTAATCACCTAAAATCCCCTTTTTTGAGCCCATTTCTAACCCTCTTCTAGTATTTTCATTATTTTAGCTTTTTTTTTTGCTTCCTTTGGACTCTAGTTTTATGGAAAAACTCTTTATTTTTACTTAGTTTTTTAATGGGAAAAAATTTGGTTTTTGGCTTCATTAATGCAACTAGATGCATTGACCCAACATAAAAATACTATATATACATGTCAACACTTAGCCAATTTTTTCCATTTTCTCACAAACTCCCAAGGATTATTTGCAACTTTTTGAGTTTAGAACTTTCTCAAGCACATATCTTTCTAACTGCTTGTCTAGATCACTTCATTCTTTGATCCTATAGCTATTAGAGGTGAGCTTTATGTTGTGGGGGCCACAAACCATAGGTTTTTGATAGAAAAATTTTCAAGATTTTCCTAACTCCCACAAGGTTTAACTAATAAAATAACATTAAAAATTACTAACTCATGTAAGTTAAACCTTGCCAATGAACTTTGGTAGCTATTAAAATAATCAATTTACCATAGTCACAACTTAGCCTAGTGTAGCTATCTAAGGAGACAAGGTATTAAAGTGTTCTAAGTTATACATTAAGAAGCTAATCCTTGGTTATGTTGTAATTATAGATGGCACCAATACATAAGAGACCATAGGAGCGTGGACCATCCCAACCAAGGGACAAGTGACCACGAGGGGAAAGGGGCTAGTAGCCCTAAGAGGAAGTAGCCAAAACACATGCCACATGACTTTTTCAAGAGGAGTTGGAAGTGGAATTTTTTTACTAGATTTCCACAGTTAAAATTAATCAGTCACAATAAGGCAAGGTGCCTAGCCTTGGGCCAAACTTAGAAGTCACCTTAATTGAGGCTTGCTTAAGGTAAATTGACAATAAGAAGACCAAAGGTTTGGTTCTTCCTGGGCCTAAGTTTAGATCCTTCTTAGACATGGAATTAGGAGAGGTAAAACCCTAATTACAAACCTCTTCCATGTGGTCTATCCTTACTTCTAATGGGGAGTGGTACATGGGAGAGACATACCTCTTCTAAAATAATAGGCAAGTAGATGCCATAGTCAAGATCAAGGACATTAGTGTGTTCTATTTAGTTGAGGACATTTTAAAGGCCCTTGTGTTGCTAGACACTAGGGCAACCTTGGTGGAGATTTTGATGCAAGTGGACTGGGAAGTAAAGAAAAAATGGATTGACTGGTACTATGGAGTGGACCATAAGGAGTATGATGCACTCACCAATGTAGAGAGGGTGTGCTTAAAAATTGTGGCTTAACACTTGAACCCAATGGTGAGGTTGAGAAAAATCATAGATTTCTTTGCCCATGCATGTGTTGCTCTAAGAGGTAAATTCCTAATCAACCTATGATAGTTCATATTCTTAGAGATTGAGGAAAGGTTCAAAGAGAATTAGTGTGGGAGGAAGAAACTCCCCTTTCCATGCCTCATCAGAAAACTATGCAAAAGGAGGAGGATAGCCCATTATGCCAATGACATGCTTCGTCATTATCCAACTACATCTTGGTAGTAGATGATGACGGACAAAGTGCCCTCCAAGCTACAAGAAGAGAAGTTGTCACCACCACTACCAACTTAAGAAACAAAACTAGAGGCTCATGCTACCATCGAGTGCATGCAAAAGATCTATGAGCAACTCCTATAGTAGTAGCAAGAAGGATGGAGTGGTGGAAAAACTTCAATCTATTAACTAGCATTGAGTCATCTCAATGAAGCTACCCAAATCACTAGCTGATTGGAGGAGATTGTCATTGTTCTTTGCACAAAGGATGCAAGTGCCAACAAGGTCAAATTCGAGCACCTGCAAGGTAATTTTTTTTTATCCCAGGATAACAATGATTTCGAAAGATCTTTAGGAATGCTACTACCTTTTTGGTACTTGGAGGAGGGTGACAGGCAACTACCTTGGTGATGTAGTAGCATGAACATGAGACAATAGTAGAGGTGGTGGCTGATTTAATACCAGAGGCACTGAATGCTTCAGTGGCCACCATGCTAGACATTGTTACACTTAGAGATGTGTAGACATCTATAGGAGCAAGTAAGAGGCTAAGTGTTGCCTAGCATGAGGAGGTACTAGATTGACTAGTGGAGATTGGGCAACTACTTCTAGAGATCTTTGATCTCTTGGATAACATCACTGTTACCTAGTTGGAGCTGTTGGAGGCTTAGGGCAGGGTCATCATCGCTAATGCCCAATTAAAGGTAGCCACATTTGAAACAGGAGGGTTGATTATCAAGGTTGAAAAATTGAGAGCCCAATTAGCTAATCCCACTATTCTCAATTAAGTAGTAATAAGAAATGAAGCTCTCATACAACTTTAAAATAAAATTTAAAAGGTTGAGAATGCAAAGTAGATGGTGGTCTTTGACCAATCCTTAGTAGAGGCCATAGCCTACAACACGAATAAGGACTTATGGGAAGTTCGCAAGGAGAATCTTGCTTTGACCAAGGATGTTCATTGCCCATAAAATGTTGAGACAAAAAATGATCAAATGATGGAATTTATGCAACAACAGTAGGAGTAGCTTACCAAGGTGAGCCTAGATTTGAGGAGGTTGGCTACTAAGAATTATAATGTCTTAATGGAGGAGGTCTATGTGCTGTACCAGAAATCATCCATTGAGATAGCCACCTACAAGAATGATGCCCTAGAGTTTGAAGAAGTGAAGAATCACTATAGGGAGTAGGTTGGGATTCTTAAAGAAGTCAATGAAAAAGAAATTGAACTAGCCAAGGTGAAGATGAATAAGGCCCTCTAGTAACTCCAATAAGGAGGCAACATGTGGCAGCCGATCTTTGAAAGAATAAACACCTACAATAAAGCTAAAATATGCCTAAAGGAGTTGTAGATCGAGGAAATGATTAAACACATGAAGTTAGCCAATCTTCGATATGCAAAATTGCCAATGTTGACTACCAAAAGTTATAATTAGAGCTAGAGAAATAAGTGGTCAGCTGATACCTCCTATATGAGGTAGAGTTGAAGCACCACAAAGACATGAAGTAAAAGCTAGAAATAGCTAATGTTGAGCTTGAAGTTCTCCAAACCCACTTCACAGATCAACAATTAGTAGTGGAGAACTTGACTAAAATAATGAATGATTACCTAGAGTTGCAAAACCTTGTCAAGACATTCAGCATCAAATGTAAATAATTTGTTGCTTGGTTCATCAGTGTTAAGGAGTTGTTCTTGACCATGCCTTGTTCATGGGATGTTCTCGTATCAACTCATATTGGTGATGTAGCATGGATTGTGTATGATCCTTGAACTAAGGAGGAGAAGATGAAGGCATTGCCAGATGCATTTTTTCTTCCACTAGAAGTAGCTACTGTAGTAGGAAAGCCATAGCCTCAACCTTAGCCACCAGTGCCATGGGCACTAGAGACTAAAGAAGGTCCATTAACACCGTAGAAGCCTCCACCTTGTGGCACTTTCTAATTTTCTCTTCATCTTCAATTGTCAGAGGAACTCCAATTGTTAGTTCTTGTAAGGGTGTTCAGTTTTATTTTCATGAATACCCATTTTTGAAAATGATGTAAATTTGTGAAATTGGGCACTTAGAGTCAATTAGTTAGTGAGTCACTTAGTCAATCCATGGTTCCATACCTTTCCAAATTTTGTAAAAAGTTTGATCTTCCTTTTCTTTACTAGAGAACAAATTTTTAGTTAGTCGTTGGGGTATGATGAATGATCATTGGGTTGTGTCGATAGGCATGCATTGATGCATGTTTTAATGCATCAACATGGCATTTGGGTGTACCTATATAAATATCTGTACCCATCGCATTTATGACATTAGTTAGTCAATAGCTTAGTAGAGTTCTTGTAGTTTCTTCCTGTAGAAGTTAGAATATTTTCTAAGTGCTTTAGTAGGAGTCAAGGATTGTATGGATCATTATTTAGGCACCAATGTACCTAGACACATTGATGTGATGGAAATAAAGATGAGATTCTTAATATACCTTGCATACTTGGAAATAGATTAATGTTTACATTTATGTAATTTAATATTAATGCACTTTAATTCCATGTTTCTAGCTAATTAAATGTACTTAATTAATACACATAAGTACAATCAGATCAAGCATAACATTAACACTTGGTAATTCCAGCAGTGCTATCACTTGGTAATCCAATGATGTTGTAACAAGTTTAGGATGTGTATAGAAGGTGGGATCAAATAATTATGCTAGGAAATAGAGTACGACATTATATAATTATTTAGATCAATTCTTAATCAATTACTTTATATTACACTTAGATTAATGCATATGAAAATATAAAATCTATACAAATTAGGTATCTTAGCTCTCAGTTAACCATACATGTACATTGACACAAGCGAGGCTAGGAAGACAACGATCACACCCTTAAGTCAGTGTCTTTACTTTTGGAATTTAGAGAGTTAAATCCCATGGAATTTGACTAGATTGCTAGTAAACGCTTGTGATTCGTATGATTGGGCATCAGGTCTACTCTCCCACTCAACAATTACATCACATCATCTAACTATAAATTAAAACTTTAATTACAATGGTTGTAATCCAAAATTTGAATGAACACATATCTTGATGTAACATAAGCTATTAATGATTCATATACATCATTAGATAGAAAAAATTATGTCTCTTAGTTATATCATCATTACTAGAAGAAGACATTACAAATTTTTGCTCATCAACTTATAGATTTGCATTCTAAGAATCAATAGAAATTTTTGCATTAGAAGATGTAAAAATTTCAGCTTTAGATAAAGAATTTGAACATAATTGAGAATCTCTAGTAGAAAAATTCTAAAGAGATCAAATCCATTAGAGAAAAATCAAAGAAAAAGAAATCAAATCTATTGGAGAAAAAAAATCATATCTAAAGGAGAAACATTTGAACCAAAACATCCTCATACATTATTAAAGGAAAATATAGTAGGTGGTATTTCTTTTTTGCTTTTTTATTTATGTTTGACAACAAGCTAGTCCCTTATTTGTTATTCATTATTTTAAGTAAAAATCTTAGAATGAAATCCCCATATCATAGGCTCAATCCCAATGGGTAATGCTAAGTTGTGGACAAATTCTATACAAGCATTTTTAAAATTGATGTCATTTAATAAATACATAATGATTTTAGTAGATCTAATTAAATATATTCAAGTTCATTCTAGTATTTTTTCATTTTAAATAAGTTTTCCATTAATAATATTACCTTAAAATCATCTAATATTTATCTTATTGTCTTGATTCAATTTCAAAATTTTTTATTAATCTTTAAGCGTTAGAAATACTATGAATGTGTGGTATCCTAACTCCTCCATAATTATTTATTATCATGTTGAGTAGAGTAGAAATAGTTGGTAGTCTTTAATTTTTTATTTGATGTTTTTGTTGAAGAAAAGGGTTTAGAGAAGATTAGGTTAAGAGCAAATGTTTTAAAGGGAAAGATGGAGTCAAAAGCCTTCATGTTGGACCCATATCAAATGAGGTAAGTTCCTCCATGAAAATGAATAAATAGGGATGTACCCCTCCATTGTAAACTTATCAAGCTTGTTTAAGCATGGAAGGAATGAGGTTATTTGTTCCTTCATTTCTCTTAGGAGTAAAATGCTAAAAATAGACTAAGTGCTAGTTTAAGTGTTGCAATGAAAGAAATTGATCTTGATTTTATTACTATCATGTAGAAGTATGTAGGTAAATTATGCACTCAAATAAAACTCTATACAATCAACTCAATTCATGCTATGAGTACTCAAAAGAAATTTTGGCTATGTCTTATGGAAGAAGACTTTAACAGTCTAGCTACCATAATGACAAAAGGTGGCATAAATCTAGATCATGCATACATTTATATAAGATTTAGGTGGAATGATGCCAATGCATATGCATCAATGTATCAAAGGATACATTGACAAGGCTACATTAATGCATGCACATCAATGCACTAGACCAAAAGACTATTCATCATACTTCCATGACTAATTAAAAAACCTATCATTGAGTGAATAAAAATGGGATAGAGTTGTTTACAAAATTTGGGAAGTATGGGATTGATAAAAAACTGACCAATGATGACAACACATAACTTTGAGTGCCACATTAAAAAATTTTCAAGTGGTTATAATGAGGGGAAACAAAATTAGATACCAAAGAAAAAATTAACCACTAGTCATATAAAATTAATCATGATGAAGTTATCACAAAGTGCTTAATGATGGAGGCTCTTGTGACTCAAATGGTCCTTCATCATATCCTAGTCTTGCTAGTGATCTATGTCATCCTACTGCTATTGCTTCTTTTTCTAAAAATTTGAGGACATCAAATAGTATATTTATCTTATCTTTCATACTATGTGAATCATTGATGATCTAGGCAACATCACCTAAACTAGTTTGAGTTGTTACATTCCATAGATATGCATTGTGAAAAACATCTTCTTCATGTTCAAAAACTAGGCTGTGAAATATTTACATTTGATGTTGAAGTTATAGATAAGGTTTTGCAATTCCTAGTGATCATTCATCCTTTTGGCTAGGTTTTTAGCAACTAATCATTGGTCTTCAAACTTGCTGTTGGAAACCTCAAGCTCCACATTAGCTACTTCTAGTTTTTACTTTTTGTTCTTGTGAAGTTTAAACTCCACCTCATAAACGAGGCAAAAGCTAGGCACTTTCTTCTCCAACTCTAGCATTGGCCTTCCTGTGATTACCATTATCAATTTTGCATAATAGAGGTTGGCTAACTCCATATTTTCTATCATCTCTTCAATTCATAACTCATTTAGACAAATTTCTACTTGGTTATATGCATTAAGTCCATTAAAGTTGGGCTTCCATACATCCCCTCTTTATTGGAGTTTCTAGAAGGCTTCATTTACTTTTGCCTATTCAAGCTTGATTTCTTTTTTATTAATCACTTTTAACATTTTGACTTCATCCCTATAATGATTTTTCACATTTTCATGCTTGATGACCTTGTTCTTTCAAAAAGAGATCTCTATGATAATGTTTTAGTGAAGGGCATGAACTTTCTCCATTAAGAGATTTTGATTTTTTGTGGTTAACCTCTTGATGTCGTTATTTATCTTAGCAAGCTATTCCTACTATTGATGGATGTATTCTAGAAACTATTCCTTTTGATTCTTAGCTTTTGGAAAGCACTACTTCTTCCAAGTTAGAGTTATATTTTTCTTGCACATATCTTGAAGGTCATGACTAGTAGAATTCATCATTACTTCAGATAGTGATGCATCAAATAAAGTAATTTATTTATCATTATCAACCTCTTAAAGTCTTTTTTAAAGCTATTTAAAGGCATTTTCTCTAGTAATATTTGGCTAAATAATGTATGGATTTGACAAGCAAGCTCTCAATTCCATAATCTCCATTACTAAGCATTGATTCTTGGTTGTATCTTCTTTGAGTTGTGCTTGGGAGATTAAGAGAATGCTCCTTATCTTTAGTAACTATGACTAAGCTAATGAGTTATCTTTCATGAGATTAAAGATCTTTGAAGTAAGTTGCCTAGTCCTAACCAGTTACTTTAGCATTTCCTTGTGTTATGCCATGTTCATTCCCATGCTTATAGCTTTGGTAAATGTCTAAATATTTTCATTGTAGAAATATTAGAAATAGATGTTATAGGAGTAATTAGAGCCTCTTCAATTCTATTTGCAACCACATCTACTACTGTATCTTGATGCTTATGTGGTATGCCTAGGACCATTGCATCTTCCTCTTTCTCTAGCATGATAAAGAAAGCTCTTATTTTTCTGAAGATATTAGGAAATAACTATTTTGGAATAGACACAGTGACCTCTCAAGTGTTGGGATTAGTGTGAGTGGAAGCCTGGTCTCTTCATGTAGAGAATAGGTAGACCAAGTGATTTGCTAACCTACTAATGATCCTTGTGACCTCATTAAGATGGATCATGATCAAATGGTAAATTGAAGACTTGCCACCACCTCTAAAAGCTTATTGTTATAATGACTACTGTCTTAGTTTTCTTAAGCATTATGTAGCTGCTACCATTTTAGATTTCATTTTTGGTGCTACTTCTAGTGGTGGAGGTGTCATTTCCTCTTAGACGTTGATAGGAGCTTTATCTTTCATCACCTCCTACCATGATGTAGTAGGGGTCCTATATACTACATTAGAGTAGCAAGAAATTTCTCCTCTTTTATAATGTTTACTAATGAGACATGAAAAGTAGAGTATCTTCTAACCCTTTTCATTCTTTTTAAATATTTTCTTAATTTATAGGAAGATAAGCTAAGGAAGGTTGACATGAAACTTTCCACTTAGAGTTGTGCATGCCCTTTTAGAGAAGATTACAACCTTTCTTCATCTTACCATTAAATTACAATGACAAGCCATGATCTTGTAGGCATGCTCTAATTTTGTATTAGCATCATACTTACAATATACTCCATAGCATTACTATGTCCATTATTTCTTTATTTCTGCATCCACCTGGGTGGAGACTTATGAGAGATTTACCCTAGTGTTAGGCAATCTAAGGGCATTACGATGGCCTATAGAGTAGGAAATGATGGTTTCTTTGATCTTGATGATTTCATCTCCTTGATGCAAAGTACATCACATGCATGATCACTCAATAGAAAGCCCTAGAAATAATATAGAAAGGGATAACTTTCCAATTTTAGGAATATTTTCTTGGGTGAATACTCTTACAATAGATTCTCTGAAAAAATTGTAGGGGAAAATTAATTGTTAGTAGGAAGGATGCTCCTAGTCCTAATAACATTTACATCATTTTTAATATTTGTGCTTGAACTTAAAATAGCAAAATTATTTGATGTAGTGATAGAAAGCTTTGGTGAAATATCATATTTTGGAGGAGGAAAAGGGCTAAAAGTAAATGCTCATACGTAATGTCTATGACGATTAACCTTACATTGAGTTTCTTTTAAAGCTTGATCAACCTTAACAATGAAAATTTTAATAAATAAGGTACATTTTGTTATTCCAAATCATCAATTTAATCAACAATATTTAAGTAGATAGTAGTGTTCTTACATAAGTTATGTGCAAATTATTTGGATTGATCAATATCTCATTTAGTAAAAGTAAAAGTATTCACATATGGTTTTATCCTCGCTAATGTCTTTACTATCATATGATCACTCATATTATTGACATTATTTTGATTTTTGATCTTTTCAACTTCAAATTGTTTTTTACTATACTCAACTTTAAAATGTTTTTTTCTTAACATCAACATCTTTGTTTTTCTTTCATACCTTTTTACTTTAGAAAAAAGGACATGTATTAAATAAATATCCTTCGCAATGATAAAAGTTGTAAGAATTAGAAAGATTATAGTATGGGATTAGTTGAATATGTCTTCTTTCTTTCTTGTAATACCAATTCCTTTTTATTATTAAGAAGATTGATCTCAATAGAAAAAACATGTACTAGAATCAAAATGATGTAGAAATAGATTCCATATGCTTAATGAAACTAAGAATACTAGAAATTTCTTGCTTAGCTTTTTCAAAAATTAAATAACTCAACAATATATGGAATTTTTAATTATTCTTCTGATTCAACATCAAAATCTAGAGTTCACTTATAAATGATTAATACTATATGCTTATGTATAAATGATCCTATATCAAGGACATGCTACACCATTGAAGCATTACCTAGCTGAACAACCATAAAAAAAATGATAACAATACCTAGCCTAGATGACTTGGATGTCAAGTTTTTAAATTACCTCTTTTCACTATGAAGTGGAACTTCAATTACAAGGCAAGCAACCTAAAATTTGAATGAATATATATTGTGATGTAAGATAAACTAATAATGACTCATATACATTATTAGGTAGAACAAAATTAGGTATCTTCATTGCATCAATGTCACTAAAAGAAGGTGCCTCAAATTTTTGCTCACTAACTTGTAAATCTACTTTTTAAAAATAAATAAAAATTTATGCATCAATAAAAGATGTAGAACAATTGAAGAAATTAAAATTGATTTAGAATTCCCCATAGGGAAATTTTGAAGAAATTAAATTTTCTAGAGAAAAATTGAAGAAAGAGAAATCATATATGTTAGAGAAAAACTAGATCTGTAAAAGAAAAAAAAAACATTAGATCTATTGGGAAAACATTAAATTACTTTTTCTTGGAGATAAAATTTTTCTTGCCTTCTACATTTGACTATAACTTTTGTTAGAGGTTGATTTCAAACCAACTTGTGAATGTTCTTTGGATTACTTTGTATATCTCTTCAAGAAGTGCTTTAGAAATTTCAGATATTCCATTATTGCCAGTTTTTGAGTATAAGTAATAAACTAAAAAAATAGGCTCTACTTGTAAAAAATGTAGATGAAACTCTAACAAAAACATGAAATAGGGTGTTTAAACTTTCTACCTCTAATTCATCAAGTAAACTATCTTATGTGCTTTTTTAATGACATTCCAATTTTCGACATTAAAACCTAGTTGCAAATTGTGCATTCATATAATACAAGAGAACAAATGATGGTTACAAGAGTATGTGGGGAGTGTTGTACTCCAAAAATATAAGTATATTAAGAACCAAAAATAATATACATTAGCCTTCTTTTGTAATTAATGGTGATCTATTAATCTCCTGGCCAGGTCTAAGGCTACATCTTTCTATTCATGATAGTAGGCCTTGATCACCTCCAATTCTAAGTTTGTCATGTAGAGTTTTTATAGAGCATTTTTCCTATTTACAAACTCTTTTTCATATAATGCATAGGTGGCTACTACTTGTTGCTCTAGTTTTTTTCTAGGTCGACTTGTTGTTAACATGACAAGGTTGGCATATCAAAGGTTAGCCAATGTCACGTATTCCTATATGTCTTCAATATACAAGTTTTTATCCTTTACTTATGCTTGAGGACTAGTGCATAACTATCTATGATGGGCTAGTAGTTAGGATTTTATGCTGACATGGATTTGATGCAGGCTTTTGTCATCTAGACTTTCTTTTCGTTAATTTGCTTATACATGCCAACCTAGTGCCAGAAGTGCTTCTTCAACTTCTCATGTTTCTTGACCTCATTTTTCCATGTGCTTATCTCAATTGTAGATTTTTGATGAATTAAATGAACCTCCTCAATTGAGAGAGTTTGATTTTCTTTAGCCAATTTATTGATGTCTTGGTTAAACCTGATGAGTTGTTCTCTCAACTGGTGGACACTTTCTTCCAAGATGTTCTTCTATTTCTCAATAATGGTCAACCTGGCATTGTTAGCAACAACCTGCTTATTCTCTTCTTGTGTAATGGTCAATGCCTTCTTATGGATATATGCTTAAGCTTCAGTAGCTCAGGAATTCCAGATCGCCTTCTCCTTCTCTTACTCAACAACTTTGTTTTGTTTAATCAATTGGTTTAGTTGCTCTGTTTAGAAATGATCCATCTAGTTAGGTGTGACAAACCAAGCAAGGTCTCTTCTATTAGATCTTAGGATTACCAATGTTTATTACAGTTGATGCAATTCTATTTCTGCATATTCCACTATGGTCTTAGCCATGGCCAACTTTCTTTTGTGGAAATGAGGTTTGATTGCATTGTAGTGACATCACTAGGGTGTCAAAAAGGGTTGTCATTACTTGTCCCATCTACATCAATATATCAAGTACATCCTCATGGGCTGTAAGAGTCATTTAAGTTCCAACAAGCGTTTGTGCATCTTTGGTCCTAGTCAAATCTACTAGAGGCACAACATGCACATTGAAAGATCCTTTGATGTGATCTATTATCACCTCTATTACACTTGTCACATCTAGATGCTACATGACCATAATTATGGCACATTATCCTATTTTGAGCATCATTTGGAAAGATGTGGTGTTCCCAATGATTTCTTGAGACCATTGGGCTTCTCCTTCTAATTGTAAAGAAATTTACTCTCTTGATGAATTTGCAAAAATGGTGGGATGTACAACATAATTAATAACTTAGAAGAGGCTTTACTCATCCCTACTTCTCCAACTAAGAGTTTCAAAAATTCTTTGTAGATGACTCATTACAAGCTAGTAATCCTGTGGCGGTGGAGGTTGAACTTGTGGCTCACATTGTTGCTTGGGCTCTTACTCTGTTTCTTTTTTCACTTCTGGCTTCTTTTCTATTTCTTGTTCTTCACCAAGGTCTTTCCTTAGTGCTACAAGTTTAAGAAACTTAGTAAAAGAAGTGTCTTGAGCACTATTGGGAATGTCATTGGTGTATCCTAGGAATCCAGTACACATGCATAACTTCTTGATCAACTAGGGGAATGGAAGTGTTGGCTTCCCTACCTTCTTTTCTTCAAGCTACCTTTAGATCTCCATGAAGTACATTCAAGAAAGATGGACATTGATTTTTTCCATTAATATTCCACTTCCCCTAGCTACGTAGGTTGAGATTCTATAGAGCCCTTTAGTTGGGAAGAGGTGGTATGTGCCTATCTTAAAATAGGTCCTCTCTTCCAGAGTCAACTCATTATATGTTTTATTGTCCTTATTGTACACCTACTTTAGCCATAACTTCCTTGTTTTCTGATTGGATCTCGTGGACTGATGTGCCAACTTGGTCCCCACATTTGGGAGATTCAGAGCCTTTATGATTGCTTTGACTAAAAAAGATATAGTGACTCCATCGATGTTAACTATGATGCCTTCTTCCTTATTATGCCAAAATTTGTATGTCTCATTGAGGTGCTATTCTCCACTTTTTGAAAGGATGTTCCATAATGGTGATGCCTAGAGTTGGGTTCGAACTGCCTTAGGAGAAAATGCCATAAATGGGCTGAAGTTCATCTTCACAATGCCATGATCAACATGGATTTCTCTTGGATGGCTTCAAGGCATTACTCGGACAACGTGAGGTGTTGTCCTTACACTGTAGCTTGTGGTTTTGTGGCGTCTTCTTGGATTAATTGCCCTATAGCAGGAGCCTCTTGATGAATGCTAAATGATTGGGCCTCCTATTCCTCATGTTTGGCTAGTGGACCTTGTGCTCCTAGTCTACCTCTACTACCTCTCAAGCATTTGCTTGTTCCTTACAAAGGTCCTTCTTATCCTCCTCTTTTTGGGGTCCTCTACAATCAATCAAGGATTTGATGTTATTAAGGTGTGTTATTTTTCATTAATAGTTTTATACCTTACTCATGACCTTAGTTTCATTAAGTTCATTTGCTTATATGATTGTAGAGTTAAAAGTACTCTCAGAAAAATGCCTAAAAATTGTTGATCTTCTATTATGATCCCTCATGATTGGCCTCTTTTTCCTTATGTATGACTTGTCATGGCTATTATGGTTCCTTGGGTGAGAGAATTAGGTATTCTAGAATTTATGTAATTGATTATTCATTAAAACACCTAAGGTTTTTAACATTCTTACCCTTATAATACCTTCTGGGCGATAGGAAATTTTAAAAAATTTGTGCAACGTTTCCATGTAATCACCCTCCCTTGACTAAATTGAACACTTTGGGTTCAACTAGGTTCAAAAACCATGAAGATTAGAGTGGTATGGAGCAAAATATTGTGAGTGAAAGTTGATTGCACAGAGCTCTTAGTTGCAAGAGAAAAATTCAAAAACTCCCCTAGCTATAAATGATGATAATGAATTTTGGAGCACCATGGGGATTCTATATATAGTTGAGATGGACTTGACATTGGATACTCGATATTGAGTACCTGACATTGATTTCAACCCAATATCTAGTACCTGACATTGAGTTTGACCCAATATTGGGTAGCTGATATCAGGGTGCTTGAATATGGAAAATAAAGCTTTGTGATAAATAAAAGGGTTTTAAGTCAAATCCAAAGTTTTAGGAAAAGTGAGAATTTAAATGTAGGCATTAGAAGTATTAGAAGAAGGAATCATAGGCATTAAAAGCTTTGAAAGATGCAAAAAAGGGGTATTAGGTTTAAGATGTAGAACAAAGTGATTATAGAATAAGAGAAAGTATTGATTTCAACATTTATGGAGTTGGAATGTATAAGATGATGTTGTTGTGTCAAACAAGTATAATTTACAATACTTACACAAGTGGGTCCTCCCTAAAGCAGGCATCAGTCCTTAATGCCCTTGTATAATCACACTAAAAATTTTTGTAGGCACAAAATGGGTTGCATGCAACACATACTTATGAAACAAAACACACATGTTAAAATCACCAATTTGAGAAAATAACTCTATCACACAAATCCATAAGTTAGGATTATTCAGATAGTGAGATGAGATGGACTGCAGAAAGGATTGTAGAAATTGGGATGTGACATGCCTCACCATAGGCATAATGAATCCTTGTGTGTTATTAATGGTTAAATAATCATTAACCCTTATTTCCAAGATTCAAAATAAGTCCATAGCACATTCTAATGACATTGCATTATTTCATCGCTTTGATTGACAACCATAAGACTACCATCATTGCAAGGAGTAGCATCACTTGGTGTTTTGTCAAAGGGAGGATTGTATTCATGGCATGTTTTTTTTTGTTTTTTTGATGAAAGTATTCTAAGTTGCCATAAACCTTTAGGCATGGGTACATGTCTTTTTATTGGGATCCAAAAAAATTTATTCGATGCCCTTTTATTTTACTCTTCCATTTTTTGTTAGATCTACAAGGATATAATTACAACCTTAGCAACATGATAGAACATATAGAAGTGGTTGAAGAGAATCCAAAAATCTCCTTGATGTCATACCCTTCACATTCCCCCTTGGTTTTGTACTTTTCGATCCAGGCATAATGATTATGAATTTATTCTTAGTTCTAGTGATGGAAAGAATATCATTATGATCATAGCAAGAACCTCTTATTAATGGAATGTATGGATGGATGATGTGGCCTCACTATACAAATAATCAGTCCCTTATGACTTGACAACATAGAGAAAGCCTCATCTCAATGGGCTACATGATCATTTTATTCACAAATGAGATTACTAATAAAGGAAATAAAAAAATTTAAAAAGGATAGGAACAATTGTATCAAGAAATCAGAAAAGGATAAAAAATGTAAAATAAAAAGAAAAAAAACACCTATTAATTCGAAATGTTAGGATGGGGTATTTTCCCCATGACTAAGAATTTGATTGTGGCAAGAATTAATAAGTGGATAGGTAGGCTCCATGCATGTGTAAAATAGTGTTAACCTTTCATTTTCGAGCCACTGGGTTTAATGGTGACTACATAGACAGGTTGTTGTTCATATACTTGGTTGTTAAATGTATGGTGGATTAGAGCATAAGTTGTGTCATCATTGCGGATGTCTGACCCATGATTGCATCCATTCTCATGATTTGATATGCATGGATTTGTTTGTTTTTCCAAATTGCTAAATGCATTGCTTCTATTGAGGGTTGGAGTAACAATGAATGGTGGGCCTTGCATAGGATAAGAGGATGTTGGTTGTGAAAGGGAAGTTGTTACACTTGGTTGGCATTGTGCTAGTTTAGATGATGTAGGAGGTCCATGAGTGTTGCGCTTATGCATGGAAGCCATCCTAAAGAAGGAATGTTTCTGAGCTTGTGGTGGGAACCTATTGGCATTGGCTTTTCTATGCACATTCGTAGCACAAGTGGCATTCACTTGTTGATGTTGTGATGCTAAACCTTCCTGTGTTGTTGATAGTAGCATGCGATGAGGTGGAGTATGAGAATATCGAGGATAGGATGGAGGGTAAGAGGTGCAAGGTGGTGATCCTTTAGGAGATGCCATGGGTTGATGATGCTTAGGAGAATGATAGTAACAATTTGAAGTAGAGGATGTAGAACTAGTTGGAGAAACATGTTCTTGAACATAATATTCATATGGTTTTGGCTAGTAGTAAGGGTAGGGCTAGTTTGGTGATGGCCTCCCCCATGACTATGGGTTTTGCCACTATGATTGATGACCATGTTGAGGTTGGTAATAAGTCCCCCTAGGATAGTATGATTGGTTATAAG
>MNCI01024054.1:292968-321966 GCA_015680685.1 Gnetum montanum | reverse complement strand
AAGGCTTTTAAACACAAGTGCTTCTATGGCAAAATTTTAATAGAAATTTCTATCGGGCAACAAGAACAATAAGAGCAATCTAAAAATCCCAAAATTACTTGCCAAGGATGATACTATCTAAACCACTAGCTAAACAATTAAAAAAAAATAAAAAATAAAAAACATAACTCACAGGACTATAACAAAGAGGCTGAAATATTTCCTTTAGCAAGCCATCTTACAAGCAATCTTCTTTACAAATCTTCCAAGACCCCAAGTGTGATCTCAAAAGTGATGATGATATGAGACCCCAAGTGCTAGCTAGTAGCCTTTCCAAAGTGTTTTCTCCAAAAGTGTGATGTATCAAGTGTCTTTTTCAAAAGTCCTCCTCCTGTTGACCCCCCCTTGAAGCCTTTTTATAGGGTTCAAAGGTGGTTACATATTCAAAAATATCTTACCTAACTTCTCTCCTAGGTAACTTGCCCAACAAGTTAGGAGATTACTTACCGAACAAGTTAGGAGGTTACTTGCCCAACAAGTTAGGTAAGTTACAAAAATTTTGGGTGGTTGTAACCACCATAGAGATAAAAATCCTGCATCTGACAAGTGTCCCATTTAGTCGCCAAGTGGCCATTGTGGAGACAAAAAGGCTATAGTTGACAAGTGGCCTTGGCGGTGGTTATAAACATCATGGGATTAAGGCTAGGAAGTTATAATTTTCACAAAAAATTACCACTATAGAAAATAAGAGCTATGGTGGCCAAATGGTGTGTTCATATAACTATCCTATGAATTCTTTTCAAATAAAACTATATACATAATGAATACGTTTTGGCAATGACTCCGACAAATATAAGCAATGAATTGGCATCTAAGGCTTCATAGTACTAGACCCGAATTTCATACACAATTATACTCTTCAAAGGTTTGGCACTAATTAAAAATATGATCTCAACCTTTTCCATGGAAGCCTAGCCCTACTTCTAATCCCAACATGTCGTTGAAAGCCCTCTTTCTCCTTAATATTTTTTTTCAAACGCATTAGAAGCTACCGAAAAACCATCAGCCACAAACCTTGCCATGTATGAAATTCAGCCAAAAGACAAAGGATACATAGAAGTCACAGAAGCCACAGTGTCTCTGATTGCAAATGATTGTCATTGCTGCCTCTTACCAGAAAACCTTGGAGTGTCATTCCTCCGAATGTAGACTACCACGATTTTGAAGCTACCCAGAACGGAGTTCACTTGTTCTTGGCTGATGGATTTCTATTCTTATTTTTGACGCATATTGGTCCACAACAGAGAAGAGATGATGGCTGAGCAGGTGTTTAATGGCAGTGACGGTGCTGGATCTTGAGCTGAACATCACGGATGAGGAGCAGATCTCCGCTACGGATGGCTTCCAGCCATTCGAGCCAGTTTTGTAGCTTCGACAGGTCTGGGAAGTAATCGTGTTCCACAATTTTCTCGATCACTGCAACGTACGTGTCCTCATCCAACACACTTTGCAAGCTTTTGTGCTTCTTCAATGGTGGTGCCTCCAGCAACAATCTGCTCCCAGAATCCACGCCTGCGGTGGCTGATGGCGACGGCAAGGGATCTATGTGCCGCGGTGAATGCCCTGTGGAGGCCAACATCTTGTGAGATTGAAGTTAGGGTTTTGATATACCAAGGTTTCTAAAAATTACAAAAACCTTCAAAGTTTTCTAAAATGCTTTGCTTGTTTCTTCTGGGACTTCACCTTTTTGCAGAAAGAAGCGAGCACACAGAAAGACAATGAATCTGCACTTGATTTTCAAAACATTCAATTCAGCAACATGGGTAGCCACTGCATCCTCTTGAATTTCATTTCTATTCCAACTTGATGGTTAGTTAACTGTTGTAGAATTCTTCACGAGAAAGAACATAATCCTCCTTGAACAGTTTAAGTTCATTAGGATTCTGTACCTCACCATTTGCAAATAAGTCTACCTGTTCCAGGAAATGGCCAAAATGTGCCAACATTTCTGCCCCCTTAAAAAGGTTAAAGAAACTTATGTAGCCCCATTTTAAAACTGAATTGTACTTGAAGCTTTTATTGAACTTTTTACAGCTAAAATGATAAATCTTTTTGGAGGAAAATTCTCATCAAACATAAGGTTTGATGGTATAAAAACATCATTCCTAACAAAACAAGCAAACTGTACATTATTAAGTCCTTTGTTCATGGACTATTCTTGAGATGGGAAGAGAATGGGGAGGATTCCGCTGGTAGGAATCCTCATATCTCTAACCCTCTCATCTTCTTTCTCAAATGAATTCTCATTTTCTTGGAGTGTACAAATTTTGTTTTCAACACCTCCTTTCTCAACCATCTTACTTCTTCCATTTGTCGTAATGTTATCAATCATAAAAGGTTCACTATAGATGTATATCTGATTTGGTTCGCCTTTCCAAGGTAACCACATGTGAGAATAATCTGTTGATATGTAACTCGAGAAATTCTTACCCCAACTTCTACTCAATAAGAGACTATGCAAATCTGGTATATCTACCACTTGAATAGTTACTCTACTTCTGACGTGGGGTTCAGAAGCAATTTCCAATAGAACATTTGGTAATTGATCCACAATCTTCACTCTACTTTTATCTTCTTGAACAATATTTTTATTTGATTTTTCAGGAATCAAACCAAGTTTCTTACATATAGACAATGACATTATAGTATATGTGGCTCCAAAATTAACCAAACAATTGTGTAAGTATTTATCCTTCAATTTCATTGTCAAAAGGAAAGGAGGAGCTTCCTTATCATATGAAGTTCTTAATTTTTCATCATTGTTAGACACATAACTTAACTCTGATTCTCTAGCTCTCCTTTTACCTTTAATGAACTCTAAAGCCTTTCTTTGCTGATCTCCTATTTGAAGCAACTGATAGAGGCTAATATTGGCTTTGACATGTTTAAGGTCTTCTATCAAATCATATTCTCCATCACCAATGAAGCTTGATCTCTTTATCCATTTATTAAAAGACTGATTTGGAGTGCTTTGCTCCACTTGATTGTCTTTACCTTTATTCTTATCCCTTCTACTTGGCTCAAAAGCTTTTCTCTTAGTAGATGGATCAGTAATAACATTTGGGGGTCTAGAAGTAGTTAGTCTTTCCTTAGATCGAAGACTATATCCATTTTCCTCATTGTTATTACATTCTTCATCTGAAGACATATCTTCTTCAGAACTTGATAGAGAAGAAGTATCACTAGATCCATTGCTAGAAGATTTACTTGCATAATGAACACTAGATAACTCATTATCAGATTCAATATCAAGAAAGTTGGACATAATAAGGTCACTTTCATCCTCATCTTCTACTAACTTAGTGTCTTGATGTTTATGCTTTCTATTTTTCCTTTCTTCCTTGATATTAACTCTTGCCAATGCTTTTTCAAGCTTCACTATTTTGTTAGACATATCTCTCATTAATTGTCCTTTTTCAGATCCTACTCTTTCATGTTCTTGCTCTATCTTAACATGAGATGGACCTGGTAAAGCTTTAAATTGAGCAAAATCTTGCATAGGAATCATAACTCTTTCTTCTCTTTTTTGAATTGCAATATTTTCTTCAGGATTCAAGTTCAACTATTTTTCTAACTGTATAGCTTCACTAAAGTAGTCATTTAGTGTAGTTAAGTTTGGAGTTCTCCTTAACCAAATTGAAATGTTGGGGTTGACAGCCTTAAGATAAGTTTCTTTAAGCATTTCTTCTGATGGCCTATATTGTCTTTGAAAGAGTCCACAAATTCGTTGAAACTTGATGTTAAAATCTCTAATTGACTCTTTAACTCCTTGCTTAGCTTGTATCAGCCCACAGTATAGTTGTTGTTGATCTAATTGATTACCAAACTGGGCTAAGAAAAGATTCTTCATGTCATCCCAACTTGTAATACTATTACTTGGTAAGTTTGAATACCAAATCTGAGCCATATCCTTTAGATTTGATACAAACAACCTACAAGCTTGATCTTGATGTTGAATATTTGCATGAGCTAAAGCTAACTCAAACATGTGAATATATTCTTCAGCTAAATAAGCTTTTCCAGGAATAAAAGGCTCAGGCAAATATTTGTAAACTACCTTAGGAATATCATTGTAATTTTGAAATCCTAATGGTGTAACTCCTTGCCAAGGATTTGCCATCCTATTCCTTTGAAATGTTGAACTCTTAGACTTTCTAGATCTTCTCTTACGAATTGATAAACCAGAGATAATGGGTGATCTTCTTGATCTTCTAGTTTTCACTCCACTACTTGTTCCCAATTCAGAAACTTTCTTTTGTTCTTCTTCTGATGAAGAATCAGTCTTAGAATCTAGAATATCTTTTGAAACTTTGAAACTTTCCAAACTATGAAATTTCTTGGTCATGAACTGAAAATAGTATCTAATTCTTAAGCCTTACAAATAATTGTTGATGTACTAAAAGTATAAGGCTTATGAACCTAGAGGCTTAATTTTCAGCCCTCCTTCTAGCGCCAAAAGAACTGTTGGCGACCGTTTGGGACGCGACCGCCAACGAGTGTCCTCGAACAGGATTTAGGTGCCTGCTGGTCTCTGGCAACACCAAGGCCCAGATACCTCCAAATAAACTCAGTAGTTAATGTGAGTATGTGTGTGTGCTGTTGCGGCGTGCGGTTGTGAGAAATGTAACGATTGCGTTGTGTGTAAACTACAAATGACTTACTTTAAAGAGATTCAGCCAACTTTGCCAAGTACTGTGAGTTGTTGAAAATTTCCTATTTTGTTCAACTGCCTAGTCTACGCGGTCCTTATAATACCTACTTGTAACAAATAAAATTTTGCAAAAACATTTGAGCACAACTCCGCAATCTACTCCTAATTTTCCCCAGAGAAAGAGATAGTTCCACAAGAAAACTAGAAATAGAGCAAGATTCGATGGAAATAAGCAGAAAAGAAAAGAAAGCAGATTTGTGTAGACCTCAAATATTTAAACAAGGTAAAATGACACGAGTAAACACTTCGCAATAAAGCTATCCCAAATTCAATATCTACGAATTGTTCAAACTTCCAAGGCTCAAATAAGCAATTTCTTCAAGACAATCCTACTATGCTACCAAAAATTGCTGCGTAAACTACCACGTACGAGACTCCATTTTGGCTAGATAATAGATGTCAACAATTGCATTCAACAGAACCTTCGAAAGACTTGACAATTTCTGATTGAAATACCATGGAAATTCACTTTAAAGATAAAAAGAAGCTATTCTGGTCCCATCAAAATACCAAATATTTTCTGAACCCTCTTGACTATTGAATCGTTCAACAGCATGACTACAAGCAGAGGCTCTCTTACAACGATCCCAATAGCGGTTCTTATACATTGCAAAATAATAAAATTTACTACTAAAATGCTGTTAAGGCTTTTAAACACAAGCACTTCTATGGCAAAATTTTAACAGAAATTTCTATCGGGCAACAAGCATAGTAAGAGCAATCTAAAAATCCCAAAATTACTTGCCAAGGATGATACTATCTAAACCACTAGCTAAACAATTTAAAAAAAATAAAAAATAAAAAACATAACTCATAGGACTATAACAAAGAGGTTGAAATCTTTCCTTTAGCAAGCCATCTTACAAGCAATCTTCTTTACAAATCTTCCAAGACCCCAAGTGTGATCTCAAAAGTGATGATGATATGAGACCCCAAGTGCTAGCTAGTAGCCTTTCCAAAGTGTTTTCTCCAAAAGTGTGATGTATCAAGTATCTTTTTCAAAAGTCCTCCTCCTGTTGACCCCCCCCTTGAAGCCTTTTTATAGGGTTCAAAGGTGGTTACATATTCAAAAATATCTTACCTAACTTCTCTCCCAAGTAACTTGCCCAACAAGTTAGGAGATTACTTGCCGAACAAGTTAGGAGGTTACTTGCCCAACAAGTTAGGTAAGTTACAACAATTTTGGATGGTTGTAACCACCATAGAGATAAAAATGCTGCATTTGACAAGTGTCCCATTTAGTTGCCAAGTGGCCATTGTGGAGACAAAAAGGCTATAGTTGACAAGTGGCCTTGGTGGTGGTTATAAACATCATGGGATTAAGACTAGGAAGTTATAATTTTCACAAAAAATTACCACTATAGAAAATAAAATCTATGGTGGCCAAATGGTGTGTTCATATAACTATCCTATAAATTCTTTTTAAATAAAACTATATACATAATGAATACATTTTGGCGATGACTCCAAAAAATATAAGCAATGAATTGGCATCTAAGGCTTCATAGTGCTGGACCCGAATTTCATACAAAATTACACTCTTCAAAGGTTTGGCACTACTTAAAAATATGATCTCAACCTTTTCCATGGAAGCTTGGCCCCAGTTCTAACCCCAACATGTCATTGAAAGCCCCCTTTCTCCTTAATATTTTTTTTTCAAATGCATTAGAAGCTACCGAAAAACCATTAGCGAAAAACCTTGCCATGTACGAAATTCAGCCAAAAGACAAAGGATACATAGAAGTCATAGAAGCCACAACGTCTCTGATTGCAAATGATTGTCATTGCTGCCTCTTACTAGAAAACCTTGGAGTGTCATTCCTCCGAATGTAGAGTGCCGCGGTTTTGAAGCTGCCCAGAACGGAGTTCACTTGTTTTTGGCTGATGGATTTCTATTCTTATTTTTGATGTGGATTGGTCCATGGAAGAGAAGTGATGAAAGCCAAGCAGGTGTTTAATGGCGGTGACGGTGCTGGATCTTGAGCTGAACGTCACGGATGAGGAGCGGATCTCCGCTGCAGATGGCTTCCAGCCATTCAAGCCAGTTTTGTAGCTTCGGCAGGTCTGGGAAGTAATTGCGTTCCACGATTTTGTCGATTGCTGCAACGTACATGTCCTCATCCAGCACACTTTGCGAGCTTTTTCACTTCTTCAATGGCAGTGCCTCTAGCAACAATCTGCTCTTGGAATCCACGCCTGTGGCAGCTGACGGCGACGGCGAGGGATCTATGTGCCTCGGTGAATGCCCTGGGGAGGCCAACATCTTGTGAGATCAAAGTTAGGGTTTCGATATACCAAGGTTTTTGAAAATTGTAGAAACCTTCAAATTTTTCTGAAATGCTTTGCTTGTTTCTTCTAGGACTTCGCCTATTTGCAAAAAGAAGCGAGCACACGGAAAGACAATGAATCCATGCTTAATTTTCAAAACATTCAATTCAGCAACATGGGTAGCCACTGCATCCTCTTGAATTTCATTTCTATTCCAACTTCATGGTTAGTTAACTGTTGTAGAATTCTTCACGAGAAAGAACATAATCCTCCTTGAACAGTTTTAGTTCATTAGGATTCTGTACCTCACCATTTGCAAATAAGTCCACCTCTTCCATGAAATGGCCAAAATGTGCCAACAATAAGACTATCTACAATTACCTTGTGGAAAAGGTAAGTTTTTGGATGTGTTTCTATAAAAATTTGGGATTTAATGCAAATGCCAAATAGTCATGTAGATGCAACGTGACTGGATAATAGCCCTTCAGATGATCATATATGCAGAGGTTGCATTCATTATCTTCATCTGTGGTTAACCCTATAACCTCATTTTCTTCAACCATTTTCCTTCTTTGCTAATAAATGTTCCCAACTATTTCTTGGTTCTTCTTCCTCCATTTATTATGTTTTCTTAATTTTTTTTATGTTGCCTTCTCTGTAGTTTCTATGAAAGTTGTAACTTTTTCATTTATCCACTCTGACATTTTATCAATATTTGCTTCAAGTTTGTCGATAGACTTTTTTATTAATAAGGTTTGTTGTAGAATCACCTTATTGAGAGCTATCTATTTCTCCTTACTATAAATATGGACCTACATATTTTGAAGAGTTTGTTCCTAGTGATATTTCTCAATATTCTCCCATTTGCATTGCTCTTCTTCTTCTTTTATGACATGATTGATTAGCTCTTAGATTTCATAGGTTCATAGCTCATATAATTGACTTGAAGCATACATCTCAAGGAGATCTTTTGTTTCACATTTATGATGTGGAAAAGTTGCTCTTCCTTAGAGAAACCATTTCCTGGGCACCTATTTAGTAGAGAATAATATCTATCTAAGGCCATGTCCAAGGGTACCCTCACATAGGTTTGTTATTTCTCATTGAAGAGTTCCAGCAATGCAAACCACCATCAAATTAAAATTAGTTTCAACAATCTATACCACACTTTGGCTTTATTGATTAGTGTCTTGAGAAAGAGCTTAGGTTTTTTCCATCCACTTTCAATGTTGTATGAGACACAGGCATTATGGAAGGCTTGTAGATGATGTTATGGATATGAATCATAACCTCCTGCAAATTTAGGAATACTATTCATATCAAGCCAGTGTAGGTGACTTTCCTTGCGATGCCTATGGGGTATCTTAATTACTTCTATGATCTACATTAGGCTCTTAGTGGCCAACAAGGATTCATCATCATTAGACATGTTGTGATGAAAATTTCTATTTCTATTCATTTGATTGTGATGATTTTATCTATGTTCATTTTAATATCTTTGATTTTCCCATAGTTTTGATTCCTATTTTTATTGTTATTTTGATACCAATGATGAGCATGGTCTCTATACCTACATTCATATTCGTTAGAACTAGACATTGAATAGGAAGAGGAAGGTGAGGAACTAAAAAGATTGCCATGGCTTCTCTGGTGTTCCCCAAGGTCCCTTGATTTATCTTTCCTAGGTTTTGAGAAGGTCCTAGGCCTTGAGACCTCCCCTAGTCTAGGACTTACTTCAATTCCTCTAGCATTATCTACACTAGGTGAATGTAGCGTTTGAGTACCATCAGGATGGTTATGAACATATGAAAACCCTGCATAATGGTGGTCACTCCAATTTTCTTTATCATATATCTCATTAATTCTCCAATGATGCTTTTACTATACAATGCATTATTGCCTCCTTGTGAGAGAGACATTTTTTTTGGTTGATGATGTGTGTGATTTAATATTTTCTAAAAGATATATCATTAATGTGTTTACGGTGATCATGTATAATATAACTAATCTAGATAACTATCACCATCCTCGGTAATGGCACCAATGATGAGCAGCATGGTACCCTTACACCCAACCATACAAATCATAAGTGTTCATGCATGATCTAGTCAAATTCCATGGATTGGACTTGTTATGCATCTAAATAATTATGCCTTGATCATAGTTCCCTATCTTCCCACTTGGACTAGTGGTAGCTGTGTCATGTATAGTTTACTCTAGATTGAGGCATATGATGATTGATGTTATCTAGCCCTATGCTACTCCTAATGATAATAATGAGATAAATTAATTAAGCTAATTAACAATAGAAATTGACATCTAAACTAGCTTACATGCGATGAGTATCCATTTTTAATGATCTACACAAGCCTTGGACTTCACGCAACTACTGCTGGGATTATTAAGTGTACATCATTGAAAGTACCAAACGATACACTACTGAGCTATCAAGTAATTACACTTAAGCACTCATGATTAGTCATACTTATTCTGCTTAATGATAGGAATAATAAAGAGTAATAAATGGAAACATTAACTAGGGAAAATAATATATAATTAAACAATTGAGAGCAGTAATAAATCTAAGTGGATGCTGCAATGATGAAAGTAATCTTGATCTTTATTTCCAGTCATGTAACGTGTCCAAGTACATCACACTCAAATCAGGATGTCATATAATCACTAACATCACATTGTGGGCATGCACTACAAACTAACTGAACTTGAAATCTATGAAAAGCTGATGAGCAGTCAAGGCACCCCTACACCCAACCATATGAATCACAAAGCATTCATGCCTAAGCTAGTCAAATTCCATGGACTCTATAGTTTCTAGTACACTAGTATTCTAGGAAGTGAATCTTTTCCTAAAGGTCATTCATTGTCTCCCTAATTACACTTGTAATGCACATGGTATGGTTAAGTGTAATCGAGGCATATGATTTTCATTGTTTTGTGTTTTATGTTCTTTGGTGCTTAAAGTAGAGAGATGAAATAATTTAATAACTAATTTAGTTTAACTAATTAACTATTCTCTAACTAGTCCTAACATAAGAATCTAGTCCCACTTTTTGTACATGTCTTAAACCCACATATCCATTGTTGGGTTACCAAGTGCTACACTACTAGACGCACCAAGCAATAACACTTCTAGGTTTACTAAGCGAATATGTGTTTACACTTGAAGTGGTTGTACTTATGTATTTAATTTATTTGCTTAATTAATTAACTCATTACTTTAGGTCTAATTTAGCTTAATTAATGGCATAATTAATTAAGAAAAGAAATGCATAAATATATTGTTAATATATTCTAAGTACTACAAGGTTTAATCAAAAGGCTCATCTATCTGATTGTACACATTGGTGTGGTTTAGGTACAATAGTGCTCGAATAAAGATCTGTACACTTTTTGACTCCTACTATGGGCACTCAGAGAAATATTCTAACTTTCAAATGAACAAACTATAAGAGCTCTTCTACTACTATGACTTGAATCATGCATAAACATGGCTAGGAGCTTGTATATATAGTTTTTACCATAGTACTGCATTAATGGGGCCCCATAGATGTAGTAAATGCTACATCGATGTAGCCTTGTTAATGGAGAAACACCACATAAATGAGGCCTTGTCGACGAGGCCATGTTAATGGGGGCCCATCAACATGACACTTTGAAGCTTATCATACCCCCATGACTAAATGAAAGCTTGTCCTCGAGTTCTCTTAGAAAATTGGGAAGGTATGGAATTATTGACTAACTCTTGATAAAAAAATTGACTTTACAAAAGTGGGTGTTCAAGTGTACGAATTAACAAATTACAAAATTTGTGGTGTTCATGACATAAAATTAAACACCATGACATGATTACACAAAACTTTGACAACATATCCTTTGATGGTGTGAAGGTGATAGAAAAGATCAAATGGTCCCAGATGGTGGAGGCTCTTGAGGTTCTAAAGGACCTTTGCTAGCTTTAGGCACATGTAGTAGCTGAGGCAGCTGTGGCTACAACCTCCAGTGGAAGAAGAAAGACATATAGTAATGCCTTCATCTTCTCCTCCTTACTCCAAGGATCAGTCATAGTCTATGCAGCATCACCAATGTGGGATAGAATTGGGATATCCCATGGACAAGGCATTATTGGAAACATCTCCTTCACATTCACAAACTAGATAGTGAACTATTTATGTTTGATATTGAACATCTTGATTGTGTTCTGTAGCTCTTGGTAGGTATTCATCCTCTTAGCCAAGTTCTTGATAGTTGATCATTGATCAGTGAATCATGCCTTAAGAACTTTGAGTTCAATGTTTGCCACCATAAGCTTTTGCTTGGTGTTTTTGTGATGCTTGAACTTGGCCTCACACAATAAGTACAAGCTGGCCACCTATTTCTTGAGCTCTAAACATGGTTGTTCGATAGTCAACATGGCTAGATTTGCATAGCAAAGATTGATGAGCTCCATTTATTTCATTGTCTCCTCAATTTGTAGCTACTTCATGCAGATTTCAGCTTTGTTGTAGGCATCTATCTCATCAACAATGGGTTGCCACACTTGTTTTTCTTATTGGAGCTATTGGAGGGTTTCATTCACTTTTGCCTTTGCCAAATTGATATATTTTTCATTTAATTCTTTTTGTAGACTGACCTATTCTTTGTAATGGTCCTTGACTCTCTCAAATTTGAAAGCCTTCAGTTTCCAGGCAGCTACCTCAATCATAGTTTTCTAGAAAAGGGCACAAACGTTCTTCATGGAGAGATTTCTATTTTCTATTGTTGATGTTCTTAGCTCTATGTTTACTCTAGCTAATTGCTCATGCTATTGATGGATGGAATCTATTAATTATTACTTGTGTGCATTAACATTCCACAAGTGTTGATTCTATGTGGTAAATTGCACATTCTCTTGATGGTTCTGATCCAAGGCCTTCTGAATCTTATGCTATGTGGCCTTTGCCAAGGATCGGAAGAACACTGCCATCTCCATTACACCCTCAACCCCTTTTAGTCTAGTGTGAAGATGTTTCATAGCTTCATCTTTTGTTAGTGTAGGGTTGAGGAATGCAAGGTTGGAAATCCAGGCTCTTAATTTAGCAACCTTTGTAGCCATGTGTTCATTCAACTTCTTGGCTATTTTGAGTTGCCCCTCTAATATGATGTCCTTGCCCCATGCCTTAAACAGCTTCAACTAGGTTGCAATAATACTCTCTAAAAGGTCAAAGACATCCAGAAGTGGTTGCCTAGTTTCCACTAGTCAATCCAACAATTTTTCATGCTATGTTACATTTATTTTGCTGCTTGTGGTTCTTGTGGACATCTGCATGTCCTTAAGTGTAGTGACATCTAGTACAGATGCCATAGGTGTGTTGAGCATTTTAGCAATTTGGTCAAAGACCACTTTTGCTCTAGTCTCCTATCCTTAGTGCTACATCACTAATATAGTTGTCCCTTCACCCTCCTCCAAGTGCACCAAGAAGGTTGCAATGTTCCCACAGATTTCTAGGAGTAGATATTATTTTGCAAGAGATACTGTAACCTCTCTAGCATTTAGATTTGACATTGCAAAAAACTATGTTCTTTGGGCTAAGAAGATGGATCCACCTCCACCCATCAAATTAATTGTTTGAGACACCTCATTCAGGTGACTCATTGTTGGTCTATACATGGATGGGTCCCTACCACTCATGCTTTCTCATTGTTCTTGTTCACTCAAGAGCCATTCTCTATATTCATACAATTGTTGGGTAGTTGTAGCAATGTCTAGCATGGTTTTTTGAGTAGTGGGTAGAGCTAGTGGTCACTGCTCCTCTTCTTGGATAGTCATTGTGCGCATCTTATCTTTCATCATTTTTTCCTAGTTGGTGGCTGAGACTTGCTTGATGATGTCATTAGTCTAGTAGGCTATTCCTTCCCTTCGACAGAGTTTCCTAATGAGGCATGGAAAGGGGATTGCCTTTCTTCCATGTTCATTTTATTTAAATTAGTTCTCTATCTCTAGGTATATCAGCTGTGGAAGGTTGATGGAAAATCTTCCACTTAGAGCAGTGTGTGCTCAGGCAGAGAAGGTAGTGATTTTTCTTGGCCTCACCATGGGATTGAGGTGAAAGGCCACAATCTTATAGTGAATCCTCTCTACTAGTGTGAGCACATCAAACTCATTGTGGTCAACACCATAGCACTATTAAATCCATTCTTTCTTTATGTTGGGATTTGCCCACATCGGGATCTTAGAAAGATTTTCCCGTGTTTCAGCCAACCCAAGCACTATAGCAATGGCCTACATCGAGTAGAACATTGAGATGTCCTTGATTATCACCATTGATTTGGGTTACCTATTGTTCTAGAATAGGAATGTTTCTCCCATATACGACTCCTCAGTGAAAGTGATGATTGGACACATGGGAGAGGCCTTTAGCTAGTCTTGCACTTCCTTTGGTGCTTGCTTCAGGAATGGGCCAAAATTTAACTCATGAAACACTATTTTCTAGACCTCTCATGATTTAATTTGATTTAGGCAAGCCTTTGTCAAGGTCACCTTTAGATTTTCTTGTGGTGTTGGTGCATCATCTCGATGGGAGTGTTCTGTTGTTGCTGTTGGTTTTGAAATCTGTCTGATAGATTCAACTTCTACCTCTTCTCTAAGAGGACCTGTGGCATGGGTTGTCAGTAGTTCTTCTTGGGCTTCTTCTTGGCCTCTTCCCATTCTAGGACATTTTTCTCTGGGTTGAGTGGTCCTACTTCTTGCGTGTGATTTTCCTTTGGTGCCATTTATGGTCACAACACATTCATGGATTAGTAGATATAATGTGTGACTCTAAATATTTGAATTTATTTTCTTGTTAGTTAATTAAAATTTGGCTAAGGTAGGACCATGGTAGATTGATTATTTTATTAATTATTTATTATAAATGTCATTAGAGCTTGTTGGAAAGCTTTAACTCTTGTAAATTACTGTTTAACAATTGGGGTTTTAGTTAAACCTTTGTGGCTGTTAGAAAAATGGTGAAAAATTTTCTATCAAAAATGGCAAATTTGTGGCCCCCAATGATGAAGAGCTTACCTCTAGTAGCTGTAGGGTTAAAGAATGGAATGATTTGGATAAACAGTTAGGGAGTTATGAGCTATGGAAGGTTCTAGGCTCTGAAAAATTGAAAAACTCCTTTGGTGTTTGTGAGAAAATGTAAAATTTTTCAAGTGGGGTAGCACATATATATACTATTTTCCCCTTACATTGATGGGGCCTTATATACAGGTTTGCTCCATCAATGAGACCCCATATATGAGGCCTAGAGGAAAAAAATTTTAAATTTGAATATCTCAAAAAATATAAGCAATGTTTTAATGAATTTGGGATCCATTGAGTCCTAGAAAAGCCAAGAATATGATAAAATCAGTGAAGAGGATCTTTGAATGCTCAAAAATTGAAAAATTCAATGGAGAAAGTGTTTAATGGACTAAATATGTAAAGGAGCACATGGTGTAATGCAAAAGATGGATGTATGAAAGATTTTGATTGCAAGAATGTCTAAGGATAAGAAACTTAATGAACCCAACCAAGGGATATGCAAGTGGATCCTCCCCATAGTAGGCACATGCTTTGTTTACCCTTGCATAACCTCAACCTATGGAGTCTGTAGGCTGTAGAGGTGATTAATGGTTGACAGAAGTTAAGGACCAAAACTTGGAAGATTCTACCTAAGAATTCAAATATGTCAGACCAAGACATGGGATAAAGAACATGGATGCTAGTAGTAAGGTGAATTATGGTCAGTAGAGAGGGATGATGAAGAAGGTGGGATGGAATTCAAAATTAAGTTATTAAAAAGTCCCTTATGGAATTTTTGTTTAAAATGATTTAACAAGATTCATCCTTAGCCCAGACCAAAATCAACCTCTTTTAGTGACTTTATATTGCCACTCCAAGATCGATCCACCCCCTCGAGACACAAGAGTACACCCACAAAACAACCACCATTCCATAAAGAGGAGAAAAGAGAAGTAGGAAGTGAGAGAGGGCCTTAGTTAGAGGGGACCTTCAGGCATAAGTAACATTTCTTTCTAGTCCCATAACTAGTGCTTGTAGCCCATTTGTTTGTCTAAGGGGTGTGCTTTGAATTTTGATCTGTTTTGTTTTTTTGTTTTTGGTTTTTTATATGTCATCTTATTTTTTTTCTTTTTGTATGTAAACCATACCATGTAAAGATGTTATTTGACTTCCTATTATTGGATGATATGGAATGGTAGGAATTCTATGAAAACATTCAAGCATCCAAGTAAGTAGAAGAGTACAAAAAGTATTGAGTCCCTTTAAAGTCACACCCTATACAAACCTTTGAATCCTTCCTAATTTCAAAAACTACCAACATTACCAAGTTATTAAAGGTTTATTTAATGAAAGGAATCTTAAGCTTCCAAAATAAGGAAAATCATATATTTTGTAAATGGGTGGATGTCGTAGACTCACTACCTATTCCATGAAAAAGAAACCATGAATGAGCCATTTATAAAAAAATTCAAAAATAAAAACTAGACATTAGCAAATAAAACATTAAGCACAAACCACCATTAGTAGTAGCTATAGCACAACTGTGTCCTATTGGTACAAAGCATGGTTATTAGCAAAAATTTGAAAATCACACTCAAATAAAACAAAGTAAAATATATAACTCAAATGTACTAACAAGGTGTACAAAAATGGTGTAAAATATCAATAAATTTTTAAAATAAAAAAGGTGCAAAATAAATAACTTGCAAAATAAAAAACATGAAAAACAAAAAATAGAAAAGCTGAGGAGCCATATGGATTATTAGCATGAATGGCCATGCCACCCATGATTGATGTGGAAGGAGGTGATCTGAAAAATTGAGCGTGGTTGTCCATTCATTAAGGTATTCATTGCATTTCCTTGCTTGGGCTTATGGAAAAGCTTCACTTGTTGAATGTTGACCAACAACTTTTTATTTGGGCTCTTAGGTTTATATATGGTCATGGCCCCAAAAGGAAAGGTTTCATTAATTATATAAGGTTCCTACCATAATGTTTGGAATTTTTTTAATGGGATACATGTGTGGGGTTCCAGTAGAGAACCTTATCTCTTGGTTAAAATTTCACTTTCTGTATTTTGAGGTTTGTTGTTGCTTGTTGGATGCATTGTGCACTTCATTCAAAGATAAGGTCACTAATTGATTTTTGTGTAGCATGTTGAGGCTGATTAGTCTTTCTTTTTTTGCTAAACTTAGGTCAAGATTCAGTTCATAGGCTGTTGATAGTGTACGGAGCTTAGATTGAATTGAAAGTATTGGAATTTTTCTATACACTAGCTCATAGGGAGAGTAGCAAATAGGGAGTTTCCATGTTGAGCAATAGGCCCAAAGGGCATCATTGAGTTTTGTGCTCCAGTCTCTTCTATATTTGCTTATGGTCCTTATTAGAATCTTTGTGATTTCCTTGGTAGTTACTTCTACTTGACCATTGGCTTGGGGGTGATAAAGTGTTAATTTATGTTCGACCCCCAAGGGTTGCATGAGTTTTCAAAAAGTGGCACCTATAAAATGAGTTCCATTATCAGAAATTAGTGCATGTGGTACCCCAAACCTATTTACAACATTTTGTTATACAAATCTAGTAGTAATGGATTATGTATAGTTGGTGATGGCTGTTGCTTCTACCCATTTGGTGTAGTAGCCAATTACTACGATAATATATTCCTTTCCATTGGACATGGGTGTGATGGGACCATGAAGTCAATGCCCCATATGTCAAAGGGTTCTAGTGGTTGGATTCACTATTGAGGACCCTCCATTCGTGCGATCATCCCACCATCTCTTTGACAATGTTCACAAGATCAGATAAATTAGTGGGTATCCATGAAGATTCTAGGCCAATAGTATCCTAACATCAAGATTTTTATGGTCATGCACCTCCTTGCATTGTGGCCTCCACAAGGGCCTTTTTGAGAATGCTAGAGAATGTGTAGTTGATCGACATCAAGGACACACCAATGAACCAAACCATCGACGCATCCCTTATAAAGGTGTTTGTTGATTTTCGTGAAGTAATTTGCTCAATGAAGAAACTATTGTTTCTTCCTAAGGTCTAGATCTTCTGGCATCTCTTGATTGAGAAGGTAAGTGAGGATGCCATCATAACATTTTGTTTCATTGGGCACTTGGTCATTTATTGATCCTATAAAGAAGAGTTCATCTAGAAATTGATCAGAGAGTGGACTCTCCTGTTCTTTATTATCTGATCTTAACTAAGAGAGATGGTTAGAAACCACATTCTTAGTCCCTTTTCAATCTACCATTGTGAGATAAAATTCCTATAAGATCACAAGGCACCATATGATACGAGGGTTCATTGTTGGCTTATTTATTAGGAAGTAGATGGCATTGTGATCTATGTGCACAAATATTTTGTATCCAAGCACATAGTGCTTGAACTTTTCAAGAGCATACATCACTACCATTAGTTATTTCTCAATTGTGATGTAATTCAACTATGAATCCATAATGTTTTGGCTCATGTAGTGGATGTAATACGGACATTTGTTATCATCCAACTGCATAAGCATAGCTCCCAAGGTATAATTAGGTGCATCCATCATTACGTGAAATGCTTTGGACCTGTTTGGTGCTCGTAGAAATGAAGTTTCTACAATTTTATCTTTTAGTTGTTGGAATGCATGTTCATATTCCTTGGTCTAGATGAATGGAGCGTCTTTCTTTGTAAGCTTGACCAACAACTTTATAATCTTAGAGAAATTCTCTATGAACCTCTAGTAGTATCTAGTGTGTCCAAGGAATGATCAGACATCTTTAATTATCTCTGGTTGGCATGTGATTCCTTGGATGACCCTTATCTTTTTAGGATCTACCTCAATCTCTTCTTTTGAAATTTAGTGCCCTAGTACTATGCCCTCATGAACCATTAGATGGCTCTTCTGCTAATTGAGCATAAGGTTTGTTTCAACACATCTTTTTAGAACCTACTCAAGGAAATTTAGGGCTTGCTCAAATGTAGCCCCATAGGTAGAGAAGTCATCCATAACTACCAATCTGTTATGAAAAAATACTAAGGACTGAGTGTTGAAATGTTGCAGGGGCATTTCATAGACCAAATGGCATCTTACAATATGCAAAAGTTTCCCAAGGACTTGTAAATGTTATCTTGGCTTGATCTTTGGGGTGCAATCTAGATTTGGTTATAACCACTATAACCATCCAAGAAGCTATAATAGTAATGTCTAGAAATGGTGTCCAACACTTGGTCAACAAATGGCAATGGGAAATGATCTTTAAATGTTGCCATGTTTGATAGCCTAAAGTTGATGTAGACCCATCACTTGCCACCTTTCTTTGGTACAATTATGAGAGGGCTAATCCACTCACTATCCATAATGGAATAGATGAACCCTACCTTATGGAGTTGTTCTATTTCCTCTTTGATGATCTACTTTAACTTGGGGTTTAGATGTTTTTATGGCTGCCTTCTTTGTATTGTGGTCAGGTTGGCATAAATGTGATGCTCGCATATCCTTGGATAGATTCCAATCAGCTTAGGATATGATCAAACAAAGGTTGTTGGCCAATAATTAACCACCTACAACAACTTGTCTTTTTCTTTAGAAGAAATATTTACATTGATTATAACCAACTTGCCATTATTTAAAAATTCATACTACATGCCAACTAGTAGAGTTTTAACTCTAGTAGCTCTTGGTTAAAATTATTAGGGATTTCCAACTCTTCCTAATAGTTATCATCATCTTCATCATCAAAGAGTTGGTGATGAATGTGCTCAAGTTCATTCATGCCTTTGACATAACCACATGTTAGGCTCTTAGTTAGTTTCATGCATAATGTATTGTTGTTAGAGTTAGCTGTTAGCCAGGGGGTGCCCTCTAGTTTAGTGGCTTATGTGTATAGGCACCTTTAAATATCTTCTTCATGTGCACATTGATTGCATTCTTTAATGAATGTACCCTTAATGAACCATATTTGTTTCNAAAGAAAGGTGGCAAGTGATGGGTCTACATCAACTTTAGGCTATCNTCATGCAATTGCATATGTTATCACTATACATGATGCATGGAACGAGTTTCTTCTCTAGTTGTCCAAATTTGTGTTCCTTAGAGATTTTCAAGGAGAGGTTCCTTATGCCCATTTGTGCATCAACCATACTTAACCAAGCCCTTCCCATAATCATGGGGAAGTAACCTTTGTAGTTCTCTACCTTGATCACCATAAAATCAGTAGGATAGGACCACCCACAAATTGTGGTGATAGTGTCCTCCACTAACATCAAAGGAATGGTGATTGACTAGCCTACCAATTCCAAATAGATAAAGCTCTTATTTAGTGGTGGTAGGTTCTAGGCTTTTTACATGTAATAAGAGATGAGATTGACAATAGAACTAGAATTAAGAAGAGCCTTGCATGACTCATGACTAGTGATATGCAAGTAAATAAGAGGACTTCCTGGGTCAAATCTTTTTCTAGGAAGGTTACCAACCTTGATTCAATCGAAAATAGCATAAGTTAAGATCATAGTATGGATTCAATGTGGTGTTTGGTTTGAAGGATACTCAAATGTGTTTGATGTAGAGGATGAGGTTGTTGGAGATATAGGGCAACCAACTACATTAGGTTGTGATGGTTTGGGAGGATTGTTAGATAAAAAAAAGGACTGTTTCCTGGGTTGATTGTCTGAACCACTCAACTAGAAGGCTGAATGTGAATGTATAGCCCTTGTAGAATTTTGTTGCTATGGCTATGAGGGAATTTTGCTTTTCATGGATGGAGCAGAAGGTAACTGGGTTGAGGTTAGAGGAATGTGTGCAAATGCATGCAGAGGATGACATGGATATGGGTGCTCTCCTCAAGTAGATGGTGAATGAGTTCAATGATACTTTGGAAGATAATAGTGATGCTGGAATGATGCATGGCTTGCAGAGCTTTATGGAGAAATGGGTTGTTGAACATAGTACCCATATGAATCTAGCTGCTTTTAAGGGTATTGTTGTCTTGGTAGTGGTATTCCCCATGATTGTGGTTGGTTCCACTTGGATAGTAAGCTTATTGTCACTGGTAGAACTATGTTGGATTGCCTTGAGGATAAGGTAATTATTTGGGTGTTTGCCTATGTGCTAGTCATGGATTCAATGCATACACCTTAGACTCTTGTAAGTGTGACACCACAAGGCAACATCCCTTAGGACGTTCATATTGACAAATGTCACATCCATCATCATTGTTGGAGTCTATCTTCACAACTTCTTTAATTGTAGTATCTTTACCCTTACCTGTCTAGTAGGCACATTCAACTTCTTTCTACCTCTAACAATCATGATCACTATTCTACTCTTTGGATGCTTCAGTAATCTTCTTAACAGTTTGGAGTTTTTCATCCGAAGAGTTCCATAGTTTGTCAACCTTTGCCAAAATATTAGAAATATATTTTTGTATGGGCAAGGTTTTCCTATTCACCATTTTGTCAAGTGGTGACTCCTCCTTGTCATAGAATCAAACCTTCCTTTTCCTTATGGAAAGGTCCTTATTATACTCTTCTGCACATCCCCTTTTTCAAAACTCACCTTCTTCTTTTGCAACCTAGTCTATTAGCCTTTGTATCTGATGAGCTCTTAGTTTAGGTAGTCTCCCTTGGGCATAAACCCTAAGAGTTCTTCTAGTTTTTTCTCTAAGCCCATCTATGATGTGGAAGAGTTGTTTCCTCTAAGAATAACCATGGCTAGGGCATCGATGTAAGAGAGACTAATATTTGCCCATGGCAGCATCCAAGGGTTCATGTGTTCCCTGTTCCTACCCTTGTATTTGCCTTCTCAGACTGGATACTCTAGAGTACATCTAGTATTTGTCATTAAATAGTTCCAACATGGTACTGCATCTATGAATGGATTCTAGTTCTACGAACTAGTACCAACTTTCAGCCTCGATGAGTGTCATCAGGAAGAGTTTGAGTTTTTGCCAATCAATTTCAATGCTTTGCAAGGCATAGGAATCATGGAAAGCTTGTAGATGTGTCTATGGATCAAAGTTATATCCTCCCTCAAATCTTGAGATATTGTTCATGTCTAAGAACTTGATTCAACTCTCTTTCACATGCCTAGTTGGGATCTTTACTAGCTTTGCAATGTTAAGAATGCTTCAAGTTACCCAAAAAGGCTCATCATCATCATTATTGCATTGTCATTGATGATGTCCTCTATTACCCCTTCATTCATTATAGGATTGATGTTCAATATTGTTATCCCATTGAGCACCTCCATCACAGTTATTCTTTCTGTAGCATCTTTTGAAATTAGAAAAAGAGGAAGAAGAGGATGTAGATGAAGATGATGAAGAGGAGGAGAACTATCACCACCATGGTGTCTACCAATGTTCCTTTGGTTGTCATGACCATGGTCATTAGATCCCTTATGATCTTGATGCTTATCTAAACCCTTGCCTTGACTGCCATGTTTTCCTGAACTTGGATTGTTGATTCTAGACTACATGTTTAGGATCACACTCCCATCATTAGTAACAAGGGGTGAAGAATTATCATGTTGAGAGCCCTCAGAAGAAGGATCCTCATTGTCATCTTGGTTTAGTAGGAATAAGGAATTTGTGAACTATTTTCCCTTCATAGCCTCATGATACTTATCTTAATGTCAATATTGCCTATGTTGTATTTTAGTGGGATGGTAGTCCTGGTAGTTGTAGTCATGCACAACATACTCTTCTTAAAGATCATGGATGCCTAACTTCTTAAGAGTTTAAAGTAGCATCATGAGCACAAAATGATCGAGGGGGAATTATGATGTTTCCCTCTATATCACGACATTGTAGTTACTCATCTTGATGTAAGATGAAGGTGAAGTCGAGGACGTATTCATTTGGATGAGTATATATCACTTTGCACTCCTGTGGGACTGATGGTTTAACATCATCATGCCTATGAGAAGAAGAAGAAATTTTGCAAAATAATTAAAATTATCAGTTTGCTTTGTAATTATATGTCATGTGAGAGTGATATTGACCTTGGGTTTGTCCAATTTTATTAATAATATTCACTAATCCTAGATAGTACAAATTTCAACAAATAGAGTCCCTAACAACAATGCCAATGATGAGCAGTTGAGGTACCCCTATGCCTAACCATAAGAATCACAAAACATTCATGTGTGCTCTAGTTGAATTCTATGAACTCTATAATTTCTAGTACACTAGTATTCTAGGAAGTGAATCTTTTCCTTAAGGTTATTTGTTGTCTTCCCAATTACACTTGTGATGCACATGGCATGGTTAAGTGTAATCGATGCATATGATTTTTATTGTTTTGTGTTTTATGTTCTTTAGTGCTTAAAGTAGAGAGATGAAATAATTTAACAACTAATTTAGTTTAACTAATTAACTATTTTGTATCTATTCCTAACATAATCATCTAGTCCCACTTTCTATACATGTCTTGAACCCACATATCCATTATTGGATTACCAAGCATTATGCTACTGAGCACACTAAGAAATAACGTTGGGATTACCAAGTGAATACGTGTTTCTGCTCGAAGTGGTCATACTTATGTATTTAATCTATTTAGCTTAATTAATTAACTAATCACTTAAGGTCTAATTTAGCTTAATTAATGGCATAATTAATAAAGAAAATAAATGCATAAATAAATTGTTAATCTATTCCAAGTGTTACAAGGTTTAATTAAAAGGCTCATCTTTATTACCATATACATTGGTGTGGTTTAGGTACAACAATGCTTGAATAAATATTTTTACACTTTCTAACTCCTACTATGGGCACTCAAAGAAATTTTCTAACTTTTAGATGAATAAACTATAATAGCTCTACTATTACTATGACTTGAATGATGCATAACCATGTATGGGAGCATGTATTTTTAGTTTTTTTCCATAGTACTGTGTCAACAGGGTCCCATAGATGTAGCAAATGCTACATTTATGTGACCCCATCAACAAGGGAACACCACATAAATAGGGCCCCATTGACAAAGCCACATCAACGGCAGTCCATCAATGCAACACTTTGATGCTCATCAAAAGCTATCTAAAATCTATTCCAAAAATCTATGTCTCAACCATGCACCCAAGTGTGGTATTTATAGGCTAGCATGGAAGGGATGATATTGAATGCCTAACATTAGAGGTTGTGCCCTGGTATTAGATATCTGACATCATGGCCCTGATATTGGATATCCAATATCACGACCCTTCAAAACATGACTCACCAACACTAAACACTCTCTCACTACATTAGGATAGAGACTTTTATTTTATCTCATTAATGTTGAATACAAAGAGAAATGAGAATATATAAGAAGAGGGGATGAGAAGAAGAAGAAAAAATATAGTATATAGGAGTAGAAATTATAGTATGCAAAGACTGGAAAATAAGAAAGAAAAAGAAAAAAGAGGATGTCATTAATACACCTACCATGGGGATAGTACTATATCATAGAAATGGGCCATGACTAAATCCTACATATTGTATGGCCAAAAAGGATGTTATATATATTTTCAAAGTAATTCCTCCCTATCCCACTCAATAATATGCTTAGTCAGACCCTTAGATGAAGTAATGAGATATTTAGTCACTCAAAAACCTCATTAGTTGTGTTGGGAACATAAAGTAGAATGGGATAGAGAACATAGGGAACTATGAAGAAAATAGCCAGAGAAATAGTAGAATATGAGATAGAGAGTATGAGTAGTAAGAGAATAAAATAGGACTTAGAGAAAAATTGTTATCCTAATGTAGTATAACAAAGTTAATGAAAAATATACTATTACTAGAAGGATACACATTTAGTCTTGATAGTCAACATGTTAAATACTATTGATGAGCGGTGAGGTATCCCTACACTCAACCATACGAATACGAGTGTTTCATGCACAATCTAGTCGAATTCCAAGGACTAAGTGCTTATGTGCCCTTGTGGAACAAGGATGGGTTGGTTGATTACTGTCTTCCCAAGTTTACCTATATGTCATGATTGTATGGTTAAGTAAGCTTGAGGCATATGATTTTTATAGCTTTTATGTTTTTATGTCCTACGCTAGGAGGGAAGGAGAGAGGTAACTAAGTGACTAATTTAACTTAACCACTCATTAACTAAGTTCTAACTAATCCTAACACTAGCATCTGTTCTCACTTGCTGTACTCATCCTGAACTAGTGCAACACTATTCGGATTACCAAACGCTAATTGTTACTAGGTTACGAAGCATTACATGCATGCTCGAAGTGGTTGTGCTTGTGTAATTTAACAATTTGCTTAATTAATCAAAATGAATTGCTATGCTAATAGTGGAAATGTAAAGTGCATAAAATAAAATAAAATAAAATAAATTCATAAGAAAATAAAATGAAAGAAATGCATAAGAAAAAAAATCTCAAGTGCTGCAAGGATGAATCAAAGAGCTCATCTTTATTACCGTATACAAGGTGTGCTCAGGTACACAATGCTCGAATAAAGATCCATCCATACTTAGAGCTCCTACTACGGGCACTTGGAAAATACTCTAACTTTCAAACAGACTACAAGAGTTTGGCTACTTAACTGCTAAAAAAATTCTTTCCAATTGTGTGCTTGGGTACTGTATTTATAGACTTGGGAGCAATTACCCTAATAATTAGAGTAATTTCTCTAATAATCAGAATAACTGCTAAAGTAACCACTAGAGTAACCACTCTAATAATTAGAATAACTGCTAGAGTAACTTCTAGAGTAACCACTCTAATAATTAGAGTAACTACTAGAGTAACCACTAGAGTAACTACTAGAGTAACCACTAGAGTAACCACTCTCATCATATCCCCATGATTGAATGAAAAATCATCCTTGAGTTCCTTACAAAATATTGGGAAGGTATGGGATTATTAACTAATTGACAATTGACAGTGGAATGGGATGATAGAATCAACGTGCCCAGTGAATGGATCAATAAGCATATTACAACATTAGTGTTCATGACCACTGTGGTGAACACTCATACATAAATGACATCCAAGCCCTTATTTGGAAGTTTGAAGAGAAAAAGAGAGAGAGAGAAAATGGAGCATGTTGCCGCCAATGCCAAGATTGCACCTTCCGTTGTTTATCCATAGCCATGCCACCAAACTTGCTCCTTTCATAAATGCTCCAATTCTAGTCCATCCTGAGTGCTTCCTCCAAGCCTAGTCCATTGTTTGTATGATTACCATCTAAACACACAACATAGTCACAAATGAGCAAGGATAGATAATCCACAATGTAGTTGATACCTTTCCTCGATATGAAGAACATTGGTTGAGTTGTGGTTATGGTAGAAACTGGTTGAAAGATTTATCATTGGCAACTACCCAAGGTGTAGGGGTTAGGCAATTAGTAAAATGGAAAAAATTGAAAAATTTATGCTAGGGCCCCCATGACTAAGAGCGAACCTTCGGTAGCTATAAGATGGAAAAACATGAGGAACAAGAAAGATGAAAAATATCAACGACAACACCAATAAAATGGATGTCATAGATGGGGATGAAATAAGAAATGATTGATTGTAGGAAATGTTTAAGGAAAAGAAGTTAATAATTGCACCAAAAGGAAGTGTCACTGGGTCCTCCCCAAAGTAGGCTAATGCCCTTTATGCCTTGACAAACCCACAAACCAAAGAGTCCATAGGCTCTAAGAATGTCATTTGGAAGTAAGAGTTAAAAACGTACCCATAAGAATTCACCAAAGAAAAAAAATGTAGCAACCCAGAACGAACTAATGATAAAATTGACAATGAGGTGGAAAATGGAAAGAATTATGGAGAGGAGAGAATGGAATGAAATCCTAAGAACAAGGTTGGATAAAGCCCCTTGTGTATTTTATGGTTAAGATAATTGAGTAGAACAACCACATTCAATGACCTCACATCAATACACTTGGCCAATCCATCCTCTTGAGGTAACAAGAATGCTTCCACAAAAAGTGACGACCATCCCAAGGAGAGCGAGATGGAGAAGCAGGAAGCGAGAAAGGGCCTTAGTTAGAGGAAACCTTCAGGCATGGGTAACATGTCTTTCTTGTTCCATAACTAGTGCTTGTAGCCCATATTTATTTATTATGTCTAAGGGGTGTGCTTTGAATTCTCACCTTTTTCTCTTTTTTTTAAATGTTTATGCATGAAAACCACATCATGCAAAGACTTATTTTTATTCACTTAGCTTCCTGATATTTGAACAATGTTAGAATGGCAGAAAACCCAAGAAAATGCATCCAAGCACCCAAAAGAATGGCTAGCACCACTGTATTGAATCCCCTTGAAGTTACACGCTTTTCATCCTTTGAGTCTTTCCTTAGTTTGAAAAATACCCAACCACCAATTCATTAACAAGTTTACTTAGAAAAAGGGGATTGTACAGTTCCAAGCCAAAGGAGACCATAGAGTTGTATGGATGAGTGGATGACATGGACTCATTGCTTGTTTTACCAAAAGAACCATACCTTAATATTAGCATCATAATTCAAAGGTAAAAACCAAAACTTAGTAATCAATATTATATAATTCAATCCACCATCATGAGCACTTATTAGATGACGAATAAAAGTAAATCAAGCAAACAAAGAAATAGTAAAAACATGAACGATGGTGTAAAACAAAAATAAGAAAAGTTAAAAGAATGTGTAAAATAAAAAATGTGTAAAACAAAAATTCAAAAAGAATTGAGGGCCTAGAATAGTTAGTATAGGTGGCCATCTCCCCCATGACTAAGTTGGAAGGAGGAGATCCAAAATAGTGAGTAGGGTTGTCCATCAAGAGAGGTAGCATTTGTATTAGTTGTCCTAAGCTCCTGGAAAGGTTTGGTTTGTTGCATGTTGACCAAAATTTTCTTATCTAGGCTCTTAGGTTTGTATATTGTCATGGCCCTTGAAGGAAATTTTGCATAAATAATATAATGTCCTTCCCATAATGTTTGAAATTTAGTACGCTATGGCACATGTTTGGGATTCCAGTTTAGAACCTTATCTCCTGGCTGATATTTAATTTTCCTAATTCTTAGGTCATGACGTTGTTTATTGAAGGCCTTGTGAAATTCATTAGATGATAGGGTAGCTAATCAGTTTTCATCTAGCAAGTTGAGGGTTACTAATTGTTGTTTCTATGCTAGATCAAGGTCAAGGTTGAGGTCACATGTTGTGGATAGTGTACAGAGCTCAGTTTGAATAGGAAGTGTTGGTAATTTACCGTACACTAACTCATAGGGAGAGTAGCCTGTAGGGAGTTTCCATGTGTAGAGGTATGCCCAAAGAGCATCATTCAGTTTAGTGCTCCAGTCTCACCTAAACTTGCTAATGGTTCTTGTAAATATCTTCATAATCTCCTTGTTGGTGACCTTTGCTTGATCGTTCGCTTGGGGGTGGTATGGTGTAGTCAATTTATGCTCAACCCCTAAGCGTTGCATTAATTTTTGAAACGTTGCACCTGTGAAGTGTGTACCATTATCTAAAATAAGTGCATGTAACACACCAAACCTATTTATGATTTTTTATTGAACAAATTATGTAGTTGTAGATGATGTACAATATTTAATAGTAGCTACTTTGGCCTATTTTGTTAGGTAATCAATGACAATAATAATATAAGCTTTTCCATTGGACATTGGTGTAATCGGCCCCATGAAATAAATTCCCCAAATGTTGAAGGGTTCTAATGGTTAAATCCATTGTTGTGGACCCTCCATTCTAGCAGTCATTCCCCCATCACATTGACAACGCTCACAAGATTGGACAAAATGATGGGTGTCCTGAAATAATGTAGGCCAATAATATCTTGTAAGTAGGATCTTGATGGTTGTTTGTCTCCCAATGTAATGACCCCCATAAGGACCCTCATGAGCATCTTGGAGAACTCACAGTTGATCTATATCAAGAACACACCATCAAACCGAGCCATTGGGACACACTTTGTAGAGTTTCCCATTGATCTCCATAAAGTACTTGGCTCGGTGAAGAAACTATTATTTCTTCTTAAGGTTTAACTCTTGTGGTATTTATTGGGTGAGGAAATAGGTAAGAATGTTACTGTACCAGTTTGTCTATGTGGATGATTGATTATTCACTACATCTGCAAAGAGGAATTCATTAGGGAAATGATTGGAAAATGGATATTCATCCTCTTTGTTGTCCCATTGCAACTGAGATAAATGATCAACAACTACATTCTTAGTGCCCTTGCAATCGATCATTGTTAAATCTAACTCTTGTAAGATTATAAGCCATTGTATGATACAAGGGCTTACCATTGGCTTATTCATGAGGAACCAGATTGCACTATGATCTATATGTATATATACTTTATACTCCAATACATAGTGTCTAAACTTTTCTAGTGCAAACACTACAGCCATTAATTCTTTCTCTATGGTAGTGTAGTTAAGTTGTGCACCAACAATACTTCTACTTGCACAATGGATGTAATAAGGATGATTATGGTCATCTAACTATATAAGTACAACTCCTAAAGCATAGTTGTATGTGTCAGTCATGATATGGAATGGTTTGGACTAGTCAGGAGCTTGTAGAATTGGTGTTTCTACTAGCTTCTATTTTAGAATTTGGAAAGCTAATTTGCATTCCTTGGTCCACTTGAAAGGTACATCCTTTTTCGTTAATTTCACTAATGGTTTGGCAACCTTTGAAAAGTTCTCAATAAATATCCTATAGTAGCCAGTATGTCCAAGGAATGATTGAATATCTTTGAAAGTTTCCAGTTGATGGGTAATTCCTTGGATAATTTTGATTTTCTCGGGGTCTACCTCTATCCCTATGTTTGAGATTTTGTGCCCTAGTACTACACGTTCTTGGACCATCAAATGGATTTTCTGCTAGTTGAGCCTCAAATTGGTTTCTACACATCTTTTTAACACTTGCTCCAACTGGTCTAAGGCTTAATCAAAGTTTGCTCCATAAGTGGAGAAGTC
>MNCI01024054.1:199239-292615 GCA_015680685.1 Gnetum montanum | reverse complement strand
AATGGTTTCAGCTTGAGGGGCTCTTGCTTAAATTTCTTAGGGATTTCCAACTTCCCCCAGTTGATATTTTCAAGGTTAAGACTTGGAAGTTGATAGTGGGATTGCTCTAAAGCATCTATGCTATTGATGTAATCACAAGTCAAACCCTCAGTTGCTTCCATGCATATGAGAGAATTTCTTTCTTGATTAGCTATTAGCCACTCGGTGTCTTCCTATTGTGTGGCTACTACATACAAGCATCTTTGTATGTTAATCAGTTGTGCACACTGATTGCATGCAGGAAATGCTGAACTTTGCACAAACCATGACCTCTACATGCAATTACATCTTGTGTCACTGTATGTGATGCATGAAACTTTCTTCTTCATGATATTTTCAAATGTATTTTTCTTTGATATTTCTATGGAAATATCATGGATTTCTAGGCATGCATTGATGGTGCTTAGCCATGCTCTTCCCATTATGATTGGAAAGTCCCCCTTATTATTTTTTACCTGAATCACTAGGAAGTTAGCTAGGTATGACCACCCACAAATAGTGGTAACAATGTCTTCCACCAGTCCCAATGGGATAGTGATGAACTGGATGGCCAACTCTAGACAGGTGTTGCTCTTTTTCAATGGAAGGAAGGTTATAGGCCTTGTACATTTCTTGAGAAATCAAGTTGACACCGGAACTTGAATCCAAAAGAGCCTTGCACAACATATTTTCAGTGATTTGTAAGTATATAAAAGGACTCCCAAGATTAGAGAATTTCCTAGGAAGGTGGCTAGCTTTGATCCAATTGGTGATGGCATGTGTTAGCATGATCGTATGTGTTGAGTGCAGTGATTGGGTTGAAGGGGGCTCCGAAGTTTTTATTGATACTAAGGCATCTAAGGAATCAACTACTTGTGATTGTAAGGGCTTAGTTGGAATTTTGGTTCTAAAGAAAGGTCTTTCTTCATGTGGTCGTTGGAACCATTAGTAGGTTAAGAGTTAACAGCCCTCGTGGCGTTACGTTGTTGTAGCTGGGTAGGGATTTCACTTTGCATCATGGGAGAAGGTGGTAGTGGAGCTATTGGTGGAAGAGATGTAGCCGGATGAGAAGGATGATATGCTTGTAGAATATCACTTCTAGAAGAGGGAGTCCCATAATACTCGTAGGCTTGGTAGTGAGGTCGAGGAGTGACGTGACCAGTAGAGTCCCATGGGGAGATTGGTTGCTGCACGTAATATCCATATGGGTCAAGTTGCCAGTAAGGATACTATTACCTTGGTGGATGGAATTCTCCATGATTTTGGGCATTTCCACTATTGATACTGCTCAATTGGTTGTGGTGGAGTTCCACTAGGATAATACGTTAAAGGATGGTGAAACCGTCTTGGGCTACCTTGGGGATAAGGTAACCTTCGGGGTGCTTGCCGTTTGTTCAATCGTGGGTTGATTGCATGCACCCCAAACTCCTATAGATGTGAGATTACAGGGAAACATCCCTTAGGATGGTCATATTGACACATCTCGCATCCATTATCATTGTCTGTTTCTGACTCCACAACCTCTTCAATGATGGCAACTTTGCCCATACCCTTGCTACGTGCATGTTCAGCTTCTCTCTTTTCTATTTTTTTGCAATCACTACCTTTCTCTCTAGACTCTACTATTTTAAGAATAGTTTGAAATCTATTATAGACTCCCACATTTGGTGTACCTTTGCTGAAACTTCTAATGTCATCTTTTGGATAGGCAAAGTTTTCCTATTCACCTTCTCTTTGAGTGGTGATGTTTCTTCATGCTCAAAAAATCTTACTCCCTTCCTTTAGAGGGAAGGATCTCGGTTATACTCTTCCACACTTTCTCTCTTCCATAGCTCATGTTCTTCCTTAGCAACTTGCTCCAATAGTCTTTGGATTTGATGGGACCTAAGCTTGGATAGTCTTTCTTGGGCATAAGTCCAAAGGGTTCTAATTTCATGCCTAAGCCCATCTACGAGATGAAACAGTTGATCCCTTTACGAATAATCATGACCAACACAACAATGTAACAATGCATAGTATCGGCCCATGGTAGCATCCAAGGATTCATGTCCTCCTTGTTTCTAGCCTTGGATTTGCTTTTGCAGGTTGGACACTCGGGAGTACATTTGGTACTTATTGTTGAATAATTCTAACATAGTACTCCATCTACGAATAGATTTTGGTTCTAAGGATTGATACCAGCTTTTTGCTTCTTTAACTAGTGTCTGTAGGAACAACTTAAGTTTTTTCCATTCGTTCTCTATGTTTTTTAAGGCACATGTGTCATGGAATGCTTGTAAATGATTCTAAGGATCAACGTTGTATCCCCCTTCAAATCATGAGATATTGTTCATATCTAATCTATTGATCCTACTCTCTTTTTGGTGCCTTGTTGGAATTCTAACATCCTCAGTTATGTCTAACATACTTTGAGTAGTGAGTAGGGGTTCATCTTGATCATCTCATCTATGGCATCTATGATGCCTACATTGTTCTCTACTCTCCCTTCTTCTATGTCGTGACTCTCTAGAGTACCCTTGTCCCCTTTCTTGGTTGTTTCGTCTATGACCTTCACTTTGCCTACCTTTATCCCCATGGTCTTTTTCTTTATGACCACATATGGATATTGAAGGAGAGGATGAAGGAGATGATGAAGGTGAAGAAGAAGGAGAACCATTACCATGATGGCGTCTGCTACCTTCTCTTCTACAGTCTCGGCCTTGATCGTGATTGGGATCAGAATGTCCACCTTTATCATGAGTTTGTGTTCCTTTTTCAGACCCTTTGTGCCCATGGGTATCAAAACCTAGGTTATGAATATTGGAATGAAGGTTTTGATACACAACCCCTTGGACTAAGTCAAGGGGAGGAACATTGTTATGTGGCTAACTGCCTAAGGTAGGTTCACCAACCTCATTTTCGCTTAAGACATTTGGGGCATCCTGGGACCACTTACCCTTGAAAGAATTATGATGTCTCTCTTGTTGTAAGTCCCATTGATGTTGTGCCTCTATGGAATGGTATTCTCTCAATTTATGATCTTGCACAACATATTCTACATGTAAGTGTGACATGCCAATTTGTGTAAGAGCATGAAGAAGCATGCTCGGGACTGAACGATTGGGAGGTAACACTATGATACCTTCTAAGTTTCACTAATGTAGTTTTTTATTTTGATGGAGGATAAAGGTGAATTTTGGTATATACTCATTGAGATGAATATATACCACTCGAACTTGTTGAGGGACTGGTGGATCAACATCATGTGTATTACTCTGTCAACTGTTTCTTGTTTTAGACCTAGGAGATGAGGTGCTTTCGTATGAAGAAGGAGACATACATTTTTGTTTAGTGTGCAATGTATTCTTGTTTATTATTTTCTCAACCAACCCTAAGGGTTCGTTCCAATGATGTGAATGATTTCCTATGTTCTAGTTAGCACACAAACAACTAAGTCCCCGGCAACAACACCAATGATCAGCGGTGAGGTACCCCTATGCTCAATCAATACGAATACGAGTGTTTCATGCATGATCCAGTCAAATTCCAAGGACTAAGTGCTTATGTGCTCTTGTGGAACAAGGATAGGTTGGTTGATTTTTGTCTTCCTAGGCTTACCTGTATGTCATGATTGTATGGTTAAGTAAGATTGAGGCATATGATTTTTATAGCTTTTATGTTCTTATGTCCTGCGCTAGTAGGGAAGGAGAGAGGTAACTAAGTGACCAATTTAACTTAACTACTCATTAACTAATTTCTAACTAATCCTAACACCAACATCCATTCCCACTTGCTGTACACATCCTGAACGAGTGCAATACTACTGGGATTACCAAATGCTAATCATTACTGGGTTACCAAGCATTACATGCATGCTTGAAGTGGTTGTGCTCGTGTAATTTAACAATTTTCTTAATTGATCAAAATTAATTGCTGTGCTAATAATGGAAATGTAAAGTACATAAAATAAAATAAAAGAAATGTGTAAGAAAACAAATCTCAAGTGCTACGAGGATGAATCAAAGAGCTCATCTTTATTGTCGTACACAAGGTGTGCTCAGGTACACAATGCTCAAATAAAGATTCATCCACACTTAGACCTCTTGTTGTAGGCACTTGGAAAATACTCTAACTTTCAAACAGACTACAAGAGTTTCGCTACTTGACTGTTAAAAGACTTCTTTCCAATTGTGCGCCTAGGCATTGTATTTATAGACTTGGGAGCAACTACTCTAATAATTAGAGTAACCGCTCTAATAATTAGAATAATTTCTAAAGTAACCACTAGAGTAACCACTCTAATAATTAGAATAACTGCTAGAGTAACTGCTAGAGTAACCACTCTAATAATTAGAGTAATTGCTAAAGTAACCACTAGAGTAACCGCTCTTATCAACTGTAAATTAGCTACATGTAGTAGCACTTTAGAAAGCTTCTTTTAATAGGATTAAAAAATTTATGTTCTTATAGATTAGATAGAATATAGATGTCATTTTGCAGAGATGAACCATCAAAAAAGAACCCTACTAGTTGGGGGAGAACTTTGTATCTTTGGTGTTCAAAAAATACCAAAGGACTAGATCTCCTTCATGAATCTCTCTAATTCTAACATGTTTGAAGTGACGACACTACATGTTTTTTCATATCCATGTAGATGTTGAAGAGCATCTTGTTGTTCTTCTTTAAGAATATCCAACTTAACACATTGTATGTTATTGTTATTTTGATTTGAATACTAATCATGAAGAGCAACACAAAGAGATGGGATACAACTAGTGACTATGTGAAAAGTGGTATGGTAGATCCAAAGAAGTAGAGAGAATCAATTTGACATTACATATAAGGTGAGCTACATGCCCCCCTTATGCCAACACTTGGGAATTTTGATGTCAAAATACAATATCAATGGCAAGGATCCTTTAATTTAAATGTCAAAAGCCAAGGAGGAATTAGCTTCCTTGATGTTAGTTTTGTACATCATTTTTGTTTGATGTAGAGAGTCATAAATTTTATTTTCATAAACATCAAATATGAATAATGTTGAAAAATAACATGTGACATCAAACATTATGACACTGGAAAGTCATAAAAATTGTTTTTGGATCAATTTCAATTAACTATCATTGTGTGTTACAATAGTTATGAAAATGATGTGGTAAGTCAATATTGTATCGTTAGTTATCAACCAACATGGCTAGCTAACAAATTAAGTATTAACATAAAATTTTACTATTGGTCCTAATAGATGCTAGTAGATGTCCACCACCTAGGAAAAATGGTAAATGCAAGAGATTAATTTTTTGAAGCTTATGCATCCAATATTATTATATTAGTGATGAAATTCCAAGAAATTGTGTGAGAAGGATAAGATGAAGATTTTTTCTAAGGAGCATGTATATCAAGTTCTTTAATTCCTAAGGCAATATATTTGATATCTAGGTAAACTCATCATTTAGGTCTACCAAGTATTTGGTATTAGTAGAGTTATTGGGAGGAGAGGTCATTGTAGATTTTCCTATTGGGAGGAGAGGTCATTGTAGATTTTCCTATAGGTCTACCAAGTATTTGGTATCATCAACTACAGTGGTGAAACCCATAGTCATGGGGAAGGCCATAACCAAACTAGCCCTACCCTTACTACCAACCGAAACCATGCAAATATTATGTTCAATAACTTGTTTCTCCGACGAGTTCTACATCCTCTACTTCAAATCACTACTATTACTCTCTCGAGTACCATCAACCCATGAAATTCCTAAAGGATCACCACCTCACCTCTTACCCTCCATCCTATCCTCAATATTCTCATACTTCATCCCATCACATGCCATCATTAGCAACATAGGAAGGTTCATCACCACAACATCAACAAAAAAATGTTACTTGTGCTGCGAATGTGCATAGAGATGCTAATGCCAGTAGGTTTCCACCATAAACTCAAAAATTTCCCTTATTTAGGATAGCTTCCATGTGTAAGCATAAAAATCATGGACCTACTACATCATCTAAACTAGCACAATGCCAATCTAGTGCAATGCCTTCCCTTTCACAACCAATGTCCTCTAATCCTATGCAAGGGCAACCATCCATTGTTACTCCAACATCTAATAGAAGCAATGAATCTAGTATTATGGAAAGACAAACAAATCCATGCATGCCTAATCATGATTAAGGGTGTAATCATGGGATAGACATCCATAACATTGACACAACTCATACTCTGATCCATCGTACATTTAACAACCAAGTGTGTGAGCAACAACTTGTCTACATAGCTACTACTAAATCAAGAGACACCCAATGACTTGAAAATGAGAGGTTTAGACTATTTTACACATGCATGGAGCCTGTCTAACCACTTATTAATTCTTACCATAGTCAAATGCTTAGTTGCCATGGTCAAATGCTTAGTCTTGAGGGAAGCATCCCATATTAACATTCAAAGTTAATAGGTATTTTTCATATTTTTTTTTTACAATTTTTTATCATTTTCTTATTTCTTGATATAAATTTTTCCTATCCTTTTCAACTTTTTCCACATTGTTTTCATTTACTTTGTTAGTAATATCACTTATGAATAAAATAATCATGTAGCCCATTGAGGTAAGGTTTTCTCTATGTTGTTAAGTCATAAGGAACTAATTATTTGGATAGTGAGATCATATCATCCATCCATCCATCCATTCCACTAACAAGATGTTCTTACCTTGGTCATAATGATATTTGTTTTCATCGTCAAAACTAAGAATAAAATTGTAATCATGATGCTTAGATAGAAAGGTAAAGAACTAGGTGGGAATGTAAAGGGTGTGACATCAATGGGATTTGTGGATTCTCTTTTACCACTTCTATATGTTCTATCATGTTGATAAGGTTGTAATTATATCCTTGTAGATCTAACAAAAAATGGGAGTAAGAGTAAAATAAAAGGACATTGAATAAATTTCTAAGGATCCCACCAGAACAACATGTTACCCATGCCTAAAGGTTGGCAAATTTTTAGAATACTTCCATAATCATCATAAAAAAAAACATGCCATGAATAAACTCCTTCCTTGGAAAAAATGCCAAGTGATGCTACTCCCTGCAACAATGGTAGTCTTATGATTGTTAATCAAAGAGATGAAACAATGCAATGTCACTAGAATGTAGTTTTTACTTAGTTTGAATCTCCAAAATAAGGACTAATGATTAATTAACCATTAATAACATACAAGGATTCATTATGCTTATGGTAAGGCACCTCACGTTCCAATTCCTAAAATCATTTTTGAAATCCATCTCATCTCACTATCTGTATGATCCTAACTTGTAGTTTTGTGTAACATAGAGGTATTTTCTCAAATTAGTGGTTTTCACATGTGTATTTTATTTCACAAGTATGTGGAGCATTCAACCCCTTTTGTGCCTATGGACATTTTAGGTGTGGTTATACAAAGGCATTAAAGGTTGAAGCCTGCTTTGGGGAGGATCCACTTGTATAACTATTGTGACTTACACTTGTTTGATAAAACCACATGATCTTATACCTTCCAATCGCATAAATGTTAAATTCAATACTTTCCCTTATCATATAACTAATTCATTCTACACCACAAATCTAATATCCCCTTTTCTTGCATCTTCCAAAGCTTTTAATGCCTATGATTCCATTTTCTAACACTTTTGATGCCTACATATAAATTCTCACATACCCTAGAACTTTGGATTTGACTTGAAACCCTTCCATCTATTACAAAGCTTTATTTTCCATGTTAATTACCCTTATAGTATGTAACTTTGAGCACCCCAATCTTGACTACCAAATATTGGGTCAAATGTTATGTTGGATACTCAATATCGAGTCCACCAAAACTATATATAGGACCCCCATGATGTTCCAAAATCCATTCTCATCATTTGCCACTAGGAAAGCTTTTGAATTTTTCTCTTGTGATTAAGAGATCTACATAATCAACTTCCACTTATGATATTTTGCTCCACACTACTCCTATTTTCATGGTTTTTGAACATATTTGAACCTAGAGTGTTCAATTTAGTTGGGGGAAGGTTCTTGTGTGGAAAACTTGTTCCAATTTTCAAATTTTTCTATCACTCAAAAGGTATTATAAGGGTAAGAATGTTAAAAACCTTAATTGTTTTAATGACAAATAAATCATATGAACACCAAAATCCCTAATTATCTCATCCAAGAACCATAATCATCATGATAAGCCATACATAAGGAAAAAGAGGCCAATTGTGAAGAATTATAAAAGAAGATAAACACTTTTTCGTCATTTTTCTAAAAAATTTTCTGACTCTAAAATCATATGAGCTAAATAACTTAATGAAAAAAAGGTCATGAGTAAGGTATAAACCTATTAATGATAAATAGAAACACCTTAGTAACATCAGATCATTGATTGATTGCAAATGATCCCAAAAATAGGATGAGGAGAAGGACCTTCGCAAGGAGCAAGCAAATGGCCAAGAGGTGGCAGATGCCAACCAGGAGAACAAGGCCCACCAACCAAATATGAGAAATAGGAGGCCCAATCATTTAGCATTCATCAAGAGGCTCTCACTATAGGGCAGTAGGTCCAAGGAGAGGTTGCAGAATCACAAACCCCAATGCAAGAACAATGCCTCACATTGTTCCAAGAATGCCTTGAAGTCATCTAAGAGAAATCCATGTTGACCACAATCATCATGGAGGTGAACTTAAATCCATTTATGGCATTTTCTTCTGAGGCAATTCAAACTCAAATCTAGGCATCACCATTTTGGCACATCCTTTTAGAAAGTGGAGAATGGTACCTCCATGAGATGTACCAATTTTGGCATAACAAGGAAGAAGGAACTAAAGTTAACATTGGTGGAGTCACTATATCCTTTTTAGTCAAAGAAATCATAGTTAGCATATCTATCCACAAGGTTTGATCCAAAAACAAGAAATTTATAGTTGAAGCAAACATATAATAAAGATAATAAGACATACAATGAGTTGACTCTAGAGGAGAGGGCCTATTTTAAGATAGACACATACCACCTCTATCCAACTAAAGGAGGAATACAATCGCAACCTATGAAACTAGGGGAAGTGCAATGTTAATGGGAAAATACAATGCCAATCTTCTCCAAATGTACTTCATGGAGATCCAAAGGCGATTCAAAGAAAAGAAAGTAGGGAAGCCAAGGCTTCCATTCCCTTGCCTAATCAAGAAGCTGTGCAAGCATGTTGGAATCCTAGGATACACCAATGATGTTACTAGGAAAGCTCAAAATGCTTCTTTTGATAAGTTTCTTAAACCTACAACACCAAGGAAAGACCTTAGCGAAGAACAAGAAGCAAAAAAGAAGCTAGAATCAAAAAAAGAAATAGAGCAAGAGCTTGAGTAGTGGTGTGAGCCACAAGTTTCATCTCCACAGTAATAAGATTACCAAGTTAGAATGAGCCATTTTCAAAGAATTGTAGAAGGTCTTAGTTAGAAAAGTAGGGATGAATTGAACCTCTTTTGAGTTATCAATGATGCTATGCAACCCATTGTTTTTACTAGTCCATCAAGAGGGAAAATTTATTTACAATCAAGAGGAGAAACCCAATGGTCTCAATTTTTTTTGGGAATGTTGCATCTTTTCAAGTGATGCTTGAAATAGGAGAAGGTGCCAAAATAGAGGTAATGGAGCATCAAGATGCAGTAGGTGTAATAGAGGTAATAATAGATCATATCATAGAATCTTTCAATGTTCCTATTATGCCCCTAGTGGACTTGATTGAGACTAGAGATGTACAAATGTTTGCTGGAACTTCAATGACTCCCACGGTCCATGAGGATGTACTTGATAGATTATTGCAGACTTGACAAGTAATGAAAATCCTTTTTGAAATCCATAGTGATGTCACTGTAGTGAAATTAGACCTTATTACCACAAAAAGGAAGTTTTTCATGGCTAAGACTAGGGTGGAACATGCAGAAGTAGAAGTGCATTATTGCAATAAGAGTTTGTTGCCTTGAGAGCTAGGAGATGGGACCCTACTTGCCTAGTTTGTTGCACCTAACTAGCTAAACCAATTTCAAATAGAGTAGCTGAACCAATTGATTAAATAGAATAAAAAGCTATTAAGTAAGAGAAGGAGAAGGTAGTTTGGAATGCCTTAGCTACTAAAGCTCAAGCATACATTCATAATAAGGCATTAATCACCATACAAGAAGAGAATAAGTAGCTTGTTGCTAATCATGCTAGGCTTATCACTATTGAAAAATAGAAGAAAATTTTGGATGAAAGCATCCACCTGTTAAGAGAATAATTGGTGAGGGTTAAGCAAAACATTAGTATATTGGCTAGAGAAAATTGAACCCTCTCAATGGAGAAGGTCTACACAATTCATCAATAATTTGCAATTGAGATAAGAATGTGGCAAAATGAGGCTAAAGAACATGAGAAGATGAAGGTGCACTTCTGGGACCAAATGAACATGTACAAACAAATCAATGAAAAAGAAATCTAGATGGAAAATTCCTTCATTAGTTCCATGTCAATGCGAAATCTTGATTGTCATTCAATCTTGGATAGCTATCCCTTGGTCCATCAAGTAGAAGTAAAGAACAAATACCTTTAGATTGAAAATTTATAAGAGTACATGGAATTAGCTAACCTTTGATATGCCAACTTTTCCATGTTAACAACAGGTCAACCTAGAAATGAACTAGAGTAGCAAGTAGTAGCCACTTATGTATTATATGAAAAAGAGTTTGCATATAGGAAAAATTCTCTACAAAAAATCCATTTGGAAAACTTAAAATTGGAGGTGATTAAGGCCTACTACCATGGATAGAGATATGTATCCTTAGAACTATCAAAGAGATTAATGAATCACCATGAATTAAAAGAAAAGGCTCAGGCCTTCAAGGAGGAATGATGGTAGTTTGTGGCTTGGTACATGAAAGTAAACAAAATGTTTTTGTAGCTGCTATGCCCATGGAATGTACTAGTTCTAACACACATTGGCTTAGTAGCTTGGATGGTACATGACCCAAGGATAAAGGAGGAAAAGTTTCAAATGCTCTTGAACCACTACAAATTTTAGAAGCCTAGAAACAAAGGGAAGTGATTGATGGAAGAGCCACTACCTTTCGGAACTACATGAACTTTCCCAATTTTGTGTCTTATAATGTAGTGTCCATATTTTTTTGTAAAACATCACTGGGACATGAAAAATTCAATTTTCATATTTATTTAAGTTAATCAATAATCCCATACCTTCTCAATTTTTTCTAAAGAACTTGTTCCTCATTTTATTTAATGCCAGGACAAGTTTTCATTTAGTTATGCGGGTATGATGAGTCATGTTTTGGAAGGTTGTGATATTGGATATCCAATATCAAGGCCAAAATGTCTAGTATCTGATATTAGGGTATAACCTCTGATGTTGGGCATCTGATATCACCCCTTCCATGCTAGCCTATAACTACCACACTTGGGTGCACAGTTGGTATATAAATTTTAGATAGCTTTTCATAGATTTCAAGTTCTGTTAGTTTCCAGTGCATCCCTAAAGTGTGATATTAAGTGATTATACAACATCCTTATTCAAGTGTTATGTACATGGAGGCATTACATGATTGAAAATAAATATTGAGATTACTTTCATCATTGTAGCATCCAATTCAATTTATTATTGCTTTCAATTGTTTAATTATTTACCATTTTCCTTAGTTAATGTTTTCATTTATTATTCTTTATTGATTCCTATCATTAAGCAAAATGAGTACAACTAATTACAAGCACTTAAGTGTAATTACTTAGTAGCCCAGTAGTGTATTGTTTGGTATGCCCAGTGACATACACTTGGTAATCCCAACAGTAGTTACTTAAAGTCCAAGGTGTGTGCAAATGGTTAGGAATGGATACTCATCACATGTAGGCTAGCTTAGATCTTACTTTCCATTGTTAATTAGCTTAATTAATTTATCTCTTTATTATCATTAGGAGTAGCTTAGGGTTAGAGAACATTAATCATCATATGCCTCACTTTGGACTAACCATACGTTGCAAAGCTACCACTAGTCCAAGTGGAAAGACAACGAACTGTAATCAAGACATAATGATCTAGATGCCACAACTAGTCCCATCCATGGAATTCAACTAAATCATGCATGAATGATTGTGATTTGTATGGTTGGATGTAGGGGTACCCGACCGCTCATCACTAAGATTAGATGGTCTCATACTAGAAGTAATAGACCTTAGTGATGAGTTTTAAGTAGTGATGACATTGATGTTATGTATGTGATGTGAAAGAGAATTTATCTTTTTAATCCCTTTAATTGACAATTCTTTGTTTTTATCAATTGATGAATGTCTAAATCTAAGGCTACACTTCTTATTTTTCCTCTAATAATAATGTGAGGACTAAAAGGTTGATCCAAGATAGCTTTCATCCTAACATCTTCAATCTGCAAGTGTATTTCTTCTTGTATCTTCTCTTCTTAGCTTTCCTATGATCTAGTTCAATGGGATGATCTAGATTAAGAAGTAAAGGAAGAAGATCATTAGTTCTCTTGTATTCTACCATAAGCTTGAACATATCTTGTATAAATAAGAAGCCTAACTCTCATTTGATGCAAGGTATCTTATAGTTCCTTTGGATTAGCCATTTAGAAAATCCATAATTTATCCTCATATTAATAAGTCTTTTAGGTTTAAAAAGTCTAAACTAGAAGGTGATGCTGTAGGTGTAGATATATTTTAGTAGTAACTATGACTTCATAGGATCATTATAAGAGTTTTGGTTTTTCCTACAATCAATTTTAGACTTGAAATAGAGAGTAAGAGTATTTGTTTAAGATAAACATAAAAGTTACAAAAGAAATGACACAACATCAGTGTTTTGACATGATGTTGTAGGAATACCTCTCATGATCCCCTTGTTTTGCATTACTTGTGTGTTTTTCAAGTTTTAGGCTTGAAGAAGACATCTTGAAAAGCTAGGATACATCTTGGTTAAGACTTGGGAATTATAGAAGACACTTGGAGGTCAGAGGAGATGTCTTGGGAAATTGCAAAAGTCTTAGGAGAGACATCTTTTCTAGGAAGTAGAAATCTTGGAGGAGATGTCTTCCAAACCCTAGAGATGTCTTGGGCAAGACATCTTGCCTTGAGAGGAGAGGTCTTGGACCTAGAGGAGATGTGTCTTAGAAATAAGATGTATTACTTGAGAGCTTGATTGACATGTAAAACATCTTCCCAAGGTCAAAGATGACCCATAAAGTTGGGAAAACTTCCAAAAACATTCATTCTAGTTTGTGAACAACCAAAATAAGATGGAAAGGATGGAAACAACCGAGGAGAAGGTGAAAAGACTTAGGAAACATCTAAAGAATCTCAAATTTATTCATGTTCAAAATTTATAAAATAAATAAAAGAAAAGAATAATATGTTATATAATAATATTTTTTGAATATATAGAAAGATCAAAATGAAAAATGATTTTTTTTTCTTGAATAGGATGGTATAAATAAAAATTCCATAACTAGCATACTTTGTTATTTATTCACAAATATAAATACATGAATTAAATATTTTAAAAAGTATATAAGGTTCCTATTTTACAAAAATACAAAAATATAAAAATTTATTTTTAAAGTTTATAGCATCCATTATATATTAAGCTAAGTAACCTATCATCCCATGTCACTCTTCTAGTGTTTTCCAAGTTATTATAGGCTATCTACATTAAAATGTTGGAGGCAGAATCCCTCAAATAAGAAAGGTTATGTTACTTCTCTATTCATGAAGCATAAAAGTTTTGGTCCAAAAGTGTCAAAATATAGCCTAAGCAAAGGTTTATAATTATTTATTTAATAATATTTCATAGTCTAAAAATGCTACAAATTTTCCAAAAATCCAAATATTGTATATTTAGTCTAGGAATCTCTAGAGGATAGGTCTTATTGACTCTCAGTATCAAGATAACATGAAAGAACTTAAATTAATGTCATTACTAACATCAAATTATCATAGTAACCTAAGAAATTTCATAATGATTGGATCTTGGTAATAGCCTTACTAATTACAACCTCAATAACCATTGCACACATCTCATTATGATATATCTTGATTAAGTTTCACCATATACCATTACACTTGCTTAGTATCATAGCATTAGCTAGTTTCCCAACCCCACATGAACTCGCAGATCAAGATCCAAGGTAGGAAATCCATTTAAACCCTTATTCCTATGGGGTTGAGCCCATTAACAAATAGCTCACTACTACATACATATTAGGGAATTTCATAAATCCATAGTTTCCACTACCAATTGAGAAAATTTTATCATAGTATATATTATTTTCTACTATTTCAATTTTTCAAGGGATTTCCAAATTACCAGAAAGTTCTATATAATAGTAAAAAGTCCACAAAATTGCATCCATTTCTAGAACTAATCTAATATAATCCTAAAATATTTAACAAAGAATTTAGGTGAGGTTTCTCACATATTCTAGAAAATCATTAAAATGATAGAATATGGTTTGGAAAAAAATTATTGAAGATGCAGAACTTAGAGAGGAGTGAATAAGTTCCACAGGTAAAATAAAAATTTGATCCACACAAACCACACCCACAAAATATGTGGTTCCTTAACATGGGTACATTCACACTCAAAGAATAGAACCTTGCATACCTCTAGACATGTTGTCCTTAAAATATGATTTCAAGGATACCACAACCTTTACAAGGCTTTAGTACAATTGACCCTTAGGTCCATGCTTGAGACTGTAGTTCAATCTAATCCACTAGTGTGATATTTCTTAAGAGATTCACATAATCCCTCAATGTTATAGTAAAGATGATCCTTAGGTTCAAGACTCTAACTTGACAACAATACAAATCTATGATATTCCACAAGAAAATCATACAACCTCTCAAGGCTTAAGAGAAAGATAAGAAGATGAATAAAGGAACTTACAAAATCTTTTTAAAAATTATTTGTTCTATGCTCAAAAAATACTATAATACATACAAATAATAATGTGCTATGTAGATCGCTTTGATGCTTCACACATGTGAGAGACCTCTTCTAGTCACAAAAGTTATCTTCCATGGGTGAAAGATGTCTTCTATCTTTTACCAGGATTCTTAAAAATAAATTAAAAAAAAAACCTAAAAATCATAGTTGATTAAACTATTAATTATTATTTCATGTAAAGTTTAACAAGCTGATTACTTAAAGCATTGGCAATAAACAAGGTTTTGTTTCTTCAGCCTCTTGCTTCCTTTGTGCTATTTGTCTTGATCTTCTCTCAAAGTTAGCAAAGTCTTACAAGGCATAATGTAACATGCATACAACCAAATATAATCTTCATATTATAGAGTTTTAATATACTAAAACATCAACAATCTTCCCCTTTTTGGTGATGTCCAAAACTTGAAAAGATGGATTATCATGAAAAATGCAAACTAGTATAAAAACCATGAATTGCAGGAAAATCAAAGAAAGAATTTTCAAGAAGCAAAACATAAAGCTAAGATAATCAAAGTAATAATCTCTAATAAAATGAAAATATAAACACATATACATTTTCTAATATCTATCCAAATATCCATGTATGATAAGATCAATTTATTATAAGCAGTAAGTATCAATATCGGTGTGAGAGAAAGAAATATAGGAAATGGTTAAAGGACTCATTAGCATAAAGATTATCATTATCTGAAAGCATATATAGTAGAAAAAGTTACTACCATTTTACACAAGCAAAAATTCTAATACATTTCCCATAAAAAGTTACTACCACTATTCACAAGTGTAAATTCTAGCACATACCATAAACGAATGTCATTACCACTATCCACAAGCATAAATTCCACATTATCCTAATCTTAATCACCCATGAACACATAGATATATGGAAAAATCCATACATGGTGATGAAGCATATTCCTTGGGTTATGTCAATGGGATGCCATCAACACAATCCCATCGACGACGGGATCACGTCAACACACAGTTTGATGCATCAACACAATCCTATTGACAACAGGGTCATGTCAATGCATGGTTTGATGCATTAACATGAACTAGTCGATGCAGTGTTAGCCATTGCCTATAAATACATGCACATTAGCCTCATTTATGACATCTTGTAATTAGTATCCTAGCAAAGTGTTTGCATTTTATTCAATTAATAGTTAGACTATTTTCCAAGTGCCTACAGTAGGAGTGAGAAGTGATGTACCTAAGCATCTTTGTGTGACTGGTAATACGGAAAAACTTTCTTCACAAACCTTGCAGCATTTGGAAATAGAGTAATGTTTAATTTAAATGCATTTATTATTTGAGTAATTTATTTTAATGCATTGAATTAATTAATTAATTAGTGATTAATTAAAATATAAGTACAACCATTTCAAGCATACGTTAACATTTGGTAATCCTAGGAGTTCCTAATGCATGGTAACCCATTAACATTGTAATATGGTTCAAGATGTGTATGGTAAATGAGAATGAATGCTTATGTTAGGATTAGTTAAGATATTAGTTAGTTACTATATTTCTTAAACATTTAATTACTTTATTTTCTAGCACTTAGGCAATTTAAACGATAAAATATAAAATGATAAAAATAAGATACCTTAGTTACACTTAACCATATACTTGCACTTCACAAGTGAAATTGAGAAGACAACGATCACATCCTTGATATTCACTACCTAGACCTAGTGTACTTAGAGAGTTAAAGTCTATGGAATTTGATTGGATCACTTAGTGTATGCTAGTGATTCATATAGGTGGACATAGGGACTACTTGCTATTCATCAATGGCGTCATTGTTGGGAACTTTAGCTAGCTACGTGCACTATCTAGGAGTTAGTGAAATTATTCAATGATGTTATAAAGAGCCTAAAATTTGTAATCATTAAAAATAATAATAATAGTAAGAGCACATTGTTTTTCTTTTCAACTAAAATGTCTTCTTTTCACAAGGTTGATTCTCCATCACTGTTTGAGCATACATCCAATCAATAAAGACATGAAGGATCAAAACTACTAGTGCCCTAGAAATGCAAAGTGGTATATACTCATCTTGATGAGTATGTGCTAAACTTCACTTTCATCCTGCATCATGATGAATAGCTACAATGGAGGAACATGGAGGGAAACATTGTGATGCTACCCAATTGATCAATTCCTATGATGTTGTTCCAAACTCTTATGAGGTTGGGCATCTAGGGGCTTAATGCTAAATATATTATGTAGGACCATGACTATCAAGATTATCATCCCATTGAGGCACAACACAAGAAAGATTGGCAACAAGAGATGTATTATGAAGCATCGAAGAGGAAACAATTCATGAAAACCTTATTCTTATTAGGCTAGAAAGAAGGAGAGGATAATTTCTCTAGGGGTTCTTAATTCACTAACTCTCCTTGCCTTATCTTTGATGAGGGGGTCTTGAACCAAAACTTGTAGTCCACTATAAAAAATCTTGGTTCAGGCAAGAATGGGTCCCATAACCATGGAGGCTCCAAAGGTGGGAGACAAGGCAAGAATGTGGACAAGAATCATGATGATGATAAGCATGAAGATTGTGGTCATGATTGAAGAGAAGGGGATAGTAGGCACTATGTTGGTGCTGGATCTCTTCCCTCTTTATCTTTGACATCCTCATATTCTTCCTCCTCTAGCTTTAATCAAAGGAATAGAGGAGGTGATCGATGGAATAGATATGATTGTAGGGCCTGTTGGACCAATAGAGACTAGGGGCATGGACAATCAAGGAAGGCCCACCATTACAAAAGAAGGGATAGTAGAGGATAGCAAAGGAATCATGGTCATCACAAAGGCTATGACTATGATGAGCCTTTGCTTGGAATAAGAAATATGCTAAATATTGTAGAGGTCGTGAGGATCCCATCAAGGTATGTGAAATATAGCAAAATTTAAAGGTTGGATATGAACAATATTCCCAAGTTCGAAGGGGGATACAACTCAAATCCACAAAATCATCTTCAAGCCTTTCATGATGCATGTCCCTTACAAAAAGTTGAAAACAGATGGAAAAAATTGAATCTGTTTCTAAGGATGATCATTAAAGAAGCTAAAATCTAGCATTGGTCCTTAGAAATAGAATTAATCAGGTGATGGAGTATGATGCTTGAACTCTTCAATGATAAATATCAAATGTACTCCTAAGCATCTAGTCTGAAAAAGTAGCTCTTAGGGTGGAGATAAGGAACACATGAATCCTTGGATGTAGCCATCGGTAGAGATTACTCTTCATTACACTAGTGCCCATGCCATGAGTTTTCTCAAAGGGAGTAGCTCTACCATATCATAGATGGGCTTTGAATAGAGACATGGATAACTCTTTGGGTTTATGCCCAAGGGAGACCTTCAAAGCTTAGAACCCATCAGATCCAAAGGATAATTAAGAAGGTGTTCAACAAAGAAGGAGAATTGTGAGAAAAGAAAAGTTTATAGGAGTTTAATTAAGATCATTCCATTCAAAAAATGGAAGTATGGTTTTGTGAAAATGAGGGGAAAGCACCACTTGATAAAGTCATGTAGTGTAAAAGCTTTCTGATTCAAAAATTTGTTTTTAAAATATCAACCAAGGTAGATAAAATGTTAGACTCCTAGAGAGAAAATTTCAAATTTCTCTAAGAATTATAGAAGAGTTCAAAGAGCAAGGTAGTAGTCATGATTGAAGAAGAATGAAAGAAGTTGAACATGCCCATCAAAGGGATAAGTGAAAATATACTATCATTGAAGAGATTGTGAAGTCTAAAAAAAATTATGCTGGTGGGTTTGACATCTACCAATATGAACATCCTAAGGAATTTTGCCTAATTATGTCACACTTGTGGAAGTCTGGGGTGTACATGCCAAATCCAAGATTGGCAAGAAGGCAAGCACCCAGGAGGTTGCCTTATCCTCAAGGAAACTATAGGTAGTTCCACTAATAGCAAACCTACTATCCAAGTGGAGCTCCATCACAACCTCATCAACATTACTAGTAGTGGTAGCATCCACAATTGTGGAGGATGCCACCACCAAGGCAGTAGTATCCTTATTAGTAGCCAGATCCCTATGGGTACTACATTCAACGATCAATTTCTCCACATGACTCTTCTAGTCATGCATCATTCCAACATCACTACTACACTCTTGAATAATACATAGCTCAATCTCTAAGAGGGGAATCCTCATTTCCATATTATCCTCCTCATCCTTCTACACCTATACCTCCATCCTCAACTCAACTACCACTAGCTTCTTCCATGCAAATTGAAATTCCTACCCAGCCATAGTAAAAAAATGCCATGAAGACTATTAAATTATAGGCGGCTCCTTAGCCAAGTGGTCAGAAAAAAACCACAAAAAAAAAGACCTTTCTCCCAAACCAATAGTTCTTCAAAGTTCTAACATACACATGCAACTAATGATCTTGCTTCTCCTACCTCTTCTACAACCTCATTCAAGGTTCCTTCAAACCAAATGCCTTCCAAAGTGCATATCATGATGTTGATTCATGTTGTCATGGATTAGATAAAGGCTGGCCACCTTCTTAAGAAAATATTTAATTTTGGAAGTCCCCTCATTTACTTACAAATTTCTGGGAATGAACCTTACAAGGCTCTTTTAGACTTAGGCTATAGTGTAAATTTCATTTCTAATGAAATGTACAAAGCTTGGAACCTACCTTCACTCAAGAAGAGCAACATTTGTCTTTAGTTGGTAGATTAGTCCATCACCATTCCCTTAGGACTAGTGGAGGACATTGTGACCATTTTCTATAGGTGGTCCTATCTTACTGAATTCCTAGTGATTCCTGTTAATAATTATAAGGGATACTTCCCAATCATCATGGGAAGGGCTTGGTTGAGCACCATTTATGCAAAACTAGGAACCGGAGACCTCTCCTTACAAATTTCCAAGGAAAATGAATTTGGAAACATAAAGACAAAGTACATTCAATGCATCGCATATAGTGACACAAGGTGTAACTATCTGCAAAAATTATGATCCATAAAAAGCACATTGAAACACCCTAAAAAATGCGGGGTCATCCTGGCCTCACTAGGATCTTGCAGTTCACACAGCACGATGGCAATTCATCGAGAGAAGAACGTTCTAAGTCTAGGTTAGCCAGTTCGGCAAATTTTCTACTTTGAGCATGGACAGGTTCTATACCATCTTGTCCACCCACCAAAGTAGCCTAAATAGCCGGCAGCCTACTCAGGAACAGTGTGCAGAATCGACGGCAGCATCTTGGACATGCAAGAAATAGTTCGGCAAGTTTTCTAAGTCATGAAGCCTACTACACTACGCTACGCTATGTAGCATAGCAAGCTTCAGAAGATGATGGTGGAATGAAGTGCTACGCTATGCAACATCACACAGTGTAGCATGGCAATGACTTCACTACCCACTCCCTTCATCCAATTTTGAGTTCTACGGTGATGTCCTTTTTCATCAGGAAGCGACAGACTATGTCTGCTACTATGCTACGCTGAGCTACATGGTGCAGCAAGGCGTAGCAATCCTATGGAAGAGACAAAAGGTAATTTGAAAGGTGAAGTCAACAAAGTTCGTAATACTTGCATCGTAGGAGAATGGTTTGTAAATCGGAAAAACTCTTGCGACTAAGGCAAGTTGCTATGCTACTCTATGCTACGTAGCATAGCATAGTGTAGCAAGCATGTAACAAATAGTAGAACACACGATAAGGTGCTATGCTACATCACAAAGCACAACAAGGCAAAGAGGTGGTTGCGTGACATCAATGCACTCCACCTAATCAAACCATTGGCACACGTCTCCAGACACTGACAGTGCGATTATGGCATGGTAGGACCGTAGTTATTGCATGGAAGGTTCGCATCGCAATAGTCTTGTAAGCCCATGGTCATAGATGGCTTGAGTAGCACCAGTAAGATAACACAAGCCTACGGCACGTAACACTAAAACCGCCCCTGTTTGCTTACCTTCAGCCCTATAAATATCCCAGCAAACAGCATATAACAAGTCCGCAATGTTTTACTAAAAAAAAATACCCACAATTTTGAAAAGTCAACAATTTGTAAAGTTGGAAATTTCAAAAGAGTTCGCATCTTTCCAAAAGCAAACAGCTTCCAAGTAGTGGGAACTTTGAAATTCTGAAACAAAGATTTCCCCTCTGGCTGGCATTGTAATAATCAAAGTCATTTGTCTAACACTAGAAATAGAGAGTCTCTTTCAGCTAGCATAAGATCCCTATCTTCGTTCTACCACCTTGGTAGAGCCCCGCATTGTTTGTACGTGAAGTCCACATCCAAGTCCAGAGCTCTTTCTTTTTTCTGGCACACCTCGTTTGCTCTCGGGACTTCTGCACTCCATCACGCTGTGCAGCTGATTATATCCATCTTGACCAGATGAGTTTGTAGCTTTGGATTGATGCATGTTTCTAAACATACTCTACTTTATCCCCCATTTCTATCTTGTTTCTTTGCATTATTTTCTATTTTTTTCATCTTTAAGCATTATTTCGTATTACTGTTGCACTTTTATAGTTTCTCTCCTGCTTTATTTACCCATAAGCATTATCTCGCATTTCGCATCATTTACGTTGCAAAGGCTATATTAACGGTGAAGTAAGTCCCTGTATGATTGACCAAACTATTCAGGGCACCCCATGTTTGCACACACCCAACACTACCCTCCTGTGGATACAGGGTTGGAACTGTCGTGTCCATCAACCCCTGGCGTTCTTCCAGCCACCGACATTTTCGGTCGCTACACACATCTATCACAGCATGTAGACAGTGTGCTAATGTGATAGAAATTCAAAGGCACTTATATGCAGTAGCCACAAAATAGGAGGGCTCCCAGTGGTTGAAAGTTAATACAAAGTGTAGTTCAACAATATGCATGGAACCAACTGAGAGCCTTACAAGTGCCTATGTTGAAGGAATAGATGAACTGGAGTAAGTTCATCATCAACTCTCCAATGATGAACCTAATGAAACTAATTGGGAAGAGTTGGAGATCCTTGAAAGATTTAAATAGGATCCTCTTGAGTTGAAACTATCATTGACTAGAATGGAATATGTCTTTCTAAACAATGGAACGTCAATTATTATCCATGCCCATCTTGCTCTTGTGCAGAAAAAGAAGCTATTGTAGGCGGTTAACAAATGGCCAACAAACATTTTTTGTTCATATCTTGAACTCATTAGGATTGATCCTAGGATATGCTAACATTGCATCTACACAGATCCTTCAATTAATCCAAAGAGGTAGCTATAGCAGTGGTTGAAGCCCAAACTCAAGCAAATCATGAAGAAGGAGATTGAACTTCTCAAAATTGGGGTTCATCTATCCTATCACAAATAATGAGTGGGTTAGCCCATTTGTGATAGTGCCAAAGAAGGATGGAAAATGGAGGATCTATATTAACTTTAGGCTATTGAACATGGTAACTTATAATGATTACTTTTCATTGTCATTTGTGGACCAGGTGTTGGACACCATTTCTAAGCATTACTATTATAGATTTCTAGATGGTTATAGTGGACATAATCAAATTTAGATGGCACTAGAGGATTAGGTCAAAATAACATTCAAAAGTCCCTAGGGGACTTTCACATATAGAAAGATGTCGTTTGGCCTATGCAGTTCCCCTACTACATTCCAACGCCCTGTCCTAAGCATCTTCTAATAGTAGATTAGTAGTGGGGTGGAAGTCTACATGGATGACTTTCCAATCTATGGGGCTACATTTGAGTAAGCCTTGGACCATCTTGAGAAAGTGTTGAAAAGATTTCTGGAGAGAAACCTTAGGCTCAATTAGCAAAACATCCACTTGATGGTCCAAGAAGGCATTATTTTTGGGCACAAAATTTCTAAAAAAGGGATCAAGGTGGACCTTGAAAAGATAAGGGTCATCTAAGGAATTACTAGATAACCAGAAATAGTTAAAGATGTGAGGTCATTCCTTGCATACACTAGCTACTACTGATGATTTATTAAGAATTTCTCTAAGATTGCTATACCATTGATGGAGCTAATAAAGAAGGATTTCCCATTTGTTTGGACTAAGGAATGCAAGTATGCATTGTAGCGGCTCAAGTAGAAACTCGTGGAAACTCCAATTCTATGAGCACTTAATTAATCTGAACCTTTTCACATGATGAAAAATGCATTAAATTATGCCTTGGGAGCCTTGCTCACATAGTTGGATAATCAAAAATGTCCTTATTATATCCACTATGAAAGAAAAAGAATTATGGGTGCAGAGCTTAATTACATCATAATAGAGAAAGAATTGATGGCAATGGCATTTACCTTGGAGAAATTTAGGTACTATGTACTAGGGTATAAGGTGTTTGTGCACATATACCATAGTGCAATTTGGTTCTTAATGAACAAACCAAAGATAAGCCCCCATATCATACAGTGGCTTGAGATCTTATACAAGTTTGTTTATATGATGTAGATCGAAAGGAAACAGAGAACGTGGTTGCTAATCACTTGTCTTGGTCACAATGGGACAACAAAGAGGAGGAGAGCCCACTATCAAATTAGTTTCTTGATGAACATCTCTTTGTCAAGGACATAATTGAACAAACACCCACTGAATTCAATTGGTGAAATCACATTCTCAAATATATTTTCACTCAGGAGATGCCACAAGAGTGGGACCATAGGAAGAAATAACAATTTTTTCACTAAGAAAAATGCTTCATGGAAATTAAGAAATACCTTTACAGGGTGCGCATCGATGACCTATTTCATTGGCGTGTTGTTTATGTTGATCAACTACGCATTCTCAAGGATGCTCATGAGGGTCCTTGCACGAGCCACTATGATGGAAGATGCACAACCATTAAGATCCTCATGGTAGGGTATTATTGGCCAATAATTTTTAAGGATGCTCACCACTTCATCTACTCCTATAAATGCTACCAACATGATGGTAGAATTATTGCGCAAATGAATAGACCTCAGTAGTGTATCCAACCACTAGAGCCGTTCGACATTTGGGGCATTGACTTCATGGGTTTCATCACATCCATGTCAAATGAAAAGGCATACATCATAGTAATTGTTGACTATTGTACAAAATGGGTAAAAGTTGCACCCATTAGTGATGGAACATCTTCTACAACTACTTGGTTTGTACAACAAAATGTCGTGAATAGGTTTAGGATGCCACATGCACTTATTTTTGATAATGGTACTCATTTTATAGGCACTGCCTTTCAAAAGCTCATGCAATGCTTAGGGGTTGAACATAAACCAACAACACCCTACCACCCCCAAGCCAATGGTGAAGGAGAGGTTACAAATAGGGAATTCACAAAAATACTAACAAGAAATGCTAGTAAATATAAGATGTATTGGAGCATGAAACTCAATGATGCCCTTTAAGCCTATCGCTCCACATGGAAGCTTCCTATTGGCTTCTCTCCCTATGAGCTTGTGCATGAAAAATTGCCAACTCTTCCAATTCAAACTAAGCTTTGTACACTATTAATAGCTTGTGACCTTGACCTTGACCTAAGTCTTGCACAAAAAGAAAGATGATGAACCTCAACTTCCTATACAAGAATTGATTGGTAGCCCTATCATATAATGAGTTGCACAAGGCATTCAACAAGCAATGACATGACCTTAGAATAAGAAAAGTAAAATTTTAACTAGGAGATAGGATCCTCTACTGAAATCCCACACACATACCACAAAGAACTAAGTTCTAAACATTGTGAAAAGAGCCTTATGTTATCTATGAAACTTTTCCTTCTAGGACTATGATAATATACAAACCTAAAAGCCCAAATAAGAAATTTTTGATCAACATGCAACAAGTCAAACCTTTTTATGAGCCCAAAAGAGCCAGTGCTCAAAGCATCTCAATAGATGGATATGCATGCTCAATTTTTTGGATCTCCTCCTTTCAAATCAGTCATGGGAAGATGATCATCCATGTTGATCCATTAAAATGGCTCCTTAGTTTTTACCCTTTTTTGTTTTACACCATTTTTTTTTACACTTTTTTTTTCTATGTCATCTTCAGTAAATTTTTCTCTTTCTTAAATATTTCAAAATTTCTTCTATATTTTACTTTATTTAGTTTGATTTTTCTAATATTTTTCTTATGTTTGTTGGATTTTTTTTATTGCTGCTAGGACTAAGTACAACTGTAGCTATTAATTGGTGGTGGTTTGTACTATAATTTTATTTAATTGCTAATGTTTGGATTCTATCTTTGAATTTTTAATTATTAACTAAGACATGGTTTCTTTTTCATGATAATAGGCAGTGAATTGATACCATCCATCCATCCAAAAAACTCTATGGTATACCTTGTTTTGGAAATATGAGATCCCTTCCTTAATGAAACTTATAATGAACTTGTGACCTTGGTAGTTTCCAAGCTTGGAAAGGATTAAATGGATTGACAAGGGTGTGACTTCAAGAAGATTTGATGCTCTCTATACCTACCTACCTTCTTAGGTAGCTAAGTGCTTTCATGGATTTCTCATCATTCTACTATTAACCAGTAATAGGAAGCTAGAAGTATTTGCATGGTATGGTTGAATATAAAAATAAAAATATAAAACATAAAAAAATATAAATAATGGAAATTCAAAACCCATCCCTTAGATGAAATAACAAGCTACAAGTACTGTTTATGGAATTGGAAAGATATGTTACCCATGCCTGAAGGTCGACTTTAACTAAGGCTCATCTCACTTCTTGCTTCTCTTTTCTTCTCTTTTAGGAATTATGATTGATCTATGGAAATGCTTTTATGTCTTAAGGGGATGGAGCAGTCTTTAAGTGTCAATGTAAACTCACTGAAAGTGGTTGGTTTTGATTCAGACTAAGGATGGTTGTTATTAGGTCATATTAACCACAAAATCTATAAGGGACTTCATGTGACCACAATACGAGACTTCATTTCACTCTCTACCTCATCCAACTATGCTTCCCATCACTCACATCACTATTGGTTTTTCATGTTTTATTCAATGTCTTAGTTTGATGTTTCAAAATTCTTAGGTATATTCTTACGGGATTTAGTCCTTAACTTTCCATAACCATTAATCATCCATGGGGTCCATGGACTCCTTGGTTTGAGGACATCTAAGGGCATTAAAGGCATGAGCCTACTATGAGGAGGACCCACTTGCATACCTCTTAGTTGGACTAGTTAAGTTCATTATCCTTAGACATTTTTGCATTCAAATCATTCATGCTCCACATCAGTTGAGTTTAGTTTTGCACTTCTTTTTAAGTTTCTTCAATTATTCTCCTGATAAAAAATCATTTTTCTAAATTATCTAGCCCTCTTCAAGAATTTCTTTATGTTGATGGCCTTTTGGGTCTCTATGGACTCCAATTTCATGTCAAAACTATTTGTTTTTAGCCTAATTTTCAAAGTGAAATTTTTATCTTTGGTCATATTGTTAGGATCTTGTCAACGCAACCCCTCGCATTGATGTGACCTCGTATATAGGATCTTGTCAACACAATCTCAAAATCCTATAAATACCATACAACACTTTGAAAATTTTTTCCATTTGCTTCAAATGTAAGAGGATTTTTTGCAATTTGTTAAAGCCCAAAGCCTTCTAGAGCCCATAACTTTCAAATTACTTGTTCAATTCACCTCATTCTTTATTCCTATAGCTAGCAGAGGTAAGCTCTACATTGTGGAGGCCACAAACCTTAGGTTTTTTAACAAAACGTTTTTCAAAATTTTCTAACTTCCACAAGTTTTAACTAATAAAATAATGTCAAAATAACTAATCTACCATGATCATGACTTTGCCAAGTGTAATAAATCCAAGAGATAAGGTACTCAAATATTATAAAGTTATATATTAAATGCTGATCCTTAGTCATGCTATGATCATGAATGGCACCAAGACCAAAGTTCCCACAAGAAGAAAAACTATTTCAACCAAGGGACAAGTGGCCTAGAGCTGGAAGAGGCCAGCAAGAGTAGCCCTAGGAGTAGGTGGATGAGATGCATGCAATGGGACCTCTTTGTGAGGACCCCAAAGTGGAATTTGTCTGACAGATTTCGAAAGCTAAAATGGAGCAATCCCACCTAAATGAGACACCTAGACCTAGATCTAACCTTTAGCTCACTTTGATGAAGGCCTTTCTAAGGTAAATCGAGTCTAAGGAGATCCAAAAAATAGTTCTTCATGAACTAAACTTTGGATCTTTCCTAGACTTTTCCTTGGAAAATGTCAAAGCATAACTCCAAACTATCTAAATTTGGCCCATTCTCATTTCTAGTGAAGAATGGTACATGGGAGAAATGTACCTCGTGATGCCATAGTGAAGATCAAGAACATATCTATGTCCTACTTGGTGAAGGCCATTTCCAAGGCCCTTGGGTTGCTAGAAACTAGGGCAACCTCGGTAGAAATATCAACATAAGTTGATCTTGAGGTTAAAAAGGAGTGGGTTTGGTGGTGCTATGATGTTGATTATTACGAGTTTGATGCACTCACCACGGTAGAGCATGCATACTTTAAGATGGAAGCCTACCACCTTAATCTAATGGTAAGGCCTAGCAAGATAAAAACCTTCTCTACCTATGTGTACATCACTCTAAGTAGAAAATTCCATGTTAACTTTCCATAACTGATCTATCTAGAGATGGAGAAGTGATTCAAAGAAAGTGAACATGGAAGAAAGAGACTTCCCTTCCCATGTATCATCTAAAAATTATGTAGAAGGGGAGAAATTTCCTACTATTTTAATCATAATATCAAACATCCTCCTTCCACCTCTTGGATGGAAATGATGAAGGAAAAAGTCCTTGCCAAGGTGATTGAAGAGGAGCAACCACCACCACCACCCACTCATGAGAAAACAAAATTGAAGTCCCATACTACCATTGAGTACATACATGAACTTTGTAAGTAACTCCTATAGTAGAAATAGGCAGAAATGAGTGGTGGTGAACTTTCTATCTACAGACCTACATTAAGTCATCTCAGCAAGGTAGCACAATTTATTAGAAAGATGGAGGGTTCAATGCAAATTTTTTTTTCCTAGAGAATGTACATGCATGCAAGATCAAATCATAGTGCTCAAGAGGTAACAATATCTCTTTATTAATAATAGTAATTCCCATAAATCTCAAGGAATGCTACTACCTTGTTGGTGCATTTCAAGAAGGATGAGGGAGCAACTGTTCTAGTGATGTAACATCAAGAACAGAAGACAATGATAGAGGTGGTAGCTAACAAAGTGGTTGATGCACTCAATGCCCTTGTAGCATTTGTACGAGATGTTGCTACACTTAGAGACATGTAAATGTCCACAGGAGTACCAAGTGGGAGATTCAGTGCAACCCAACACGAAGAGTTGCTTGACCAACTAGTAGGAACTAGACAACCGATTTCAGATATCTTCGATATCCTAGAAACCATTTCAACAAACCAGTCAAAGTTGATTGAGGGTAAGGGAAAAGTTCCCGTTACCAATTCCCAACTAGAAATAGCCTAAGTTGAGATTCAATGCTTAGCTACGGAAGTTGGAAAGCTCAAAGCCTGCCTCATTAATCCTTACTTAGCCAAGTAGTCTCAAGAGATGAAGCTTTCCAACAACTTAAAAAAAAACTCCAAGAGGTTAAGTACACAAAGGAGTCAATGATCATTAACCAATTCTTAGTTGATGTCACTACCTACAACATTCAAAAGGACTTGTTAGAGGTTCTCTAGTAGAACATAAGGCTGACCCAAGAAAACCATCACCTGCGAAATGTGAAAAATGTAGAAAGAACAAATGGCTAAATTCATTTGATAGTAGAAAAAGTAGCTTGCTAGAGTAAACATTGAAATGAGGAGAAGCTATAGATTAAGAATATGATGGAGTACATGGAGCTTGCTAACCTTCATTACATAGATCTGGCAATGTTGATCACCAAAAAGCCAAGGTTAGAGTTGGAGAAGCAAGTGGCCAGCTTGTATCTTCTGTATGAGGTAGAGTTCAAGCATAATGAAGAGACCAAGCAGAAGCTTGAGATAACAAATGTAGAACTTGAGGTTCTCAAGGTGAAGTTCATTGATTAGAGATCAACAACAGAGAACCTAGCGAAAATAATGAATGACTATCAGGAGTTGCAAAATGCACTTAGGGTGTTCAACATTGAATATAAATAGTTCACTGCCTATTTTATCAATGTTAAGAAGTTTTTTCCTACAATGCCCTTTTTTTAGGATGTTCCCATACCAACCCACATTGGTGATGCTGTGTGGATTGTGTATGGTCCTAGGAGTAAGGAGGAGAAGATGAAAGCATTACTGGATGCTTTCCATATTCTACCAAAAGTTACAACTACAGTAGGACAACCATAGTCATTGCCTCAACAACCACATGCACTGAAAGTAGGAGAAGGTTCTTCAGCATCTTAGGAACCTCTATTGCTTGGGACCATCTAATTTTCTTCCTTGTCTTTAAGCCATTAGAGGAGTTGTATTGTGAATTTTTGTTATGGTATTCAATTTTGTTGTCATGAATACCAATTTTTTGTAATGATTTTAAATTCATACACTTGGGCACTTAGTGTTTGCTTGTGTCAATTATGTGTTTGTAGTTAGTTAATAATCCCATAACTTCCAAAAAGTTTGTAAAGAATTTGTTCCTTATTTTTTTCACTCAAGGATGAGTGTTCATTTAGTTGTGGGGCTATGATCAAGCATCTTTCTTGGGGTTGTGTCAACGAGATGCCATCAACATGATCTCATCAATGACAGGGTTGCATTGATGCATGGTCTAATGCATTAATGTGACCTTGTCGACACAATGTTAGTTAGTGCCTATAAATATGCATTTACCAATCATATTTATGGCATCTCATAGTTAGTATTCTAGTGAAGCTCTTAAATTTTTTTCATTTGAGAATTAGAATATTTTCTAAGTGCTTGCAGTAGGAGTAAGAAGTGTACAGATATTTATTCAAACATTGATGTACCAAAGCACCTTTGTGTGATCAGCAATAAAGATGAGCTTTCTTCACAAACCTTACAAAATTTGAAAATAGATTAATGTTTACTTTAAATGCATTTACTATTTGAGTAATTTAATTTAATGCATTTGATTAAAAAATTAAATAGTGATTAATTAAAACATAAGTACAATCATTTTGAGCATACATGAACATTTGGTAATCCTAGTAGCAGTTAACACTTGGTAACCCAATAACATTGTAACATGGTTTAGGATGTGTATGGTAAATGGGAATGAATGCTTATGTTAGGATTAGTTAAGATATTAGTTAGTTACTAGATTGCTTAAACATTCAATTACTTTGTAAACATTTAATTACTTTGTTTACTTTAAATACATTTATTATTTTAGTAATTTAATTTAATGCATTGGATTAATTAAAGCATAAGTATGACCATTTCGAGCATATGTTAACATTTGGTAATCCTAGTAGTGCTTAACACTTGGTAACCTAGTAACATTGTAGTGTGGTTTAAGATGTGTATGATAAATGGCAATGTATGCTTATGTTAGGATTAGTTAAGATATTAGTTAGTTATTAGATTACTTAAACATTCAATTACTTTATTTTCTAACACTTAGTAAATTTAAACGATAAAATATAAAGTGATAAAAATCATATGCCTTAGTTACACTTAACCATACACTTTGACTCCATAAGTAAAACTAAGAAGACAAGGATCACATCCTTGATATTCACTACCTAGATCTAATATACTTAGAGAGCTAAAGTCTACAAAATTTGACTAGATTTCTTAGTGTACATTGGTGATTTGTATGGTTGGGCGTAGGGACTACTCACTACTCATCACATGTTCGTACAAAACAAAAACCATATATCCTTTTTAAACATTAGCCAAAAGAGAAATCACTTGTGATTAGACTTGTCATCATTTGAGACAGGTGGTTTACTCCTAGTGTATATGCTTCTTCCTCATTATCATCATTGTTGGTGAAGCATCTAGATACCTACTCAACATGATTAAAAACATTACTATTCAATGGCTTCTAGATGTAGGCCACAGGTTCTTGTCGAGACCTAAGCCTAACTCAAAATTAAGTCATTACAAGTACACTATCTAATGATGATGTAATCCTAGATAAGAATGGAGCATCATGACACTAATAGGTTTTTGAGACTAAAGGAGAATACTAAATTAAGATCCCAAAAATATTAATTGGTGGTGGCTTCTCTATTGAAAATCTTTGAAGATTCTCCTTGAGGACTCGCCTTACATGAAGGCTAGCTACGTCTAATGTATCTCATGCTTTTCCTAAGCATGTGATTCAACTCCTTTAATATCCATGAAATCATCATCATTTCTAGAATCATATGCTCTAGAAGAATTGGCAATTGTGTTGGGATTAATGGGCTCATGATCATCATCATTGTTTATCCATTGAGGGGTGTTCACATCCTCAATGTTTGAAAACGTAGCACCTATCAGAGATGGAATGTTTGCTAAGTCATATGTCTTTTCTAGGTGGTCTTGATGCTTGGAGACTCTAGAAATATTCCTACCAATTTTTCCAATTGGCTTAGAAATTGAGCAAATAACCTTCTTGATGGATTAAGTTACTTGTGTACCAATAGATTTGGAGTGTTGAAGCTATGATAAAGCAAGCCTAAAGAAAGGAGCTTACAAGGTGGATGGAGCTAAGGCATATCTCTTCTTGGAATATTGCAATAAGTTTCACTTGCCCCTAATAATGTACAAATCTAGAATGGACACATCAAACTAATGGATGATCAAAATGATGAGGTAGTAGTACCTAAGAGATCAACCATGGAAAAACAAGAACAACATGTTTCTATAGAGAATCAAGTCCAAGTCAATATTTTAACTTGTTAAGAGGTAGAAGAGAATAAATCCTTGCAAGGGAAGTAGATAAGCATAACTGTGATTCTCAATGACTATGTTATATAGTATAATCAAAACAAGAATGAGTGCATCCTAGGTCATTTATGATCTATATAGCTTTTCACTACTCAAAGAGACATTATGTGCAAACAATATAAGCTAAAAGTCCTTTGATATTGGCATAACTTCATTTTCAAACAAAGACTTAAGGGACATGGTTTATACCCAAAATACTTCATCATTATGGATGCCAAGCATATCATTAATAAAACTAGAGATAGTAATTATAGCACCTCTTACCATGGTGGTAAAGGCACTGGCACTACAATCGAGAATCATGATGTTACTACAGAATTTCCTAATCATGGCCTCTAAAATGTCCAGACATAGCGTAAGGAAGGTGGACTAGTTAATTGATGCAAGATAACCTTGAAGTGTAGCCTCCCTTGCCTTTCAAAATGTAAGATTATACTCCCAAGTGATAGATAACTCTTTCTAGTTGTAATGTCATCATTCAAGATCTACAAAGTAGAATTATGGTTAGTCCTTCTATTCTATTTTACTTAAAATACTTGCTAGGAAGCATGATCCATGTTGCTATCTTTTACTCATGTGTTTGGTGCTTTTCTTAGTTTGTGCCACCATCATATTATACTAAAAATACTTGGAAAGATCTACTATATAGTGTGTAGGTCATCTTTTACTTTGACCTACCCAAGATGTCTTTGAAAGATTGATATGTGGAAAGAAAAATGTTGAAAGCTCTCATAGCCATGTATAAAATTTCATTTTTCAGGTATGAATGACATCTAGGCTATGTTAAGCCAAAAATTAGACAATACTTCTTTTGATTGGTGAAAGAATTCCTTTTGATTTGAAATATATTTTTTTGATGGAAAATATGTATTTTTCAAGTATATTAGAAAAATTACAAGACATCTGTTATGTATGAAAGATGTCATTTGGGATAATCTTGCAAACAATTAAGTGATGTTGGAATAGAAATAAGGAAATACTTGGGAAACAAGAATAGCCTATTTTAAGGCATAAAAAGATATGATCTGAATATGTTGTGGAATGATTTGAAGTATTCATGAGAGCAAGAATGCTTCAATTTCTTAGCTACTTTAGATACTATAAAATGAACTACTCCTAATCTATCCTATTATACTAGAGAAAATTTTAAGTCATACCTTACTTACCTAATAGGATATTGTCCTATTCCCATGTCTTTGCGTCTTCTCTCATCAAGTGATTCAATAAACACATGTGCTAGTTATGCTTTAGTACTAATATACTCTAATTGAACTTGATTAAGTTAAACATGCTTCTTGATAAAATGATGTTTGTTCTCTATGTATTTTATTCTTGAGCATTCAACTAGGTTATTTATCATGTTGACTTCATTGCTATTTTCATAATAAATGAAGATGTGAGTCTCTTGAATCCAAAGATCCTTTAGGGTCTTTGTCATCCATAGAATTTGGGCACAATAAATTCTAGCTGATATGTACTTAGCCTTAGCCATTAAGAGGGTTGTAGAGTTTTGTTTCGTGCCTGTTCCTAAGACTATACACCTTCTAAGAAGTAAATAAATTCCACTTATACTTCTACAGTCATCCATACACCTTGTTTAATCTACATAAAAGTACTTAACAAGATTAAGTATTTAATCCTTTGGATACCAAAGTTCCAAATTAGTAGCACCTTTCAAATAATGGAAATTTCTCTTTGCAATCTTTAAGTAAGATTCTTTAGGATCACTTTGAAAGCATGCACAAATAACCATACTTAAGGAAATGTCATGTCTACTAGTAGTTAAATAAATTTATCTTCCAATTATACCTTGGTAGATCATAAGATTTATTTCCTTATCCTTCCCATCCTTGGTGAGTTTCAAGTTTGTACCTAGAGAAATTGCTTTAAGCTTGATATCAACTAAGTTATACTTCTTTAATATGTTCCTTCTATACTTTGATTGACTTACAAATGTTCCTTCTTTGGTTTGTTTGACTTTAAGTCCAAAGAAATTTTTCATTTCATTCATCATGCTCATTTTGAATTCACTTTGCATCAAATCAAAAAAATTCTTGCGTAAATTTTGGTTAGTAGTAGTAAATATGACATCATCTATATAATTATAGGTAATAAAAAAATATTTATAAAACCATTTGATGAACAAAGTAACATTTTCTCTACTCCTTTTAAATCCATTATTCAAGAGCTATTATGGTTACCTCTCATATCAAGCTCTTAGAGCTTGTTTAGGCTCATATATAGTTTTCTTAAGATGGTAGACATGATCAAGATGAGTTGAATTAATAAAACATTTATGTTGTTCTACATAAAATTCCTCTTCAATGGTTCAATTTAGGAAGACCCTCTTGACATTCATTTGATGTAGCTTGATTCTCTTCATGCAAGTGTAGGCTACTAAAATTATTATTGATTCCAATCTAAGTATTGGTGCAAAAGTGTCATCGAAATCAATGCCTTCTTGTTGATTATTACCTTTAGCAATAAGATGTTCTTTTTTCTTTATAATGACTACTAAGTCATTAGTTTTTTTCTAAAATAACCTTTTTGTTCCAATAATGGATCTATTGTTGGGCTTGAGGATGGGATCTCAAACATCATTTTGAATAAATGATTTGAGCTCTTCTTACATAGCCAGGAGCCATCCTTCCTCTTACTTGGCTTCTTTAAAGTTCTTCTACTCAAATTATGAGATATAAGTAGCATAGGAACATAATTCTCTTGTTTTTCTTCTTGTCTTTATCCGTTCATTGAATTGTCTAATAACATCACTCGTGGAGTGTGTTTTTCTTAATTTGGACATTTGACGTTTTTTATCATCATCTTCTTCAAGCTTAATCTCTTTCTCACTTTCTAATTCTGCCCCAAATGTGTCCTATAATGGTTGTGTATTTCTTTTGATCATAACCTCTTCATTATCTTCATGCACATCAAAATATATTCTATCAGTATCATTTACTTTAGCATTTATGGATTCTTCTACAGTAAGTTCTTTCATTGAAAACTCTATATGTCTTACTTACTATAAAGTAACCCAAAAATATACCTTTATTAGTCTTTGGGTCAAATTTTCTTGATGCATCATTTTCATTAAGAATATAACATTTAACTCTAAAAACATGAGAGTAACTTACCAATGATTTATTACAAGACCAAAGTTCATAGGGAGTCTTACTTGTGAATCTTCTTACTAGAACTTTGTCCGAAACATAACATGTTGTGTTGATGGCTCCACCCCAAAAGTGATATGGAGCATTTTTATCATTTAACATGGTTCTAGCCATCTCATTTAGGTGCCAATTCTTACCCTCAATAACTTTATTTTGCTATGATAATCTTGTTGCTAAAAATTAATAATGTATTCTATGAATGTTGTAGTACTCTTTTAATTTGGCAATTTTAAATTCTCTTCCATTATTATTGTTGATTATGTTAATTACATATTCTTTTTCATTCTACAACTTTTTATAGATCTTTATAAAATGGTCAAAAGCTTTATATCTATGTGTTAGAAAGGTAACTTAAATAAAATGAGAAAAGTCATCCATAATTATAAAATAATATTTTTTCTTCCAAAGCTTAACATTTGGGAATGTCCTACTAAATCTAGATGGAGTAAATCTAATGGACATGAGGTTGAGATTCCATCTTTCTTAGTATATCTTACCATTATTTGCATTTCTTTTTGGCTTCCATTGCACATGCTCATGTTGAAGTCTTTTAGTTTGAATAGTCCATGCATTATATCCTTTAAAACAAGAGTTCTTAGAATATCTATGTTCACATGTCTAAGTTTTTTATGCCATAACCATTTAACACCTATATTACTCATGAAACACTTTGTTCCATGGTCAATAGTATTTGATAATGTAGTAATGTAAATATTAGATATTTATAGCCATTGACTACAATTTTTATACTAGCATATCTTATTTGACAAGAATCATTTAAGAAAGCTACTTCATAGCTTGAATTATGGAGTTGACTTATACTTAGTAGGTTTTATTTTATAGCTTTAACATAAAATACTTCCTTTTCCTATGGAAATTTCTTACCTCCTATAGTTTCAGTTACTCTTATGGGAGTTTCTACAACATCTTCAAAAGTTACATTGTCACAATTTTTCTCAATAAAGTGCATGAATTGGGATTTTTCACCTATCATATATCATGAGCATCCACTATTGATATACCAACTTGACCTTTTCACAATGGATATAGCCACTTGGGCTAGCATTCCCTTTTCTTATTTTCTCTCTTTTGGCCCTTGTACTTTTTTAACCTGTAAGGTATCCTTTCTTGGTTGTCTTTGATAAGGTTTTGTAGTCTTATAAAAATGCTTTAGTCTTAAATGAAAATAATATTGTAAATAATCAAATTTTCTATAGCAATAACATTTTATACTTTTCATTTAGACAAGATGCTCAAACTTAGAAGTGTATCTCCATTTTGACAAAATGCTTGTCAAGGAATCCTCTAAAGAATTATTTTTAGGTTCTCGTTTATCATTTGGGTTTTAGATTTGTCCAAGAATAATGCAAAGGGTCTCATTTACTTGGATGGATCTTCCATTAATGTGTTTAACATCTTCAAGTTATTTGCTCATCTGCTTGATTGAAAGGGCTAGCATTTGATTCTCGACCTTGTGGTCTAAGTTTTCTTTTTGAAAACTTATGCATTTTACTTGAAGATATTTAACATATAGTTCTTTAGGATGTCATAATTTTCTCATTTCATTATAAACCTTTTGAAAATAAATTATTTGATCACATAGTAAATCATACTTTTCTTCTAATGTAACTTCATTTTCTTTTATATCATTAAACTAATCATATCTAGGTATCTCATGAGCAATGACCATGCATAGGAGATGTGATTTTCCTATGTTATCATCAATTTCTACTTTGTTTTATTTCATCATCATAGCTTGTGTATAGATTCTTCCTTTTCTTTCCTTATTTGAGAAATTCTTTCTTTTGTAACATGTTTGAACTAGGGCATTCATAGGACAAATGATCTTTTCCACCACAAACTCAATATTCTATAGAGGACATATCCATTTTTTATGAACTTTTATGTTTCTTAACTTTGTCCTTACCTTTTCACCTTGTTGATTATCCTTTTTGCTTCTTCATGTAAGAAGTCTCTTAACACATTTGGAGAGGAGAGTAAGTTCATATTCTTTAGTGTTTTCCTTATCATCTAATAGATATTTTTCTTTAGATGAGCTCCTAGTAGAGATTTTGAATGCAATAGACCTCTTCTTAATAGCACCTTCACTTATGACATTCATCTCATAAGAAACTAGTGCACTTTGAAGTTCTTCAAACTTCAAGATACTAAAATCTCTAATCTCTTCCATAGCTATGATTTTTGGCCTAAACTCAGGTTGGAGAGTTCTAATCACCTTTATTATGACTTCACTTTTTGGAAGGTCTTTTATTGTTTCTTGAATAGTAATGACAACTAGAAAAGTAATCTTTTATATCCTTTTTCCTTCCTTCATCTTAAGCTTGTCATATTTACCTTGAAGGACTAATAACTTAGATTTCTTTACAATTGAGGTTCCCTTATAAGCGCCCTCAAGTATATCCCAAATTGCTTTTGAAAATTTACATCTAGTTATTCTATTAAATTCTATCTTGCTAAGAGCATAATATAGATATTTTCTAGCTTTAGATTCAAACATAAATTTATTCTTTTTTACTTTAGTCCACTTACCTATTAGTTTGGAAATTACAATGATACCACTAGAGGTATTTGTGATGCTTTTTATTAGAGGAATATATCCTTTTAGAATAGATTGTCAAACTTCAAACTTCATGGATTTGCAGAAGCCTTGCTTATAAGCTTCTCAAAATGTGAAGTCGATTCCATTGAACATAGGTGACCTGTTGTAATATGGTCCCTCTACTATTTCCTTTGAGTTTTTACACTCAATATGGGAGACCAACTCTCTAATATCACTTAAAGATAGAGAACTTAGAAAATAGTGAACAAGTTCCACAACCAAAATAAAAATTTGATGCATGCAAATCACACATAAAATATGTGGTTTTCTAAGTTGGGTACCTCCACACTCATAGGGTAGAATCTTACATACCTTTGGATATGTTTCTCTCAAAATGTTCTTTCAAAAACACCACAACCTTTACAAGGCTTTAGAATAATTGATGCTCACATTCAAAACTCTAACTTGATAGTAATAAAAATGTGTGATCTTTCACAAGAAAATCACATAGTCTCTCAAGGCTCAATAGAAAGATAAGAAGATGAATAAAGGTACTTGTGAACTCTCTTCTTAGATTCATTTCTCTATGCTTATAAAATACAATAATACATACAAACAACAATGCGCTATCTAGATCTTTAGAATGCTTTATGTTCAATTCTTACTTAATATCTTTGTTTTTTTTTTCACTCTAGCTCATGCTTCCTTTATATAACTTCTTTGGGTGAGATAACTAATGGAATCCTTCCAAATAGCTAGTTAACAAATATAAAATACATCTTTGTCAAGGCCTAATACATCTTATTGGGATTTTACCTTCTTGTGATATAGACATATGTTCTATGGAAAATATGTATTTTGCAAAAATTATTAGTGTCTTGAGAAAGATATATTTTCCTAAAGAAAGATGTCTTTTGAAAAAACAACATCAATTCTAAAAAGACATCTTTTACATATGAGAGACATCTTCTAGTCACAAAAGATGTCTTCCATGGGTGAAAGACATCTTCTATCTTTTATAAAGAGTCTCAAAACTTGATTTAAAAAAAATCTTGAAAATGATAGTTGATTAAATGATTAATTCCTATTATTCATCAAGATTAACAAGCTTATTTCTCAATGAATTAGGCATAAAAAAGATTTTATTTCTTCAACCTCTTGCTTACTTTACACTATTTGTCTTCATCTTCTTCTAAACTTGCATACAACCAAATATGATCTCCATATTATCAGGTTTTGATACAATGAAACATCAATATTTACAATATAAATCTTCATAAAAAAAAGCCAAAAAATAACAAAATTTTAGTAGAATCCCATTTTAATAAATTAAATAATGCTATAATAATATAGAATTACATAGCAAAGAAAAAGAGTTAAAAATAAACAATGAAGAAGGACAGTCATATGAAAAGAAAAATAAAGTACATTGTTTTACAAAGATGCTAAGGATTTTTAAATCTTCTTATTAGATTCCCTTTTTGCCCAAAATGTTTGTGATATACTTTCATTTTGCTTAAGTTTTGCATGTCAAAATCCTTTCATGAGCAAAATTGAGATATAAAAAAGGACAAGGGCCAATTTATAAGTAGAAAGCTCACATGTAGCATGACACATGGTTTGGATATGTGCATACTCAAGGTAGAAATTCAAATAAATTATTTGAAATATAAGAATAGAACTTTAAATGGTTTATATATGGAAAAATAAGACTTAAAGTGGTTTTTTTAACATAGAAAAATGTGATGCATAATGACAAAGGCGATGTGCTGAAAGCTAGTGAAATGCAATATAAATGTTCTATATGCATTATATATATATATACACACTTTTATAACATTTGTATTTTTTTTTACATAACCATCTTAACTTTTTCATGGGGCATTAACTAACTTACTTTTTCAAAAAATATTTTATTTCCTTATATTTTCATGGGCATATTTCTTATATTATTCCTTCAAGTAATACCCCTAAGGCTTAATGACTCATAAGTAACATGAAGAAACTCTAGATCAAAATCTATTTAAACCTACAAGATTCATATCAAACACTATACATGTTCCCATGTCTAAATCATATCCAAGTAACAATCAACATAACTCTATTGTTTAAATGCTCAAACCTATGAATAAACTAAAAATTTAATATCTTGAGAAAACTAGCTCTAACTCTAGTAAGCCAATGATCAAAGCTAGCATTTTGAACATTTGAGACACATTGATAATGATAGATTCTATATAGGACACCATTCTAAGGCACTTCTTAAACTAACTTGTTCTATACAAAATTTAATGATAATTAAGAGTTAGCTTATAATTTTAGTTTAATGACAACAATGATAGAGGGATGAGTTCGGTAAGATTAGGGTCATAAATGCTCTATGACTAGAGTGTTATATAATCACTTATGCATAATAAAGAATAAATTATGCATAACTAAATGTGCATAATAAATAATAAATATGCAGAACTGAATGTATATAAATAATAAAGTATTCATATTCAAATACTTGTAAAGGTATGACCATTAATAAAAAAGAGAAAATAAAAATTTTTAGGGGTAATTAAATTTCAACATTCAACCATAAAATATATAAAAATTGATTACTTGGCATAAATAATAGTAAAAGAAAAGGATACAAAACTTTAATAAACTATTTAAGAAATAGACTATATTCACTTAAGTAAAATAATAATAATAAGAAAATTAATGATAAGAATAGTAATGATAATAATAATATTATAATTCTATTATTTATTTTATAAAATTTTAAAATAACCTATTGAAACATATGTAATAGTATTAAATAATTAGATAATTAAATACATACCTTAAATTAAATAATTAAACCTATGTAAAATTTTAGGTTGTGATAATATTCAACTGTATATCTAAGTTATTATGTTTGTTGGTTATTGGACTTGAAGCATCAACCAACTAGTTAGTTCTCCCAAGCCTATACTAGATGGTAAAATCAAAATTAAGAAGCAACTCTACCCATCTACGCTACAACAAGTTCAAGAGAATCTTATAGTTAATTAATATTGTCAACTATTCTCCATAAAGGCAACGTTATCAAATCTTTAATGCAATTTCTGCATCACCTAATTTCAAATCATACCTTAAATATCAAGTCTCATGGGGCTTTATCTTGCAAAAATCTTATGCTACTACTTATTTCTCTTGCATCAACACAAATCTAAATCCATCATCAAATGCATTCATATAACACATCATACAAATAACCTAGTTTAGAAGAGATCAATATTGAAGTAGTCATCAACTTGTGCTTTGACTCCTTAAATGCTACCTAATAAGATAATCTTTAGACAAAATTAGTCTCCTTCCTTAACATCTAAGTTAAAGGAGATGCTATTTGGAAAAAATGCTTCACAAATCTATAGTAATAACATGTTAGTCCTACAAAACTTTAAACCTCTACTATAAACTATGAAAGTAGCCAATCACAAACCATTACTATCTTTGTTGTGAAACACCATAAATTTCAGAAATCTCATAATTCAACAATCCCAAAATTTGGGCAAGGATCTCTACAAGCATGGTGTCACATTGGACCGTGCAGACAATATGGCATCCTAGAAGTCCTAATGCCTGCAAAGCCACTTTTGGGCCTACCTACCATCCTCTATAGCATAGTCAATGTAGCACCCAACCACAAGGCCAGTTTGCATGAAAGAGGCACTAGAGGTAGACCGTACAATCCAGCAAATTTTCTATCACTTGGGCTAACAGGCTTGTTGCACCCTCTAGCTTGCCCAGCTTGACACTTGATCTAGCTGACAATCTACCCAGGGACCATGCTAGGAGTTGCTAAAAGTGTTTAGGATGAGAAAAATAGTTGGGCAAGTTTTCTAACTACAAGACTTGCTACACTGTAAAGTGTACTAGGCCTTGACGAGACTCGACAGGCACCAAAGATGCAATTTCCAATAACTCATCCATATAGAACATCTTCCCCATTTCATCCTTGAAGCATGAACAACATGATGTAGCAAAAAATGTGGCAAATTTTGTCAAAAGTCCTCTTCATTTGAGTGTTATGCTGTGCTACGCTACACAGTGTAGCATAGTCTAGTGGGGTTCTGCTATGACTATGCTTCCACACAGACTAATTTTGGTGAAGTGAACATATTTACCCTTACATTAACCATCAAGCATGCTTATTTTTCCACCACGCTAGTACATGATCATCATCTCGTGACAAAATGTTTGCAAAATGAGTCAAAATCCAAGCAACATAGGGTGCTACACTATGCTACGCTATCCAGCATAGCATAGTGTAGCGGGGATAGAATGCACGAAGGTCCTCTACCAAGAGATTCTAGCAAAGGAATTTCACTTGGCCACACTTCGACCTTTAAGACTACCTATCCCACTTCGCCCTCAGGCCTCAAGCAAATTTTTTGGACAAAGCATTGCAAATCATATAAGAATTCATGTCACACTAGCTGCTATGTCATGTTACACTACATACCGTAGCAAAGCATAGCAAAAACACAAAGGACCAAAGTGCCCCAAGGATGAACTCAACAAGTCCCAGGACCCTTCAACATGGAAGATAGGGTTGTCAATTGCAGAAGTTGCTTGCCTAGCCAGGCATCAAAGAGGTATTCTCAGCTTTCAGGCAAGATTTCTTTCAAGATTGGTGGCTATGCTACGTAGAGTAGCACAGTGTAGTGTGTGGGTGTTTATGCTACGCTGATATGCTGGGCAATGTAGATAGCATAAGAATCACGTGAAAGCATTAGAACATCTCTAGTTAGCTCCAAAACTTGTTGGCAATGGTCAATCTCATCCTGGCATTTTGTTAATAGATAAAATTAGCAAGTTTGCTTTGTTTTGCACCCCCTGACTATCCCCAAAGTTGTCCCTATGCTTGACCCTGCTCACAAGGGTAGGGAAGATGTAATCCTAGACCACAGGCTTCACTTTGCATTCATTGTTGGAATTCTTTGTAACAAACATGGTAGTTCATTGGATTTTAGCACATGCAGCTTGAACGGTATGGTCACAGTACAACAAGCTTCACATTCAACATCACACTGCAACGTAGCACACCAGTGTGACACTGTAGCACAACATCACATAGCAGCATAGCACAGTCACGTTTGCATCCTATGGGACCCATGACATGTGGCATCCAAACCACATTTTTCTCCTAACCCTAGCTTTATAAATAGCTTGGCAAACAACATTCAAAGGGTTGGATTTTGGAATCATCTTTCCTGTGATTGGCTTTAAGGTTGGCTTCTTGTATTTTTTGGCTTTGGCCCTTGGCTTCCTGGCGATTAGCATTTTGGCACTTTGGCTCTCTGGTGACCAGCTTTGGCAAAGAGATTGGCAAGTAGAAGGTTCCTGTTAGCAAGCTGTTGATAGCAATTCAAAGAGCTATGATCATACCACTTTGTTGCAAGCTGTGCCTATCCACATTGTGTATCAGTTGTACACCTTCAACCAAGCAAAGATCAAATCCCTTGATCTTAGGATGGTGCACTTTCTCACTCAAGCCTATTTCAATTTTTTGCTATTTCTATAGTTTGCATTATTCTCATCAGTTTACGTTTGTCTCTTACTGCTTAACTTATACATAACATCTTTAAGAAAAAATTTTACGAAAGGTTTTTGTACACCGATTATGTCCCTGTCTAATCAACCAGACTATTTAGGGTAGCTTGCTTCCATTTACCCCAGCATGGCCCTTGCATGGATTCGAGGTTAGGCTGTACACCCGGTGACCTCTCGGTGTTCCAGCCATCGACGTTTTTGGTTGCTATAGTTTTTTGGTGCTAGAAGGAGGCCCTTTGTTCCCTTTCTACGTATCATGGGTAATCTTGCATGCTGTCTGTATCCCATCACCTACTAGTGTAGATGTGACACCCTTGTGGTTGTCTATGCACCATGTGGTGTAGACTAGTCGCAACGATGGTTCCTCTGGAATCCCGCAAGATGAAAGCCTCCAACTACTTACTGTACCATGTTCACTTTGTTGACTACACTACAATGCCTATGTCTTGTGTGGCATAGGGAACCTCTCAGTGTACTATTTTTTCTTAGTGTAGTAGGTGTATCAATGAAGCTAGCTTCCAACACTCCCCACCATACCCACTTTCAGCCTCTTTTTTTTTTACAGTTTCTATTTTTACAAAAAAAATTGATTCCTACAACCACTACCATTTCCACCTTGAACCTAGAGGTGCCTTACTATATTCAAAGCATGACAGGTCCTGAGCAATTGCCTAGCCTAGTGCTAGTACAGCAACAATCTCTTAGGCTGTGGCGCCTATCACCTGAGCTCTTGGCACAAGATGCAAAGTGATATGATTTTCTTTGTGCAAAAGTCTAGGTGAATCTACCATTGGATCACCAGGAACTCGAGGATAAACATAACTTCGAGTTCCTCCACTGAAACAAGAGGGAGTTCATCCCTACTCCTGATGTCACCATCCCGTTAACTGAAGCGTATCAATGGGTATCAAACTAGCTGATGCAAGTGAGTAGGTCTAGGGAATAGGACACAACATCCCACTATGATGAATCATTTTAGGATGGAAAGGAAGACTTAGACTCCCACTCCGAAGGTGGTGGCCAAAACTACACCATGGCTATCCCTTCCACCATTTTCTTCCACTCAAGCCCACTCTTCTCTTCTGCCCCCTTCATGGCCACCACAACCTTGCCTCAGCTGACATCCTCTTTAGCAATGGATAGCCATCCAACATTTTCAATGCACCAGCAAGTGGGCCCTTAAACTTCTTTTCCAGTCACTCTCCCTTCCCAATCTATTCCAGCATCGTACCCAACATTAGTCATAGCTACGTTGCCATATGTGCATGCTTTGCCTACGTCACAATTGCACGTAAGTTTCACTCCTATTCCCTTGTCTGCACCCATCCCACCACCAGTAGCATACCCACCCTCAACCACATGGTGGGCACCAGCCACTTCTCTCCTTCTTGCACAACCCTCTCAGCTATCACATTACATCCAATACCAAGCATATCAACTCTTGCAGTTGGTACAACCAAACATAGGGCTGTGGGCCATCCTACCAACTAGGCAAGTAGCCAACCCCACGACACCACCAACGACCATCGCCCCAACAGCACCACCCACTGGGTGGTGGACCGCCTAGGTAGCACCACTTGCTAGAGTGGCCCCAATGATGCCTCCCATGGGACAAGCCACTATCCTTACAAATGCCACCAACGATGGCTACTTCTGCAGCTCCACAACTGTCTACTATGTCCTCGGGTCTGGATCAAGCTTTCCAACTCATCCAGACCCTTACTGAGGAAATCGAATGGCTTAAAGCCACCGGTTCTGACACCGTGTAGGTCATGGACTTTTACCATGATGACCCTATCAGCTTAGCTATCCCTATGCTTATGCTACCCCCTAGGGTGCCACTCCCCCAATTCACAAAATACAATGGGGAGGGCAATACCAATGCACATTTGGTGACCTTCAAGTCCAAATATCTACTGCTACAACCATGGCCACACACCATCATCCATGTCTTTGTCATGTCTCTAATAAGAAAATCTCTAGATTGGTACCATGCACTCCCACGTGCCTCCATCTCCACCCTAGAAGAGCTACTAAGCCAATTTTTGACCCACTTCAAGTACAACCTAAAACTGGAGGTCACACTAGACTAGCTCATGAGCGTCAAGCAAGACCTGCTAGAATCCGTGCAGAGATTCATATAGCAGTGGAGCACAAACTTGAACAAGATATGTGATCCTATCGCTGAGGCCCACTTGTTGGTCATCTTTAAGGGAGTGGTAAATGACTTCATTAAGTCTAAGCTCTACTACTTGGCCCTGTAGTCCCTTAGCCAAGCATTTGCACAAACTAAGAGCATTCAGGACATGGCTGAAGCCAGTAGTGAGTTGGCCTATGTCACCTATAAGAATGCACACATCAAAAAGGACAAAGAAAAGGACAAGGCCATAGCAACAAAAATGGCTACTATGGCCAAGGAGAGAAAGCCCGACAACAGCAACAATAAAAAGATGGGCATGACACCCAACGCCCTGGCTAATGCCATACTAGGCTCAAGCAACATCGATCAACCCTCAACATCAACACCTATGACACCAACCCATCCTAGGCCCAACTTTGAGCACAAGGATCACTCCAAGTATACCCCCTTACCCATTAAGCCTTTAGAACTCTTGAAGTAATTTTTGGGAGCTAGGTGTATACAACATAAATGGATGTGAGAGGAGGCAATCAAACATCATCAAAGATATTGTGAAGTGCTTAGAAACCCCTCCTTGGATACACCCAACAAACCTCGAGTCCCAAATAATTTTAGGTTGGAACATTTCTGTGACTATCACCAACTATGTGGTCATGATATGGACTACTGCTTAGTGTTGAAAGATGACATCCAACGGATGATTGATCAAGGAAAATTAGTCTTGGATGAAAGTAGTCTCGTCCGCCCTGAGAATTAATCAATGCATGTTTACAAAGACCTCCTGAATGCTAACAATATGGGGTATGACATCAACGTTATTGGCATTGACAATAATCTAGAACCACCATAGTAACCATTTGTGGTGCGTGTGTCTCCTCATAATGCAGAAATGCTAACAAAAACAACATCGCAAGCCCTATTTTTCCTTAAAGTTCTTCGTTAGAAATCCACCCCTACTTCTTTCGTGCTTAAAGTGGACCACCACTCGCACCAATGCAACAAGCACCATTTTTCATTAAGGTGCCAAAACACCCAAGCTCCTCTACCCAAAGCCAAGTAACAAAAATTGCACCACAACCTCCTCCTTCAAAAAAATATAAGGAGCGTTTAGCACACAAGATGGCTAGGGAACGCATTGCATTAGGTTCCCCCAAGCCTACCCCCTTGTTCTCAATGCCCATGGCCCCTTCATCATCAACAACTGGTAACACTGCGCAGACACAATCATCACTTTCCCGCTCAAGAAAGCCCAATGCTCAATCGGAAACCACTCCCCCTTGGGAGATTCGTCTTCTAGGATGAATAGAGAAGGAAAGGGGTAACAAACAACAAGATGGCAGGCAGGATCTTCTCAATGCCCTTACATAAGTCCAATAGGCCCTAAAGCAGAAAAACACAACTTTAAGCCTATATGACCTGATAATGACTTCTAAGGTGCATCATGAGGCCATGGTTTACATGTTGGCGTCTATTCTGATTGAAAAAAACATGCCAGCCGAAGAGAAAAAATCCATGCTATCATGCTTCCCTCTACCGTCGAAGAACCATGGCCAGCTCAGTTGACATTTCATGATAAGTCCATTAAGGATGACCCTAAAAAAGGTCAAGTGACAACAACACCCCTATTCATCACAATTTGGGTTGGCCAGTACAAGATCCAAAGGGTACATGTTGATGATGGGGCTGCTACCAATGTTATCCCATTTCCCATAGTGGACAAACTGGGCTTGGTCGATCAAATCAAACCCATAGCAACTTCCTACCTAAAATTGTTCAATGGGCCATGTGTAGTGGTAAAGGAAACTATCCACATTAACTCTGTGATAGGGAACTAGTTCCCCACAAGCACGGTCTTCATTGTAGTGGAAGAGATGCCTGGGTTCAACCTAATCTTGGGGAGGTCATGGTTAGAAAAATTAAGAGTTGTCTCTTCACCAATACATTAAGAGATTCACCTACCCTACGCGAGTAGGGAAGTGGTGATCTATAGTGATGAAGCGACTGCCCAAGCAATAAACAACGTTAACATGGAGTAGGGTTCAGAGATAGTAATATCTAAGAACGAAGCATCTGTTCATGCTAAAACCCCTTGTGTGATTGATGAGCTGGCCAAAAATGCTGACTCAGATAAAGAAACTACATGGGCCAAGTTTCCTTTTCAGACAGTAGACAATGACATAGAAGAATACCACAACAAAGCCTCTCGGCCATATGCTTCATCTAGCCCATGATGGGTTAGAAAACAACTGCATAATTAGAGATTAACTCTAATTCAATTTCATAAAGGCTTGGCTTTAACATTTGCATCTCCTTCTACCTTAATTTTAGCATTATGTTCACTATTTGCATTATGTTCATTTTTAGCATTATGTTCACTGCTTGCATTATGTTCATTTTGGGAATTACAACCGCTATTTACATTTTTTTAATTGTTTGCATCATGTTTACTATTCAAATTCACATTATGTCTACTATTTACATTATTTCCATCATTTACATCATGATTGTTACTTGCATTAATTAAATTATTTCAATGGCCCGAAACAGCCTAAAACTAGCATGGCTTGAAATGGCCTAAAACTAGCAACTATGTTTTCCTAAAACAAAGATAACAAAAAAAAACAAAAAAATCATCATGAAGCAATGGCCTGAAATGGCCTTAAACTATTGTTGCAGCTCGAAATGGCCTTAAACTATTTTCGTGGCTCGAAATGGCTTTAAACTATAACAAGGGGCCCACAAAGGACCCAAACACATTAATAAAAAATTCAATTAAAAATTAATTATCCAAAAAAATGAAATAACTATTTCATGTTTCACTTTTCATTCAATTTCAGTCCATCCAATAATGTTGGCCAAAATTTAAATTCAAAAAAAAAAAATAATTTGCTGCCACACTATAAATCTTCATCAGCATCCCTGTTTCTTGTTCCACTGGGTCCTGTGTCTCCATTTGGATCCTGCATAAGGCAGAAAATAAAATAGTGAATCAAAACTACAACAAAGGCTCTCATAAATTAAACTATGACACAATAAAGAGTGACTAACTTGAGATGCCTCATATCCATTTTGGAGGGTAACCTATCCATGCCAGCCGCAAGACATTGTAGCATCTCATCCTCAGTGAGGTTCATCCAATTTTCATCTCCCAAATCAACACTTGCTACAATCCTCCCTTTTTCCATAGCTATCCATTTAGGTAGTCATGGGGAAAAGGTGGCGGTGGTGGTCTCCCTAGCATGTAAGGTCATTTTCCTTTTAAGAGACTCACTGACCGTCACCTATTGCATGAACTTTTCATAGGTCCTAGAAGCACCAATGACATCAAGGAATAGCTTATGGGTATGCAACTCAGAAAAAGCATCCTAGTATTATTTACGATAGGCGGCACGTTCCATTTTATACATATGCTTATGGTTCTTTTGTGCTTAACCCCATTCGTACACCTTTGTGCTATAATCCTCCCAGTCTTGGTTCTTCTAGGCCAGAAGGTCCATCTGCATGCGTTTTTCTATGATCACACGAGTGGCTTCATTCTTAATCTGTATGACTCTCCAATATCTTGCATAATCAATAATGGTCATATGTCAACTACCATTGCGAGTATCACGGGCCAATAGAAATTCATTCCTGAACCGAAGGTCCTCCAACTCAGCAACTTGGTTGGCCTTCTCTTTCTCATGTTTTTGTACCCTCTTCCAGAGGTCCTCATTCACATGCCTATACTCCCATAAGGAGCATGTCGAGTACAATGCACATTTACTCATTTCCTCATAGATGTAACAAGGCACCTTAGCTACCTCTGGAGGAAGTTCAGGCACAACGTTGACCTCAATGGCTTTCCTAGGATCCCACTTGAGATGAGAGGCTATCAATCATGCATGGGAGAGCGTTAGTCATAGTGAGATAACAAAAATGCAATAACTTAGAGAGCCTAACATAGCAACTTCAACATACCTATCTTAGGATCGATCTACCTTAGGTGATCAATCATGTCATTGACCACCCCCTCCATAAAGGTAAATTTATTAGGGGTCTCAGTCCATGGTCGGAGATGAATTGAGGAAGAAGGGTTAGGGGCACTAACAATTGTGTCTGCTACATAATAAAACATGTTAGCAATGATGGAAAGGACAACAATAAAGATGATGAACAACATAAACGATAATGTAAAGCTCCTACCTAGAAAACCCTCAGGGGTGATAGTAGGGGGATCGCCCATCGACACACTGTCAAGTAAGCGATCAAACTCACCAGCATCAAATTGTAGCCTCTCCCCTTCTAGCTGACTCAAAAGTGTGGTGGCATTCTTAATAGTCATGTGTCCCTTAGGTATTGAAGCACATTCTATAAAAAGGTCATCGGCAAGGGCCTCTTCCTCTATGGCAAGGGCCTCTTCTTCTGCAGCTGGGACCTCTTCTTCCTCTTCAGCAGGTGCCCCTACTTCAGGGGCCAAAACCTATTCCTCTTCTGATAAACATGTTCAAAGTAAGTAGAAGACTCCAACATAAAATGGGCACTACGTTGTGCTACGCTAATAAAGGAATTAGATACACTTACCAATGGTGGGCTACACTTTGTGAACTTTGATTTGTAGCTTTCTCCCCCTCTCTTCATTCATGTGGGGAGGTTCTTCCATAGGATGAGACTTTTTATGCTGCAGCCTAGTTTTCATAGTTTTTACAATGAGGCGTGTCCTCCTTAACACTTACCGGTGTTAATGGAAGGTGCCTCTTCCATGCTGTCTGAGGCACAAAAGGTACGACCCACCCAATCCCTTCTTGTTATCGAAAGTGATTCCTCGATAACTTTCAGGGGGTCTTGGGATCGGGTGATGTAGAAAACTTGGCAAATCCATGGCTTGAATATCTAGTTATGATCCTATTATACCCAGGCATCATTTCATGGACCACCAGGAATTCCACAAAGTGTTACAAGTAAGCTACGAAGAAGGCATAATGCACATTGAAACGAGAATCAAGCTTCTCACGAAGTTTAATCATTTCAGCCCACAAGCCTTCAGAGAGGTACTTGGTCCAATTGTAGTGGTTCCCTTCCTCCATGACCTCTCTCATGATCTAATCTTTCTCTAATCCAAGGATCTTCCCTTGGGAGAGTAGCTTAGGGAAGGCATGGTCATGGAAGATAGGGTAAACCATTTGGGCCACCGCTAGCTTGACCTTGTGGATGTAAATCCCCTTTTGGTCATTGCTTGTCCCTAGCCATTCCTCAATATCCCCCTGATGCTTTACATATTTGCTAGAATTTTCTCCTATAGGGAGACCATCAGAAGGGACTCCAAAAAGATCTGCAAATAGTTTGGCATTAATTTCAAACACCACCCACACATTGTGAACCTGTGTGCAGAAGAAATCAGCCTTTTTGGAAAAGGGAAATCATTTTTGCAGCCAGGACAATTGGATTTACTGCCAGAAATAAATTCATGAGCCCAACCTCCAGAATGTTGTGAACAAGGATGGCTGGGATCCCATTGCAAAGCCAACACTGAGTCTCGTCCACCTCCCCATACTTGAAGAAGAGGTTGGTCTCATCATGCCTAGAGGTAATCACTATAACCTCTTGGGATGCACTTGCTATTGCAATAACCAACAACAACAAAAATTTAGCAAAATCATAAGAAAATCATCACTTGAGCACATAAAAAAATGCACGATTTAAGATACTAGGCTTAAACAACATAGGAAATGGTGGAATTTCCACCAAAATGTCTTCTATGGTAAGCGGTCGGTGAGATGCCCATTCACTATCCAACTAGCCAACTTCTTTACATTTCCCATAGAACTTGGAATACCTAGTTAGATAGGCTTTGAAATCAAGCCCAAGTTGTTCTATAACATTGGCATGCACATTCCTGGTAGAGGAGAACTCTTGCAGAGCCGTTTGGACTAATGCTAATGTATCCGTGTTATCATGAAGACCACCATCATCAATATAAAACTTGGCAACATGCAAGAATATGGTAAGCATTTTGACTACCGCAAGGCAAATGATACAACATGTTTAAAACACCTTCACAAGACTCACCCATCAGCATAATAAATGGTTCTAGGTGGGTTTTGAAAGTAGGTGCCCATGTGACGAGCAACATACAACATGTTGTATAGATGGTAGCATTTGAATTCAGGCATGTCCTAGATCCAACTTAAGCTTCTCAAGCCCCTTGGGCACCAGTCTGAGCCTTTTGCCCCTTCGCCTTTAATTGATGCATCAGCCATGAACTTCAGAATGCCCCGGTTTGCCCTGGGCAATAATGTTTCTATAAGAACAATGGCTATTTCGACCAATAAGTGTGACCACATGATCACACTAAAATGGCAAAGGAGGAACTCTAGGAAGTCCCATGCACCCTTCCGAAACCAAACTACCTGATGTCCTACCCATGCATGGGGAGGGGGGATGTTAGCCACGGGTTCACTAAGGTAGCACATGACTCCTACTAGCTTAAGGATGATTAGGATGGGTTTTAACATAACCCTATGCAATATCACAAGAAAGCGTTAGTGCAACATTCAAGTGACGATTACCAAATAACGTAGCGTAACTCTTACTGTATAGTTTTTCCCTTAAGTATGAAACAATAAGTCCCTGGTAATATAGAATTAAATATTTTGTGTAGCGTAGCAAAGTGTCATGCATAGCGTAGCATAGTAGCTAGGCCCCATGTACTGTAGCATAGCAGGTGCACCCTACAGTGTAACGGTTATGCCCTTCACAACGTAGCATAGTAGACGTGCCCTATACAATGTAGCGTAATAGTGATACTTTTCATAAGGGTGACGACTACATTATGCGCAACGTAGTAGGACAACTGCACCCGACAAGTGTAACAATATGACAAGTACAACAAGCACAGCATGTAACAAGCATGTCAATGTAGCAAGAAAAATACTCTAATAGCATGGTAGCGTAGTGGGCCTTTAACATCATGGCAGTGTGATAGATTGCTTGTGTAACGGCCTAATGGGCCTGTTAATATAACAACGTAGTGTAACAGGAACTAAAATGTAACAATCTAACAGCGCTAATGACCCGAACAACGTGGACTACAAAAAAGAACTCACAATGTTCCCGTTGTCCTGGCCCTACCCCACCACATGAAACACAACCAATCCAAACACAGACATAATAAACTCTCCCTTTGCTCATGCTACGCTACGCTAGGCATGTGCTATGCTGCCCTAAAACTTTCCAAAAAAAAAAATCCCTTCTAAGGATGATACACTATCCTGAGCATGTGCTATGTGTAACGACGGAAAACGTCGGTAGCTGGAAAATACCAAACAAAATTCCGCGTGCATAGTTTTAACCACGGATCCGTGCGAGGGCTATGCTGAAAAAATGAATCCGCGGGACCCTGAACGGTCTTGTCCATCAGACAGGGACTTACTAATCAGTAAATCGATGAAGAGTATGAATATTTCATGGAGCGATCTGATTCGAGGAATTGCAAAACGAGGGGAAAATGACGTAGATGAATCGCAACGATGATAACGTTAAACGCGGTAAGAGGAGGCTAACACAAGAGAAACACGTAGTTTCAAGATCCACGCTTTGACTTGAAAAATGTATAATTTGTATACCACGTTACAGTGGGGAGACCCCGATTACTTGATGTGAAGCAAGCACAAAACAACAAGAAAACTATCCGAACAGAAGTTCGATCTACCTCGAGGGCTAAAGCCGGGATGCAAGGAAGGTCAAGTTCTGACGCCTACCGATCAACTGTTTCTGACCAATAGAGTCTTCCCCAGCAGAACGATTACTCCTGTTGCCGGTGCTCAAAGCGAACTGTGCTCTATTTCTGCCGGAAGGTGAGGCTGCCAACAATTGCCAAAGCGCTGCTCTCTGTATCTCTGCTCAAAAGTGATAAGTGCTCCAGTGCTCAGAAAAATGGCTTTTGCTTCTTTGATTTGCCAGCCCCCATATCTTTGTCAACTGGGGTATTTATAGGCTGCGACGCCCTCTAGAAAGGGTGCAACCCTGATGACATGTGTCCCAAATGTTTCAGGTACTATTGGTTTGACCATTTTTGTGTCAAACTTTGTGACTACGCACAATACTCTTATTTGCGTATCGTGCGTGTGAAGAACAGATGTGCGTCTGGCATGTTTCAACTGTCTTTGGGTTATGTTACGCTTATTCACGCTGCTTTACGTATACGAGCATAACATAACAAGGAAACAATAGATTCAAGCTGTTTTACGCTCGCTTACGTAGTAGCGCGTAATGAAGCGTAAACGATGTCTAGCTTGGCGACGCAATACGCTGTGATACGCTACGTTGCGTGATGAGCGTATGATGAGTAATCGTGCTTTCTTAGACATTTCCTTTGACTGTTTTGGAGCTCATTACGCTGCCATGTGTAACATAGCATAAACTTGGCCTTGAACAAAAGACTTCGCAAAATATACGAAAATTCGCATATTACGCTGCTCAAGCTTCTCCCTATGTTAAAGTAACTAGCCTTCTGATGCCGGACTATGTTTAAACAGAATCACGCTAAGCACCATTACGCTACGTCGCGTGATATAGCATAAACAGAAAAAGCATAGAAAGATTAGGAATTTGCACAGGAAGTCGAAGACTTGATGCTACGCGCCTCTTTGCGTTGCTCTGTCTTATTCTCCCTTCTGGAATTCTGACATGCGCCCTTGCCTGAATTGCGAATCTTTGCCTGAGGCCGACTCGCAATTTTTCACGGTGTTTCACTATGCCACCTAGAACCACCCAAACCCCTATGATAATGTAGTGACCATTCTTAACAATGGTGGTTAGGGCGTACCACGCGTAGCTATAGCGACAGCCATGGTGCAATGTCCAAAATGGCAATAAAAGCAATGACAACAGTTGTAGCAATGATGACCATGATGGCCAAAATAGTAATGGAAATGGCAATCCAACCTGATACATCACATAACAAAAATGAGGGTAGCGTAGCGACTTACCGATTAGATGGAACCTCTTGCCACTCCTCAACGCATGCCTTGAAGAGGCATCCCAGAGTGTGCTTCACTTTGTCCACCATGGGAAGCCCATGATGCCTATGTTTGCTACATTCAAGTGTATTGGTTGTATCAACTGCTACGCTACACCTATTATGCTCTTTCTTAGCTCAATCATGCTACACTCTAGGTGTTTGCTCTAACAATGAAAATGAAAAGTCTACCAAGTGGTAATCCCCTATTTATAGCCAACGTGGTAAAACAAATGTCACTTTCATGTCCCAAATAATGTGGGACACCCCTGCAGTGTAGCACTACTATAGCGTAACATGCACTTGCTATAGCGTAGCACTCAGCTACAACATAGCAAGTTGGTCCACCAAAATTTTCACTTCATCTTTACAAATTTTACATTGTTATGGTCCATGAAGACCTTAAACTAGGAATTTTAACTTATAGTGTAGCCTAGTGACAATCCGCCATGACCTTAAACTGGCAGTTTTAGCATTCGTCTTACATTTTAGACCCAGTGATGGTCTGCTACGACCTTAAAATGGCAACTTTAACTCACAGTATTACATGGTTACCATCTGTTAAGACCTTAAACTGGCAATTCCCTCATGTTGCATTATTTCTTTACATATATTCATTACATGTTGTTGCTTCAAACATGTATCACTTGACTTGGTTCATTTGCTTATTGTGATAGGTCCAATTGAAAAATGGCTATGCATGGTGATCTTTATTCGCCTTTGACCCTAATGGGTCCCTATGGTAGATTTACAAGATGCTTGAATCTAGAATTGGTAGACTTTAAATTATCCTCTTATGACATTCACGTGGCATCCTTAGAAGCACCCATGGACTAGCCCAAACACCTAATCCAGGCCTTAGACTTAGAGGCTAGGGATGTAACTGAGGATCCCCTTATTAAAATCCCTGTAACTATCTCTAGAGGTGAAGTAAAAACCTTAAAAGTTAGCTCCCTATTACATCCACAAGTACATCAAAGCATCTCAAAAGTTCTCAATGACAATGTTAAAGTGTTTGCATGGTCATATGATGACATGCCAGGCCTAGACCCATGGCTCATATTACACAACATTATCCTAGATTGGTGCATCAAGGTAGTCAAGCAAAAGACTTGCAAAATCAAATCGGAGATCGCGCTAGCTATACACGATGAAATACCTAAGGTTTATCAAGCTGGTTTCATTCAAGTAGTTGATTACTTGGAATGGGTATCGAACATCATTGTAGTTTCTAAGAAAATGGGAGGTATACAAATTTGTATAAACTTTCGAGACCTAAACAAAGAAATGATTAAGGATGACTTCCCATTGCTAAGTATTGATCAACTTATGGACACTATGGCTAGTTATGCCTTATTGTCCTTCATGGATGGGTTCTTGGGCTATAACCAGATCCATATAAACCCAGAGCACCAATTGGCAAACACCTTCATGACCTCTTGGGGAACCTTTTATTATATAATGATGCCCTTTGGAATGAAAAATGCTAGAGCAACCTATCAATGAGCAATGACATATATTTTTAGCAACTACCTCTTGGAGAGATTAAACGATTATGTTGATGACATAGCAATCAAGTCTAAGGAAGCTATTCATCATCCCAACGATCTCAATATAGTCCTCCAACGTTGTCATAGGCATGAACTACACCTCAACCCCAAGAAATGTGTTTTCAGAGTTAAATCCGGATGCATGCTAGGTTTTGTAATATCGGAAACAAGGATACAAGTGGATCTTGATAAAGTGAGGGCCATCATCAATGTAGGAATGCCTACAAACCTTAAAGAGTTGTGCAGGTTGCAAGGTAGAATATAGTTTATTAGAAGGTTTATCGTAAGGTTGAAAGACAAGCTACATCCCATGCAACACCTTCTTTAGAAGGGGATCAACTTCAAGTGGACAAATCAATGTCAATAAGCCTTTGATAACCTAAAGAAAGAACTTTTTCATCTCCCACCTATTTACCCACCATAGAGGGATAAATCCTTCTACATCTACCTTGCCACCTTGGACACATCTATTTCTGCACTGCTATGTCAAAAAAGAGATGATGGGTCTGAAATCCTGATCTACTATCTAAGCCATGCATTAATAGATTATCAGGTGAAGTACAATGAAGTAGAGAAAAATTGTCTTACCCTAGTATTTGCGTTGAAAAAGTGGAGACATTACCTATTTTGCAGCAAAGTTAACATCATATGCAAAAGAAACATACTTTGAGCTATCATAACTAAACTTATACGAGAGCAGTAGGATAGCTTGATGGAAAGCTATAACAGTGGAATTCAATTTACATTATGTGGCATAATCATTAGCAAAGGGTCAAGCAATAGCCACATAGCTTACAAATTCACCCATTGATGATCAGGTAATAATAGAACCTGAATTCCTGGATGAACATATCAATAGCCTAAGCCCTGTACCATCAGATTTCGAAGCAAGTTTACATTTTGACGACACTTCAGCTACACAAGGTGGTAGTGCCACCGCAGTTCTTACATTTCCCTCTGGGGAAATTTGACCCTTCGCGTATCATCTTAGGGGCCTTCTAGCAGCCCAAGGGCTGAGGATTCAACATTTGGCAATTTGAGATGACTCCCAACTGGTTATCAACTAGATCACTAAATTTTATGCTTGTGAGGCTTCACATTTGCAACCTTACTGCGATTTGGCCAAGAATCTACTAAAGCAGTTTACAATGTTAGACATCCAACATGTGCCTCGCAATGAAAACACTATAGCAGATCCACTAGCCACGTTAGCATTAAACGTGTCATCACACATGTTTATCATTTTTCCTACTTCGATAATAGAATGCACAGATCCTATTACTCAAGTGGCACACATTGCATTTGTAAGTGCAACAGACACCCAAGAATGGTATGCTAACATCAAAGCATACCTCCAACATGGTAAACCCCCACACTGCTTAACATCTGCTTAAAAGGATGTAATACGAAAGCGAGCCCAACAGTATGTCCTCGTAGGAGATAACACCTTATGCAAATGCTCCTTTGATGGGATATTGCTAACTTGTGTTAGTGGGGAAGAAGCACAAAATATTGTTAATGAAGTCCATGAGGGATTGTGCGGAGGGCACATAGTTCCCAAGGCTATGGTAATAAAAATCAGATGCTTAGGTTATTACTAGCCTTGCATAGAGCGAGATTGCCTTGCCAAAGTTAGGACGTGCAATGTATGTCAATGCCATGCAAACCTCATACATGTGTTACCTACTAAATTGCATTCTACATAGATTACGTGGGCTTTTCAATGTTGGGGATTAGATATCATAGGACCCATCACACCTAAGTCTTCTGCAGGACATAGCTTCATTATCACTGCAACCAAATACTTCACAAAGTGGGTAGAGGCTATTCCCCTAAGAAAGATCATGTATTAATAGGTTTGCCACTTTATCCTAGATAACATAGTAACAAGGTTTGGTCTTCTCATGACTATTGTGATGGACAACAGGCCATAATTTAGTAGCGCAAAAACCAAAACCTGAGCAGCCATCTCAAAATGCTGTTGTGTTTCACCGCTCAGATGGATGCATCTTTGAACCACACCTTCAAAGCAAGTAACCTGCAACCACAGAAGAAAACAGAGAACACCATTGTTTATGCGAACAAGAGGCAAGGTTGTTGAAATGAGCACCGTGTGATGCAAGATAGAGCGATTGGGCCGTGAAGAAGGAGTTGGGGCATGAGGGTGGAGTCGCCAATCCTGACGATTGGCCCAGCATATCTTCGTTAAAACGCATCAGACACAGTGCACCTAACTGGTTAGACAAGGAACTAGCTAGATGAATTTGCGAAGTCGGCGACGAGGATTTCGTCGGGGCTCCGACTGGCGAGACTGAACTCTTAGAGGTACCACTGCTGCAGTGGGCGCAGCGATGGCATCTCCGAGGGATCAGTAAGATGCCTCTCAGCTTGTTCGAGGAATCAGTAGGATGCCAGTGGGGTGGCAACACTGGGACTGTTCCAGTATCCCACCTCGTTTGTCGTGCAGCCGTGCAGAGATGATCACGCTCGCTTGATTTACATGGCAGCAGTCTGTAAGTTCCATTTTTAAGTCCTGGTAGACTGTCATTGCTGGTTTTAAGTCTCAGTAGATCATGGTCCCAGTTTAAAGTCTGGGCGGACTGAGAAGTGCTAGTTTTACATCGTAGCGGACGGTGGTATGTCTGATTTATGGTCTCAGCAGATCGTGCTATGGATGTCAGTTTCGTGTCATGACCCAGGGATAGATCTGTGCTGGTTTTACATCTCAGCAGATGACTACTTACCTATGCCAGTTTAGCGTCATGGCGGACGCGTGCAAAAGATACCAGTTTTTCGTCTTGGCGGACTTGTACAATATTGCCAGTTTTACGTCGTAGCAGACGGTTACAACTTGCCAGTTTAACGTCGTAGTGGACGATCAGTGCCAGTTTAGCGTCGTGGCCTACGCGTGCAAGGAACGCTAGTTTTACGTCGTAGTGGACGATCAGTGCCAATTTAACGTCGTGGCGGACGGTGGTTGCCAGTTTAGCGTCTTAGCGGACGTGTATTGCCATACCTGCTGTTGACACCGTAGATGCTGCTAAATGTCATACCGCTTCAAATACACATGATTTACAGGATTTGGTAATCCATTGCCGTTGGCGTCTGCTAACTGAAATGCTCCGTTGCTGTACACGTCAACCACCAAGAAAGGGCCTTCCCAGTTTGCAGAAAACTTGCCTACTGGTTCACGCACAGCCTTGAGAACTAGATCCCCTTTCTTGATCGGGCACTGTTGAAGGTTGTGACGATGTTTCTGTCTCTGTTTGTCTTGATACCTTTCAATCGTGTTAAGAGCCTGTATCCGCTTCTCTTCCACTGAATCCAGATCCGCGATTCGAGACTCGGTGTGTTGAGCCTCATTTATAACCATGGAGAGGACCATTCTAAGAGAAGGAATTTGCAATTCGAGAGGTAGCACTACTTCATACCCATAAACGAGGCTATAGGGCGTACTACCTGTAGCCATCCTACACATAGTACGATACGCCCATAGCACATAGAGGATCTATTTGTGCCACCGCCTTTTGTTGTCGTCGAGCATTTTCTTGAGCAGATTGATGATCACTTTGTTGGTTGCTTCAGCTTGACCATTCGCTTGCGGGTAATAGGGGGAGGAAAAAGATTGTCTAATGCCCAGGTTATCACAGAAGGATTTGGTTTCCGTGCTACTAAACTGTGGCCCATTGTCGGTCACGATAGCCATCGGGAGACCAAATCTGGTTACTATATTATCCAGGATAAAATGGCAGATCTGCTGAGATGTGATCTTTCGCAGGGGGACAGCCTCTACCCACTTCATAAAATACTCAGTAGCGGTAATGATGAAGTTATGACCTGCCGAAGATTTTGGCATGATGGGGCCTATAATGTCTAGTCCCCATCGTTGAAATGGCCATGTTATCTGCGTTGTGTGTAATTCTATAGGTGACATGTGTATAAGATTCGTGTGACGCTGACACGTATCACAGGTTTTAACCTTTGTCAGGTAATCTTTTTCCATGCGTGGCCAGTAGTATCCTAGACGACGGATTTTTAGGGCCATAGCCCATGGTGCTACGTGGCCGCCGCACAGTCCCTCCTGAACTTCGCCGACTATATGCTACGCTTGGTTTTTGTCAACGCAAGTAAGTAGCACGCCATCAAAGGAGCATATACAAAGAGTGTTGTCTCCGATGATGACGTATTGCCTAGCCCGCTTGCGTATCACATCTTTCTGCATGTGTGTCAATTCAGACGGTAGCTCGCCATGTAAAAGGTAAGTTTTAATGTTATCATACCATTTAGGTGTGCTTTCCTTGAGAAGAGAAGAGATTTGCGCCGTCTGAATGATAGGATCTGCGCAGTCTATTATCAATGCAGGGTAGGTGTCAAAGAGATGTGAAGGCACGTTCAGAGCCAGTGTTCCCAGTGCGTCGGCCAGTGTGTTGTCTGTGCGTGGCACATGCTGGACATCGATGGTCGCAAATCGTCTCAGAAGATCTTTAGCTGTATTGCAGTAGGGCTGCAAATGTACAGCCTTGCAGGCGTAGACTCCTGTGATCTGATTTATGACAAGCATCGAATCGTCCCTAATCGCCAGGTGTTGAACATCGAGTTCACTGGCAATTAGTAATCCCCTGAGGAGCCCCTCGTACTCTACCACATTGTTCATACAGGGGATGGTCAAGCGATAAGCGTGTAGATGCACATCCTCAGGTGATAGCATAATAACAGTGGCAGCACTGCCACCTCTAGCGGTTGAAGCTCCGTCGAAATACAACGTTGCTTCGGGACCTGTCGAGATAGGGCTTAGACTATGTACATGTTCTTCAGTGAACTCTGGTTCTATGGTCGCTTGATTGTTAATTGGTGACGTTACTAACTGGTCAGCTATCACTTGGCCTTTCACAGATGATTGGCCGACATAGTGTAGATCGAATTCTGCTGTGATAGCCTTCCAGCGAGCTATTTTACTACTCTCGTATAGGTTGTGCGTGATGGCCCTAAGAATGTTGTTTTTATAGATGATGTTGACCTTACTACGGAAAAGATAATGCCTACATATTTTAAGCGTAAAAACTAATGCTAGGAAATTACGCTCTACGTCGTTGTACCTCGTTTCATACACACATAGAGCATGACTCAAGTAGTAGATGGGCACTTCCGACCCATCATCCCTCCTTTGACAAAGTAATATGGCTAACGCTATGTCCGAAGTTGCGAGGTAAATGTAAAATGGTAAGTCCCTTTGTGGTGGGAATACCGTCGGTAAATTTTGCAGTTCTTTTTTTAAACTGTCAACCGCACGCTGGCAATCGTCGGTCCATTCGAAATTAACCCCCTTTTTCAGTAAGTGTTGCATAGGGTGTAGCTTGTCAGTTAACCTCGAAATGAACTGGCGTATGAACTGTAATCGACCATGTAACCCACGTAATTGCTTGAGGTCTGTGGGAGGTGTTAGCTCAACAATGGCTTTGACCTTATCAGGGTCAACTCGTATGCCAGCTTTCGACACCACAAACCCCAGCATGCGTCTAGTTTTGACTCTGAATACACACTTATTTGGGTTAAGTCGGAGCTCGTATTTAGTGCATCTTTTAAGGACTAACTCCAGGTCTCCTGAATGATCCTCAGACTTTAAAGACTTAACAGCTATATCGTCTACGTAATCATTTAGCCTTCCTAGGAGGTAATCGCTAAAGATGTATGTCATGGCTCGTTGATACGTTGCTCCGGCGTTCTTTAGAACAAAAGGCATCATAGTGTAGCAAAAGGTGCCCCAGGGTGTCATGAACGTTGTTGTCAATTGATGTTCCAGGTTAATGCGAATCTGGTTATAGCCTGAAAAGCCATCCATGAAGGACAGTAGCGCATGCCCAGCTGTTGTATCCACTAGCTGGTCGATACTCGGCAACGGGAAGTTATCTTTGATTGTAGCCTTATTCAAATCCCGGAAGTCTATGTAGATGTGTATGCTTCCGGTCTTCTTTGGGACAACTACAATGTTAGATACCTAGTCCGAGTAATCGACCGCACGGATGAAACCAGCTTGGTACAGTTTGGTGATTTCATCACACACAGCTAGCGCGATCTCTGGCTTGATTTTGCTTGCCTTTTGCCTAACTGCTTTAATCTGCGGGTCTAAGATGATGTTATGCTGGATTAGCCTGGGATCTAGTCCAGGCATATCCTTGTATGACCATGCGAAGACAGTAATGTTATCTTGCAGGACCTGTCTAGTAACGAGCTGAATTTAAGCGTTTTGGCCTCACCCCCATGCGTAACGATAGCAACCGCACTAAGGGGGTCTTCGGTTATGTCCCCAGCCTCCAGGTCTAGCGTGCGCGTTGATTGTTCTGGCCATTCTGGGTACATCTCCGATGCGGCTATGGTTACGTCTTCTAAAGTGGTGTTAGCATCTACTAGCGTGGAGTCAAATTGCCTAACTACCTTCCCATATGGGCCTGTCAAAGTTAGGGGTGCTGAAAATGTTGCGTCCATTTGCCGTCTATCCTACAAAACCGCCAAGTGCATAAATGATTAGGAGAAAGGTGACGTGATGTCGTTGAACGTGGAAGGCTAATTGAATTTTGAATATTGTAAACAAGTTGTAATTAATGCAACCTGATTACGAGGCGATAAGATATGGTAGTTTAACGTCATTTTGGACAGTGGAGCGTGCGATATCAGCCGCATTAATATCTTGATTTTAGGGTTCTGTTTTAGGAAAGTTCCGCTTAAATCGGATATCAAGTCGGTGATCCTCGCATATAAGTAGGTAGTTTTTGATGAGGACAGGCTGTTGGCTGTTGTGAATTCAAATTCGTAATTGTTGCTGAGTGAGAGCAGGAAGAGCAAAGGATTAGGGCGTGTGATTTTGCGAAGATTTACAAGTGTTAAACGGTGAAAACTTCTGAAGTTGTTACAATGGCATCAAAAATCAAGAGGAAGAATGAAAAATTGGCCAAAATCGATGAAGTGCAAGAAAATCTGGATCGCGTTTCGCAGGCGCTGGTCGATGTTCGTGACCCTACGCCTTTGAACCAGTAGGTCATTCCTTACATGCTTATGTTTGTTTCAATGTCTACTGTTCATGGTGTCTTTTGCATGAATGTGGATTTCAAATTGTGGACCTCGGGTTAATGCGAGGGTTTGATGGGGTTGCGTCTACCACCGTTATCAGGGACGAACCTTGCGTTATTGCAAGGGTTTGAGCGATTTCGGCCTAGATAACTAGGTGTAGTTTATAAGTTTTCTGTATTAGTCATGCAAATGTAAATATAGGCATTAATGCATGTATTGGGTTTTCTGTACAGCGTTACGCTAAAGCCCATCCTGATTGTGTTGGATATTGTCGGGGTTTTGTGTTGTATAAACCCCATTGTCCCCAATGTCCCTCCCCCGCAAACGCGGTTGCAAGGGAAGGCCATATGGTTTTGACGGGGTGCACTAGAGTTTCTGCAGTTCTTGCTGCGCAACTACAGCGTCATTGTGTGGTCTGATTTGTCTGGCGACATCGCCGGTGGTCTTTTAGAGCACCTGCTGGTGGGTTCTGCGCAAGGGATTCTGGCCTTTTTGATAGATGGGGCCATCGATACGGGTCGTCCCGAGGACTGAGAACTTAGCGCGCGAGGCCTAAGGAGCTTAAACTGGATCTGGGAAATGGCTCAATTCAGTTTCTATCATGCATATAACATGCTGTTCGTGGCTCGCCATGTCTCGACCTATTTCTAGAATTCACAAGGCACGGTGTATTATGCAGGCGGGTAAGTGAATTTTATTGACTGTCTATTTTTTTATTGTTCTTGTTATATGTCTGTTATTGATGTGAAATGTAAGAGAAGCCTATGTGCAAAATGTAAGATAAGCCTACGTTGTATGGTACAGGCTTTTTATTCATGACAACAGGTTAGTCGGAAATGGAGATGCGTTATCATGGGCCGAAACAGCAATAATGGCATTTACTTCAACTAGCAACGTGTGTGCTGGTGTTATAGGGTAGATTGGCTTTGACATGCATGAGTACCCCACTCGCTATGCTGGGGCTTTTGAGAATTGCTAGAGACTCGGGTGGCTGCACGATGACTGGACCTTAGATCCACCCCTTACGGTTGAAGATGTGCAGAGGAACCTTCCGCCATTTCCCTTGCCATTTGGCCCTGGTAAGGCTGTTGTATGGTCGATTATGGCGTAATATAGTTGTAAATTATGAGCATTGCATAATAGTGTTTTAGTTTGACTTGCGTTTTACGCTGTTCAGTCAGGGAATCTCGGGAGATTACCCTTACGATTTTCGGCCGCGAGGCGAGCACCGTCCTCTTCCGCTACGGTGACATCAAAGACGCACAGCGCTGGCTCGACCACTCGGCGGCCCCAGTCGCGATGACCACCAAGATTCGAGTAGCAGGGCTAATGCATCTATTTTTAGCTGCAACCCCTGATGTTCCTGCCAGTGAAATGTTGACCATGGTCAACTCCTTCAATGAAAAAGCGGAGCATTTTTGCACACGCGTACATAATATACGCATGAGCTTTAACATCGACGCTCAGCTCTTCGTGGACCTATTTGGCGTCCCCTCGGATAGCCTTCCCGTAAGTGAGAAGGCGAAGAGAAGCGTCACCTTCCAGGATTGGCTGAAGGAGTGGGTAAGGGTCCTGAAGGAGACTAAAGGGTTTCCTTGCGAAAGATTCTAGATGGGTGTTGCCAAGACACTTTATCCCCTTTTCTGGGCCCGGACTTTCCCCAAAACTCTCTCGTAAGGGAAGTTCTTTTCTACAAAACAAACCCGTATTATGCGAGAGGTTCTAGAGGAAGGGACCCAGTTCAATTGGGCAAGCTATTTTGCCAAGGGACTGCGTGATGAGATGATCAAGCTTCGCAAGAAGCTTGAGTCCCGTTTCAACGTGCATTACGCCTTCTTCATAGCTTGCCTCCAGTGGTTTGCCGAGTTTCTGGTCATCCAAAGGAATGGGGTCTGGGTACAGCAAGACCAAGACCAGCTATCCAAACCTTGGATTGCCCATATCCTCAGCACTACTCGTGGGCAGGATCCGCCGGAAGGGATCGGGGAGTCACTGTCTATAACGACCAAGGGTTTGGCGGTGCCCCAAATGTGAGGCCTCGAAAGCATAGGCGGGATAATGCCTACTTACATCGGTGATGCCTCGCGAGGGAAACGCCTAGAGGAAGAAATTGTAGAACCTGTAGCTCGGCGTAAAAGGCTCCGTATAGCCGAGGCCCCTGAGAGTGACGCAGGCCGAAATGTGACGGTCAAAGTTCAGCGGAGTAAGCCTCCGCCTAGTAAGCATGAAGAAATTGTATTACGCAATGTTTGTTTAGATGTTTTGGAATGATATACTAAGGTGTTGTGACATGACCAGTAAAAATTACAGAAGAACTAACCCCTGAGACAGGGGCAGTAATACTAAGTCGTAGGGAGGGGGCCTCAATTTTGGAAGAGGAGGCCCCAGCTATTAGTGCGAGCCGTGCACAGGCTCTGTTGTGTGAGGAGGCCCCAGCTACTAGAACCAGCGACGCACAGACTCAACTGTGTGAAGAGGAAAAGGAGGCGGAAGATGTTGGCGAAGTTGCCACTGTCACCGGTAGAGGTAATGGGTGTGTTAACATGTTTATAGGATTCTGTAAATAGATGAAGTTTCTAACTGGATTACGCCACAGGAGAAGAGGATGTGTCCACGTCTGTCGCTATGAGCAGAGCGTGGAGAGACTTCCCTGATAAATTTTCCTTCATGGAAGGCGTTGTCAATGACATGATCGAGGGCCTGGAGCACGTCGAACCTGGAGCTGATACGTTATGGTTGTAGTCAGTTTGTGATATTATATAATGGTAATGTGTCATCAACATTGATGATTGTTTCTGTTAGGAGCTCGCCTCTGATGGGATCCCACAGAGCCCATTGATTTGGACACAGTGGAGCCACCATCCGATGAAGCAGCCGTGCCACGTCACATTTATGAGGAAATGCGTAAATGTACGTTACACTCGACATGCTCCTTATGGGAAGGTAGGGGCGTAAATGAAAATCTATGGAAAAAGCTACAGAGGTCGGAGCAGAGGGTTGAGTCTTTGACCAAAGAGGTCAGAGACTTAAGATCACGGTGCGACTTCCTACAAGCGCGAGCAACAGGGGATGAAGAATGGCATACTGCTATTGTCGATTACTCCCGTTATTGGACTGCCATCAAAAACAGTGTACAGACCAGTCGGGTGTTAGTAGAGCAGCGGATGCAGATAGAGCTCCTAGCTCAGAAAAGCCAGGATTGGTGGGACTATTGTGCAAGAGTGCAAGAATGGGGGCAGAAGGAGAAGGACCATAAGCATTTGTACAAGCGGGAGAGCATTGCTTATCGAAAACTCTACCGTGATTCTGCCGTCAGGGGCCAATCCTTGGAAGTCTTCCTGGATGTCATTGGAGCTTCTGAAGCCTTAAAGAAGTTCGAAGAGCAGGTGACTATAAGTGCATCCCCGGAAAGGGCGATGACCCTCCCTGGGGGTCAGGCTACAATCCCTACTTTCTTCCTGGACTCACCTCGCTGGAGCAGCGTGGAGAAAGGGAAAGTGAAGGCCAGAGCTGCCTTGGGAGAGGATGTATGGCCAGATCTAACAGAGGACGAGATCATGAAATGCCTGTGGGCTGGCCTGGACAAGCTTCCCTTTGCTGCGGAAGCAGGGCCGTCGCAAGTAAGTTTATGCTTGACTCAGTTTGCATTTTCTAGTTATGATGTTAAGTCTTGTGTAGCTAATGTGCTTACTGTACGTAGGTACCAACTGAGGATAGGGAAGACAAGCCAGATGAAGAGTTAGCAGAGGAAGCAGTAGAAGCAGAAGTAGAGGAAGAGGCAGAAGAATTAGAAGAAGAAGAAGAACGCAACGATGAAGAGCGTCCTCCCGTGGAGCCGGCGCTGGAACGAGGACCTCATGAAGAGGACATTCTTCGTGAAAGAATCATTCCTAGAAACGACAGCCCATTGGAGGATGATCCATTAGTATTGGATCCAGACTTAAGAGATACCGGCGACAGTGGCAGTAGAGGGAATGCGTAATTATGATTTACGCATAGTTTTATTTGAGGGTGAAGTGGAGTATTGTTTTATGAATGACTGAGAAGATGCGTTGTAAGACCCGTTGGATGCTTTAAATGTCAATTATTTTGTCTTTCTTGGCTTTTATGCTTTTACAGCGTGAACGTAATTATTAAGGATTTTGCCTAAGTTATGACGATAGAATGTGATGGCTAGTTTAAGGCCCTCGCGGGCCGTCATACGATTCTGTGTAAACTAGTGGCTAGTTTAGGGCCGTTTCGGGCCTACTGCGTAATCAAGCATAAAGAGTCATAGTATACAACTCTGTGTAACTAGTTTAAGGCCGTTGCGGGCCAAAGCGTAATCAAGCGTAAAGAGTCATAGTATACAACTCTGTGTAACTAGTTTAAGGCTGTTGCGGGCCAAAGCATAATCAAGTGTAAAGAGTCATAGTATACAACTCTGTGTAACTAGTTTAAGGCCGTTGTGGGCCATAGCGTAATACAGCAAGCGTAAATGATACTGGTACAGTATTTTGCGTAATTATGCTAAAGTGATCAGGAAACGTGAATATCATGTGTACGAAAAAGATAATCAGTGTGAAGATAAATGACAAGCGTAAGAACTGAAAATGAAAGTAACGTGAAAATGCATGAAATAAAAATGCTTAGTAATAACCATGATAACTCGCTAAGAAAAAGATAATGTACGCAAAGACCATCATTCAACCATTGATATGCAATTGTCTCTTGATGGCCTTTACGTTGACCATCACGTAAGGGCGAGGAGACTTATGGTTTGACTCCTCTACGCTGCCATCCGGAAATGGCAGGTCGGCCCAAACTAGACCGTCATCATTACTATCAGCTTGTTGAGGGAGCTCTGAACCCCATTCTTCTTCAATGTTATTGACGGTCCTGGGGGTGATTTCTTCACCACGTATCACAACCTCCCCTCCGGCATAGGGCAGGTGTATCTCTTGGTGTATTGGTGATGAAACCGCCCTCAACTGAGCTAACCATGACCTCCCCAAGATCAGGATGAACCCTGGCATCTCCTCGATGACTAAGAAAGTGGCCTCTATTGGGAATTGATCCCCTGCCACAAACTCAATACGCACCATCCCCTTAACTTGAACCCGTGCCCCGTTGAACGATGTTACGCAAGTCATCGTCGTGGGCGTGATCTGGTCGACCAGAACCAACCTATCCACGATGGAATAGGGAATGACGTTGGTAGCTGCGCCATCGTCTATGTGCACTCTCCGGATCCGGTATTGACCGACCCAGATAGTGATAAACATAGGTTCAGTTATCACCTGATCTTTCTTAGGATCGTCTTTGATAGGCCCGTCGTGGAAGGTCAGCGAGGAAGGCCTAGGTTGCTCAGCTTCGGAAGGAAACATGACAGCAGGTATCGCTTCCTCCTCCGCTGGCAAGCTTTCATCCACTGATATGGATGTCAGTATGCGAACCATAGCCTCACGGTGTTCTCGAGATGTCATAAGCAGGTTGTAAAGGCTCAGCATTGTGTTCTTTTGTTTGAGAGCCTGTTTAAATTACGTAAATGCGTCGAGGAGGGCCTTCTCTCGGCTGGGTTGTTTTTCCCCCTTGTCTTCTTCCATTCGGCCCAAGAGACAAATCTCTCGAGGTGGAACGGTGTTAGTCAAAGGGTTACTCTTTTTCTTGCTCAGAGAAGATAGTTGCATTTTTGCACCTTTATCTTGCCCCTGAGGTACAGGTGAAGGCACAGAGGCCAGGGGCCTAGGCTTAGGGAAGCCGAGCGTAGAATGGTCTTTTGTTATGCTAACTGATGTGTCCTCTCCCTTTCATTTGGGAGGTGATGGTTGACTCTTTTGGTTGGAGGTCTGCCCCTATGTGAGAGGAGCAGCCTGTGGTTTTGGTGCCCTGATAATTAAGGGCACCTTGGGCGTGGGTGCGGACGAAGCCACAGCTTGGCTATTGCTGCGTGACTGAGAGTGTATCCAAGAAGGTGCCCATATAATGAAGGGCGGCCTCGAGACCCCGCTGGCTGCCGATGAAATGGTTGGCCCCATTTGTGAGCTGGCAGGGATGCGCAAAACAAAAGGTTGTTTTGGTGGTTCCCTCCTCTCACTGTCCGTACTCACCACAGTGATTGTATAAGGATCGTCGTTTGTGTTCAATAGGTCCTTATACACGTGCAATGTTTGGTTTTCTGGACGTGTCGGGTTGCTGCTGTCTAACTTGAGTGAACCATCATCCAGCATACGTTGAATGTCATCTTTCAACGCCCAGCAATAATCTGTATCATGACCACACAGCTGGTGGTAGTCACAGAAACGGCCTAGCCTGAAAGACCTCAGAACTGGTGGTTCGTTAGGTAAGGCTAAAGAAGGGTTCTTCAGCAGTTCACAATGACGTCTGTGACGCTTCAGAGCCTCCTCGGACACCTTCTTAGGTTGAATGTGCCCTTCCCCTAACAGTTGTTTCAGTAGTTCGGAATGCTTTACAGGTAATGCCGTATACTTTGAGCGATGCTTACGCTCAAAGTTTGGCTTAGGCTAGGGGGCCTTTTCAGGAGCTGCCGTGTCTTGACTGGTGCTGGCACCAGCCGTGGTTTCAGGAGGCACCGTGGGTGCCTTCTTGTTCTTAGTCTTTGTACTCTTAGTCATTGCAGCTACTGTCGTTGTCGCTGCTTTCCCTTTGTCTTTGCTCTTGTTGTGTGCGTTCCTGTAGGCAACATACGCCAGGTCTTTGCTGGCCTCCGCAGCATCTTGGATGCTTCTAACTTGAGCGAAGGCCTGATGTAAAGAATTGGGGGAAAGATAGTACAACTTTGACTTAATGAAGTCATTAACTGCTCCCTTGAATATAGCCAGCAGATGTGAGTCCGTGATCGGCTCACGGATCTCATTCAAGGTTGCATTCCAACGCTGTATGAACCTTTGGACGGGCTCGAGCGGGTCTTGTTTCACCCCCATGAGCTGATCCAATGTGACTTCCGGTTTGAAGTTGTATTTGAAGTGGGTCATAAATTGGGTCAGCAACTCTTCCAGGGTTTTGATGGAAGAGTGTGGGAGGGCTTGATACCAATCCAAAGCTTTCCCTATTAAAGACATTGCAAAGACTCGGATAATGGTGTGTGGCCACTGTTGCAACAACAAGGACTCAGACCTAAACGTGACCAAGTGAGCATTGGGATCTCCCTCTCCATTGTACTTGGTGAAATGAGGTAGGGACATCCTCGGCGGTAACGACAGCATGGGGACCGCTTTACTAATCGGATCATCCTGATAAAAGTCCATGATCTGAATGGTATCAGAACCAGCGGCTTTGAGGCGTCAAACCTCCTCAGTGGGAGTCTGTATAAGCTGGAAGGCCTGGTCTAGACCCGTTGACGGAGGTGTCTATGCAGAAGGCCTAGGAGGTTGGACCGGGAGGGCAGCGTCAGGAAATGGAAACAAAGGAAGAGGTTGACTGGTTGCTTGTGGGGCAGGGATCCCAGCAGGCAAGGGAGCCTGTGAAGACCACCACCCGCTGGGTTGCGAAGAGGGGTTAGCCGCCGCCTGCTGCACGAGATAAGGATGAGGATACTGCGGTACTGCCTGTGGAACATACGTTGTGGGTGTAACTGGGGGTTGCACGCCATACACCGCAGACTGGGTATGTTGTGCCGCTGGGTTGGCCCACTGACCTACGACAGGCTGTTGGGCATAAGTTTGTGGGTGAACGGCTGCGGTAATCTGTTGAGTTGGAGGGGGCGGAAGTGACAAGGTCTATGCTGGGCGTGTTGCGGATATGTTGTGAGGCTGTATCTGAGGGATAAAATGGGATGCGGCGGTCGCTGGGACCACCATTGGGATGCTAAGTATCCGCGGTGACGAAACCGCCCCCATGTTATTATGCGGCATTTGTACTTGCAGCCTAGACGGCTGCACAGTGGCCTACGGTAGGGCAGGGATGTGCATCTGCATCGTCATGGCTGTGTTAAGAGAGGTGGCCTCTCCGTTGAAGGGAAACAGGGGATTTACATACGTATGGGGGCTTAGAGTATGGAACGAATGTTTCGAATGGGCTGCCAATTCATCCTCCTCCTCTTCCCCATTCTGGGGTTCAGCCATAAGCTGTGCAGCCTGGCTCTTGGCCATGACCAACTATGTGATGAGTTCATGTTGATGTTCAGTCAAGGGAATAATGTCGTAAGCTGTTGGTTTAAAATCATGGCCCCCTCGGTCGACCACCTCAAAATTTCGTTTCGCTTCGAGTTCGGCTCGGCTGAGAGCCAACTTCGTCTGGATCTTAACACATATGAAGTTGTATTCTTCAGGGGTTATGACCATTAAGACAGGATCTTTTCCCTGAAGTCTCAATGATCGGTGCAATGGTCCTTGAGATCCTGCTGCGCCAGGAGCTGGTCTTGTGACCGCAATAGGGTTTATAGATGCGGCACCCAAATCAGCAAGGGCCATGGCGGTTGTGGTCGTGTACAAGGAATCCATTGAGCGATGAGATTAACGATAACTGGTAATCGGATTTAAGAAATGGTTGGAAATAAGATCACAAATAGGATTTCTACCCTGTAGGATTCCAAAGGAATCATTGCTGAGACCGATCTACACCACACAACTTATCGTAAGCTTCCCTAGAGGTATTACGTTTACGATTTTGGGTATAGATCGCTAACAGGGCTCCCCGAAAAAGGTGGATTGGAACCTAAGAGGCCCTCCTTCTAGCACCAAAAAACTATAACGACGGAAAACGTTGATAGCTGGAAAATACCAAACAAAATTCCGTGTGTACAGTTTTAACCATGGATCCATGCCAGGGCTATGTTGAAAAAATGAATCCGCGGTGCCCTGAATGGCCTTGTTGATCAAACAGGGACTTACTAATCAGTAAACCGATGAAGAGTATGAATATTTCGTGGAGCTATCTGATTCGAGGAATTGCAAAACGAGGGGAAAATAATATAGATGAATCGCAACGATGATAACGTTAAATGCGGTAAGAGGAGGCTAACACAAGAGAAACACGTAGTTTCAAGATCCACGCTTTGACTTGAAAAATGTATAATTTGTATACCACGTTACAGTGGGGAGACCCTGATTACCTGATGTGAAGCAAGCACAAAACAACAAGAAAACTGTCCGAACAGAAGTTCGATCTACCTCGAGGGCGAAAGCCGGGATGCAAGGAAGGTCAAGCTCTGACGCCTACCGATCAATTGTTTCTGAACAATAGAGTCTTCCCCAGCAGAACGATTACTCCTGTTGCCGGTGCTCAAAGCGAACTGTGCTCTGTTTCTGCCGGAAGGTGATGCTGTCAACAATTGCCAAAGCGCTGCTCTCTGTATCTCTGCTCAAAAGTGATAAGTGCTCCAGTGCTCAGAAAAATGGCTTTTGCTTCTTTGATTTGCTAGCCCCCATATCTTTGTCAACTGGGGTATTTATAGGCTGCGACGCCCTGTAGAAAAGGTGCAACCCTGATGATGTATGTCCCGAATGTTTCGGGTACTGTTGGTCTGACCATTTTTGTGTCAAACTTTGTGACTATGCACAATACGCTTATTTGCATATCGTGCATGTGAAGAACAGATGTGCGTCTGGCATGTTTCAACTGTCTTTGGGTTATGTTACGCTTATTCATGCTGCTTTGCGTATACGAGCGTAACATAACAAGGAAACAATAGATTCAAGCTATTTTATGCTCGCTTATGCAGCCACGCATAATGAAGAGTAAATGATGTCTAGCTTGGTGACGCAATACACTATGATACGCTACGTTGCGTGATGAGCGTATGATGAGCAATCGTGCTTTCTTAGACCTTACCTTTGACTGTTTTGGAGCTCATTACGTTGCTGTGCGTAACATAGCGTAAACCTGGCCTTGAACAAAATACTTAGCAAAATATACAAAAAGTTGCATATTACGCTGCTCAAGCTTCTCCCTGTGTCAAAGTAACTAGCCTTCTGATGCCGGACTATGTTTAAACAGAATCACGCTAAGCGCCATTACGCTACGTCGCGTGATATAGCGTAAACAGAAAAAGCATAGAAAGATTAGGAATTTGCACAGGAAGTCGAAGACTTGATGCTACACANCCCCTATGATAATGTAGTGACCATTCTTAACAATGGTGGTTAGGGCAGTACCACGCGTAGCTATAGCGACAGCCATGGTGCAATGTCCAAAATGGCAACAAAAGCAATGACAACAGTTGTAGCAATGATGACCGTGATGGCCAAAATAGTAATGGAAATGACAATCCAACCTGATACATCACATAACAAAAATGAGGGTAGCGTAGCGACTTACCGATTAGATGGAACCTCTTGCCACTTCTCAACGCATGCCTTGAAGAGGCATCCCAGAGTGTGCTTCACTTTGTCCACCATGGGAAGCCCATGATGCCTATGTTTGCTACATTCAAGTGTATTGGTTGTATCAACTGCTACGCTACACCTATTATGCTCTTTCTTAGCTCAATCATGCTACACTCTAGGTGTTTGCTCTAACAATGAAAATGAAAAGTCTACCAAGTGGTAATCCCCTATTTATAGCCAACGTGGTAAAACAAATGTCACTTTCATGTCCCAAATAATGTGGGACACCCCTGCAGTGTAGCACTACTATAGCGTAACATGCACTTGCTATAGCGTAGCACTCAGCTACAACATAGCAAGTTGGTCCACCAAAATTTTCACTTCATCTTTACAAATTTTACATTGTTATGGTCCATGAAGACCTTAAACTAGGAATTTTAACTTATAGTGTAGCCTAGTGACAATCCGCCATGACCTTAAACTGGCAGTTTTAGCATTCGTCTTACATTTTAGACCCAGTGATGGTCTGCTACGACCTTAAAATGGCAACTTTAACTCACAGTATTACATGGTTACCATCTGTTAAGACCTTAAACTGGCAATTCCCTCATGTTGCATTATTTCTTTACATATATTCATTACATGTTGTTGCTTCAAACATGTATCACTTGACTTGGTTCATTTGCTTATTGTGATAGGTCCAATTGAAAAATGGCTATGCATGGTGATCTTTATTCGCCTTTGACCCTAATGGGTCCCTATGGTAGATTTACAAGATGCTTGAATCTAGAATTGGTAGAATTTAAATTATCCTCTTATGACATTCACGTGGCATCCTTAGAAGCACCCATGGACTAGCCCAAACACCTAATCCAGGCCTTAGACTTAGAGGCTAGGGATGTAACTGAGGATCCCCTTATTAAAATCCCTGTAACTATCTCTAGAGGTGAAGTAAAAACCTTAAAAGTTAGCTCCCTATTACATCCACAAGTACATCAAAGCATCTCAAAAGTTCTCAATGACAATGTTAAAGTGTTTGCATGGTCATATGATGACATGCCAGGCCTAGACCCATAGCTCATATAACACAACATTATCCTAGATTGGTGCATCAAGGCAGTCAAGCAAAAGACTTGCAAAATCAAATCGGAGATCGCGCTAGCTATACACGATGAAATCACTAAGGTTTATCAAGCTGGTTTCATTCAAGTAGTTGATTACTTGGAATGGGTATCAAACATCATTGTAGTTTCTAAGAAAATGGGAGGTATACAAATTTGTATAAACTTTCGAGATCTAAACAAAGAAATGATTAAGGATGACTTCCCATTGCTAAGTATTGATCAACTTATCGACACTATGGCTAGTCATGCCTTATTGTCCTTCATGGATGGGTTCTTGGGCTATAACCAGATCCATATAAACCCAAACCCAGAGCACCAATTGGCAACCACCTTCATGACCCCTTGGGGAACCTTTTATTATACAATGATGCCCTTTGGAATGAAAAATGCTAGAGCAACCTATCAATGAGCAATGACATATATTTTTAGCAACTACCTCTTGGAGAGATTAAACGATTATGTTGATGACATAGAAATCAACTCTAAGGAAGCTATTCATCATCCCAACGATCTCAATATAGTCCTCCAACGTTGTCATAGGCATGAACTACACCTCAACCCCAAGAAATGTGTTTTCAGAGTTAAATCCAGATGCATGCTAGGTTTTGTAATATCAGAAACAAGGATACAAGTGGATCTCAATAAAGTGAGGGCCATCATCAATGTAGGAATGTCTACAAACCTTAAAGAGTTGTGCAGGTTGCAAGGTAGAATATAGTTTATTAGAAGGTTTATCACAAGGTTGACAGACAAGCTACATCCCATGCAACACCTTCTTTAGAAGGGGATCAACTTCAAGTGGACAAATCAATGTCAACAAGCCTTTGATAACCTAAAGAAAGAACTTTTGCATCTCCCACCTATTTACCCACCATAGAGGGATAAATCCTTCTACATCTACCTTGCCATCTTGGACACATCTATTTCTGCACTGCTATGTCAAAAAAGAGATGATGGGTCTGAAATCCTGATCTACTATCTAAGCCATGCATTAATAGATTATCAGGTGAAGTACAATGAAGTAGAGAAAAATTGTCTTACCCTAGTATTTGCGTTNTTGATGATCAGGTAATAATAGAACCTGAATTCCTGGATGAACATATCAATAGCCTAAGCCCTGTACCATCAGATTTCGAAGCAAGTTTACATTTTGACGACACTTCAGCTACACAAGGTGGTAGTGCCACCGCAGTTCTTACATTTCCCTCTGGGGAAATTTGACCCTTCGCGTATCATCTTAGGGGCCTTCTAGCAGCCCAAGGGCTGAGGATTCAACATTTGGCAATTTGAGATGACTCCCAACTGGTTATCAACTAGATCACTAAATTTTATGCTTGTGAGGCTTCACATTTGCAACCTTACTGCGATTTGGCCAAGAATCTACTAAAGCAGTTTACAATGTTAGACATCCAACATGTGCCTCGCAATGAAAACACTATAGCAGATCCACTAGCCACGTTAGCATTAAACGTGTCATCACACATGTTTATCATTTTTCCTACTTCGATAATAGAATGCACAGATCCTATTACTCAAGTGGCACACATTGCATTTGTAAGTGCAACAGACACCCAAGAATGGTATGCCAACATCAAAGCATACCTCCAACATGGTAAACCCCCACACTGCTTAACATCTGCTTAAAAGGATGTAATACGAAAGCGAGCCCAACAGTATGTCCTCGTAGGAGATAACACCTTATGCAAATGCTCCTTTGATGGGATATTGCTAACTTGTGTTAGTGGGGAAGAAGCACAAAATATTGTTAATGAAGTCCATGAGGGATTGTGCGGAGGGCACATAGTTCCTAAGGCTATGGCAATAAAAATCAGATGCTTAGGTTATTACTAGCCTTGCATAGAGCGAGATTGCCTTGCCAAAGTTAGGACGTGCAATGTATGTCAATGCCATGCAAACCTCATACATGTGTTACCTACTGAATTGCATTCTACATAGATCACGTGGGCTTTTCAATGTTGGGGATTAGATATCATAGGACCCATCACACCTAAGTCTTCTGCAGGACATAACTTCATTATCACTGCAACCAAATACTTCACAAAGTGGGTAGAGGCTATTCCCCTGAGAAAGATCATGTCTTAATAGGTTTGCCACTTTATCCTAGATAACATAGTAACAAGGTTTGGTCTTCTCATGACTATTGTGATGGACAACAGGCCATAATTTAGTAGCGCAAAAACCAAAACCTTTTGCAAAAACCTTGGCATCAAACACTCTTTTTCATCACGATACTACCCATAGGAAAATGGTCAGGTAGAGGTAACAAACAAGGTCATCATCAACTTTCTCAAAAAAATGCTAAGTAGCAGCAAGAGACGATGGCATGAGCAAATCCTCTACATGTTGTGGGCTTACCATACGACATGCAGAACTACTACAAGTAAGACTCCATATAGTCTCATTTACAGATCTGAAGTAGTGTTATCTCTTGAATTGTAGGTTTCATCACTTTGTATGATCCTCTAAAACATTGTAGACAAGGCTCAAAACAATGAGTCAAGGATCATTGATCTTGACTCCATAGAGGAGGAGCATGCCCAAAAACTTGGGTCACATTGAATGGTACTAGGATAAACAATGACAAAAGCACCACTTCAATTTACATCAACAACTGATCAAGAAGGGGGACCTAGTCCTCAAGGTTGTTCGTGAAACTATGAGCAAATTCTTAGCCAACTGGGAAGGCCCTTTTGTAGTCACGAAAGCTTATGAGAACGGGGCATTCAAACTAGTTGATATGGATGGTAATGAGTTTGCAAATCCCATCAACCATTTGTACCTCAAGCCATACTATGTCTAACACAAAGGATTACATTAGATACAAAGCAAGGTAAGACCAACATCCTCTATGATGTAAAACTAGCATATAACATCCTCTATAACGTAAAACTAGCATAGAACATTATCTATGACATAAAATTGGCACAGAATGTCCACTATGATGTAAAACTAGCACAGAACATACGCTATGATGTAAAATTGGCATAGAACGTCCGTTATGATGTAAAACTGGCATAGAACATCTACTATGATGTAAAAATGGCACGAAACATCTGCTACGATGTAAAAATAGCACAGATAATCTGCTATGATGTAAAACTGGCACAACACATCCTTGGGCTATGATGTAAAACTGGCACCCACAGCATAGTCCGCTATGACTATAAACTAGCATAGCCCATCCGTTATGACATAAAACTATCACAGCATGTCCTTGGGCTATGATGTTAAACTAGCACCCATAGCATGGTCTGCTATGACCTTAAACTGGCCATCCACTATCTGCTACAATGTTAAACTAGCATAGTGGTTTGCTAGGACCTTGAACTAGCACATCATAGTCTGCTGGGACCTTAAACTAGCACACCCAATAGTCTACCAAGACTTTAAACTGGGTTTGTAGTGCAACACTTCCAGTGCACACAGGCGACCCTTGTAAACAAGTGAGCATGCAGAGTTTCAAACTCCATGGACAACATGGGGTGGGACATTGCAGTTCTAGAATGCAGTTCATGTTGCTAAGGAAAAACCCTCTAGAACACATGCAGCGTCACCACCCCTGGCATCTTGCTAATCTTCTAGATATGTCGTTTGACATCTTGCTAACCTTCCAAAGCTACCACTACCATAGCTAGTTACCTTAGCAGTAGCTCTTACCATCAGCACCTACTACTGAAGTCCTAGCACTATTGTGGCCCAGCCACAAAATTACCATCCTCCAACCCTTGCCATCATCTAAGCCACAAGGGTGTTTAGCTATTAGGACTCTCCCATTGCAACTCGATTGCATGACGTTTACCTTGGGTGAGGAATCCTGAGCACCTGCATCACCACCACTCCTAGTCTCTTCAGTGCCAACCTTTCTGGCCTGCCATCACCAGAACTAGTGTTGGCCTTCCTACATTGGACATCGCACACTTCAGAGACAACACTTGCCACTTTGGTGGTGTCCAAAGTAAGCAGGACTTTGCCCTCACTTCACTCGATGGTTTCTTTTTTTTTTGGTTTTCTCTTTGTTATGTTTGTAGGATAAAATCCAAGATGGCATCGTTTAGATATGTGTTTCACCATAAGAGCAAGGTACTACACTACTCCAAAGCACCTACTTTGATCAACCTAGCTACTTGAGAGTGCATACCCTACTCTTCCTTTCAACCAACTTAATCCCTATTCCCTATACTTGTATTCTTTCATAGCCCCTTTACAATATTTTTAGACACACAAAAATCCATTTCACATTCCCAACCCCTAAGTTCATGATGGACGTAACACAACTCGTCCCATGGGAAGCATTTGTAGGCATGTCAAAGCCCCACATGGATGTAACACAACTCATATTGGAGAGGAAACACTTGTCCTGCAAGAACAACAAAGTTGTCTGCAAGTGAACATGGGTGTATAGCAGAGGAAAAGCACAAAAATGCAAAAGATTAAAAAAGATAAAAAAAAACAAATGACATAGCATGATACTTTACAATTGCATTGGCCATAAGTCGACCATCTCTAAGCATTCCAATGAGAGGTCAAAGGCCAACAAAGAAAGGATCCATGTGTGCTGACTCCCTCATAAGCACTCCAACAAGGGGTTATGCTATGGCAATAGTTTTTCAAATCTATTTTCTTAAATGCATTACTTGGCCCCCTTATCCTACATTGCCCTCCAGGAACCCTCAAACATAGCGAAGCATGGTCCAAGTGGGCACTGAAGAGAGATGTTGGTGGCTGGTTCTTCATGGTGTTTCATATTCTTTATCGACATATCTCAGGCAGATCCTCCAGATTTCCACAAAGAGGGACCACTGAAACACCATAAATTTTGGGACTCTCATGATTCAGCAGTCTCGAAATTTGGGCAAGGATCTCTATAAGCATGCTATCACATTGGACTGTGCATACAATATGGCACCCTAGAAGTCCTAATGCCTACAAAGCCACTTCCAGGCCTACCTGCCATCCTCTATAGCATAGTCAATGTAGCACCTAGCCACAAGGCCATTTTGCATGAAAGAGGCACTAGAGGTAGACCGTATAATCTGGAAAATTTTCTATCACCTAGGCTGATAGGCTTGCTACACCCTCTAGCTTGCCCAACTTAACACTTGACCCAGTTGACAATCTACCGAGGGACCATGCTAAGAGTTTTTGAAAGTGTTTAGGATGAGTGAAACAATTTGGCAAGTTTTCTAACTATGAGACCTACTACGCTGTAGAGCATAGCAGGCCTTGAGGAGACTAGACAAGCACCAAAGATGCAGTTTCCAATAACTCATCCCTCCAAGACATTTGTCCCATTTCATCCTTGAAGCATGAACAACATGACATAGAAACAAATATGGCAAATTTCATCAAAAGTCCTCTTCATTTGAGTGCTACGCTAGCGGGGTTCTATTGTGACTATGCTTCTGCACAAACTGATTTTGGTGAAGTGAACATATTTGCCCTTACATTAATAATCAAGCATGCTTGTTTTGCAACCATGCTAGGACATGATCATCCTCCTGTGACAAAATTTTTGCAAAATGAGTTAGAATCCAATCAACACAAGGTGCTATACTATGCAACGTAGCACATCGTAGCAGGGACAAAATGCACGAAGGTCCTCTGCCAAGTGATTCTAGAAAAGGAATTGCACTTGGCCACACTCTAGCCCCTAAGACTACTTGTCCCACTTCGCCCTCAAGCCCCTAGCAAATTTTTTGGATAAAGCATTGCAAATCAAACAAGAATTCATGTCACATTGGCTGCTACGCCATGCTATGCTGCATAGCGTAGCAAAAACACAAAGCACCAAAGTACCCTAAGGGTGAACTCAAGAAGTTCTAGGACCCTTCAACATGGAAGATAGGGTTGTCAATTGCAAAATTTGCTTGCCTAGCTAGGCCTCAAATAGGTATTCTTGGCTTTCAGGCAAGATTTCGTTCAAGACTAGCGGCTACACTACACAGCGTAGTGTGTGAGTGCTTACACTACGCCGATACGCTAGGTAGCGTAGATAGTGTAACACTCACGTGACAGCATCAAAACATCTCCATTTAGCTCTAGAACTTGTTGGAAATGGTCACTCTCATCCTGGAATCTCTTCAACAGACAAAATTAGCAAGTTTGCTTTGTTTTGCACCCCCCTGGCTATTCCCAAAGTTGTCCCTACACTTGACCCTGCTCACAAGGGTAGGGAAGATGTAGTCCTAGAGCACAGTCTCCACTTTGCATTCATTGTTGGAATTATTTGTAAAAAACATGGTAGTTCACTAGATTTTGGCACATGCAGCTTGAATGGTATGGTCACAGTACAACAAGCTTCACGTTCAACATCACACTGCAGCGTAGCACACCAGCATGACATTGCAGCACAACATCACATAGTAGCATAGCATAGTCACGTTTGCATCCTGTGGGACCTACGACACATGGCATCCAAACCATATTTTTCTCCTACCCCTAGCTCTATAAATATCTCAGCAAACAACATTCAAAGGGTTGGCTTTTGGAATCATCTTTCATGTGGTTGGCTTCTTATATTTTCTGGCTTTGCCACTTGGCTTCCTAGAAATTAGCATTTTGACACTTTGGCTCTCTGGTGACTAGCTTTGGCAAAGATATTGGCAAGCAAAAGGTTCCTGTTAGCAAGATGTTGACAATAGTTCAAGGAGCTATGACCATATCACTTTGTTGTAAGTTGTGCCTGTCCACACTGCGTATCAGTTGTACATCTTCAACCAAGCAAAGATCAGATCCCCCGATCTTGGGGTGGTGCACTTTCTCACTCAAGCCTATTTCATTTCATTTTGCTATTTTCTTATTTTGCATTATTCTCCATCAGTTTATGTTTGTTGCTTACCAGTTAACTTACACATAACATCTTTAGGACAAACATTTATGAAAGGTTATTGTACACCGATTAAGTTCCTGTATAATCGACTAAAGCATTCAGGGCACCCCACTTCCATTTACCCTAGCACGGCGCTCACACGGATCCAGGGTTAGGCTATACACCCAGTGACCTCTCAGTGTTCCAACCACCAATGTTTTTGATTGCTACATGTTGGATCTATAAAGATACTAACTCTAGAAATTACATGCACTAAGAAGTAGATATACAACTACCAAAAAAACACTTGGATGACTAAGTATTTAATTCATACTTCATCAAATTCTACAATATCATCTACAAGTGCTCTACATGTAACTACTCATCAAGAGAATACATCATGATATCATCCATAAACAAGATCATGAATTTATCAAAAAACAACCATATCACACTATTTACGAAGTGCATAAGAACTATTTGTACATATGTTAACCTGAACAAAAGCACCAAAAACGCATAATGGCCATACCAAGTCTTGAATATAGTCTTTGGTACATCCTACCCATGAACCCATACTTGATGATATCCAAAGTTAAGATTAATCTTTCAGAGTATAAGGGCTTCCTAAAGGGGATTAAATAAATCATTAATGCATGACAAGAAATATTTATTTTTTACTATCACCTACTTTAGCTTTGTGTAATCTATATATTACCACAAACTTTCATTCTTTTTCCTATTAAATAAAAAAAGTGCACCTCATTAAGAAACATTGGGGAAAATAAGGCCTTAATTCATTAGCACGTGCAACTAGTTCTTTATCTTTGCTAACTCCACCAGGGATGTCATGTATGGATCCTTCAAAATAGACTCTGTACTAGGCTTGAGCTTAATCTTTAATGTAACCTCTTAGGTGCAAAACTTATTAATTCTAAATGAAATACATGATGAAAATATTGAACTACTAAGACTTGATCAACCTCAATAGTCCTTGATATATATATATTGAGGCCACATAATAGTTGTATCCCTTCCTAATCATCTTATGGAACACTTAGAAAGAGATCAAGCCTAGCTGCACAAACCTCAAATGAGTTTGTAGTTGAACATGTGCATCATCCATTTTCTATCTATTACATCAGGAGCTTCTAGTAATAGTCAAAAATAACATTGAATTATAACAATCAATTCATATCCATTATCACATTATACTCTTTGAAATACATTATAGAAATTACTAATCCATTGTATCCCCTCCAACTCACAAGATGCACAAGAGAGATTGAGAGACAACGAGATTTCTATGGGAGGGGGTAGTGTTGTTAAGGTGAGCCACAAATTGGAGAAGAAAACCTTAAAACCAAAGCCTTAATAGAGCCCAAGATTGCAAGATGACCCCCCAATCACCTGCAACAAGATAAAAGCTTTTCACACCCCCAAGAAAAAAGCTAAAAAGAACCAAAACAAGCAATTCAAAAGAGATACTACTTAAGAAAAAGTAATATTATTAGTAAAGCCTAGTTCTCAACATTGAAGTTGAACATTACTAGCAATAGTGCATTTCATACCATAGTCAAATTTAGTATAGTTGGTGTTCTGATACTAAGCATCTAGACGACATTTCCAAATAAAGAAAATAATCTCAAATTAGAGGATTTTCTAGGCTTTTTGAAGGCACCACTTAACAAAATAATCTTTGAAGATATATAGAGAGAAATTGAAAGAATAGTTAGGAATAAAAAATTGGAGAGATTGACACCACTTCCAAATCTATTGAGAGAATGAGCAATCCCAAAAGACATGCACAAAAGAGTCATCAGCTTGACAAATGATGCATTTAGGACAATCAACTCCTAAGAAGTGAAGCCTATGTCCAATGGGAAGACCTTGATGAATCAAGGACCAACTAAAGAAATGATGCTTAGGTTGGGCCTTGGAAGTCCAAACACAATGAAAAATATCTTTCCAATAGTGATCCTCAAGATGCACACTCCATTTTCTATTCAAAGTGAAGAGTTGGGATTCTTGCACATGAAACTAAGATTTGTCTTTAGAAAGGCATAAAGAACATAGAGGGGAACTATTAGACCAAAACCAATCATCATATCAAGGATTATCATTATGTAACTTAGAAACACCAAAGTTGGAGAGAACATGCTCAATGTGCTAGTAAATATGAGTATCTTGTCTTTGAAACCCCCATTTTACTTTGGCATGTTGCCAAGTGAGGGTAGTAGAATAATTCCTAATAGTAAATAATTGAGCAACTTGATGGAGATTGCAATCGAAAAAATGATTGGATTTGTGATAGAATTCATCATAAAGGTAACCCAAGCTATTTTTAAAAATAGGAGACCACTAGATGAGGTGCATCGACAAAGAGTTTAAGCTTATCTGGGAAGGTTTCCATTGCAAAAAGCCTTTAAGTTGACTCCAACACTGCCAAATTTTCTTAAATAAGAAAGAACCTATAATCTTCTGAGAATATTCGCTAATGATCCAATTTCTCCAATGAGATTTTTTTCATCTATGGTGATTACCAAGATAAGAAATATTATGCTTAAAAAGGATCTTCCAAGCTTCATCTCCTTCCATACAATGAGTGACCAACTTGGAGGACAAGAGAATGCTTTGATGCTCAATAGAGGTGAGGCCTAAGCCCCTGTGTTCATTGCTTAAAGTGCAGATATCCCAAGAAAAATCTTTATAATTTTCCTTATCCCCCCATAAGAAATTCCTAAGAATTTTTTTGATGCACTGAAAGGAAGATTTGGAAGGATCCATAAAGGAAGAGTAGTACACATAAGTGGAGCTCAAAATATGATTAACTACGATAAATATACTTGCAAGAGATAAGGGTTTAGAAGCCCATTTCAAATCTTTATGTTTCACTTTTTCCACCACATTATTCCATAAGGTAGTGGGAGTGGCGAATAAAAATATTGGGATATCTAAAAGGGTGAAAACATCTGTATGAAAAAGCCACTTGATATTAAAATGATAGGTCCAAGTAGGCCTTGGAGAGAAGCTAGACCGAATAGCTTGCATTTTATTCCAATTGATTTTAGCTTCTAAGGCTCTACAATAGATGTCAATATAGTCCAAGGTAGTGTTAAAATTATTATGATCCTCAAGAAAAGTGAGAAAAGTGTCATCCACAAATTGGCTATAAATAAGATCCTTTCTTTCTTGTGAAAGAGAGATACCTCTTAACCTCATAGGATCATTGTGAGATCTAAGAATAGCTCCAAGAGCATCAGCAGCTAGGAGAAAAAGATAAGGAGCTAAAGGGAATCTTTGCATACTAATTTTTGAAGCTCAATAGCCTTAGACAAGATTCCATGAATACAAACAATTGAAGAGGCCTCTAACAAAACTAGACTAATATGTTTTTCAAAAATAGTACCTAAGTTATGATGCTTAACTACACTTCTTAGAAAGGACCAATCAAGCATGTCATAAGCTTTTGCAAAATCAAGATTAAGAAGAATGGCTTTTTGATCAATGGAAGAATCCCAATGCAAGCCCTCAATAGCAGTAATGACATTGTCTAAAATATACCTACCTTAAACAAAGCTAGTTTTCTCCTTCCTTATGAGATGAGGAAGAAAAGGTTTTAATTTATTGGCTATAGCTTTAGCAACAATTTTGTAGATAACATTTAAAAGAGTGATAAGATGCTAGTTGATAATGCACATATGATCTCCTGACTTGGGTATAAGCTTAATAATACCAACATTGATCACTTTGTCAAAGGAACCTTTCCTAAGAGTTTCCTTATACATACTATAGATAGTATCTTAAAGAGTGCGCTAGAATTTATAGAAAACTTTTGTAGGAAGACCATCCATACCAAGGGCTTTTCCATCATGGAGTTGTTGAAGAACTTTACCAAGATCCTATTTAGAAAGAAGAGAAGAATCACCAAAGATGGAATGATTGAAAGGAGTAATAACCCCTTAGCAGGTATTAACTATAGTGGGATCAATATCTTCTTTTCAAAAAATTCAAGAGTAGAAATTAAAGAAAGCCTATAGAATGTCAATCTTGAGGTAAAAGATATTATCATCAACTTGAATAAATAGGGTTTTAGGGGTTTTAGGGTACAAAGGTGAACACCTCTAGCTTCATGGTGATCCATCATACACATGTTCTCCTTAGCAATTTGCAAGTGCTAGAATTGAGCCTCATTAGCTTCACCTCTATTAATGGCATTTTGTAATAAGGATATTTCCTTATGAATGTTGGACTTATGAGAATTTAGTCTTGAAGCCACCAATTTACCCGCATGTTTGAAAAACCACTAGAGGCAAGTACAAGCATTAGTCAACTAAGCAAACCAACCATATTCTCCAAGGGGTTTAGGATGCAAATTCCATATTTGCATCAATAAATAGCAAGGAAGTTGCTACAAAGAAAGGTAGTGTTAAAAATATAAAGGTCATTTGAATAGCAAGAGTAGCTAAAGAGGGAAAGAGACCAGTGAATAGGATAATGTTCTAATAGAACCTAGGTATAATATGCCTGAATAGGAGCACCATTTGTAGTAGTAAATTGAATAGAAGCATTCATAGATAGGTAAACTTGATTCAATCTAGAAGAAATATAGGAGTCTCAATGTCTAGCATTACTTCAAGTAAACCAATTAGAAGTACTAGAAGAGGGATAGTTCTCATTAGCTTCTTGCAAATTAAATTTTCTCTTTAATGAAAGCCAAATAGACAGCTCCCTATTGTCTAAACTACATCTCTATCATCCATACTTATCCTTTGGATGCTTAATCATATTAAAGTGTCCTATGATGATCCAATTAGCTATGAGCAAGTTGTGCCCAAGCCAATTCCAAAAAAGCTTCTAGTCATTTAGATTACAAGGAGCGTAAATGGAAACAATCCCTAGGATTTCATTAGAGTACTATAATTGAACCCAGCAACAATGCCCTAAATTATCACAACCATGATCAATAATATACTCCTTCCACTTCCTAAGAAAAATAATTATAGCTCCTCCTTTACTATGTTCATGGTAGCAGAGACATAATAACTATTGGAAAAAATACTCTTAGAATAGGTTTGAAGATAGAATCCTTGGATTTTAACTTCTTGAATACAAGAAACATCTTGGGAATGCCTATGAATATAATCTTGGATGATATATCTTCTATGAGAATTTGAGAGTTCCCTAACATTCCATGAGCAACACTTCATTATGGATGTGCAGATGAAAGAGGATCCCCCTCAATCATTAAAGCCTTAAAAGAATTCCTAGACTCAAAGCTATTTACTAAAGGATGACAAGCACTTGTTCTTCTACTAGTGAACTAACTAGCGTTAGCAACAACCGGGGATTGGTGCCCTTTAGAAAAATTGCTAAAGATAGGATTATCTCATGTGACTGAGGCATAAGATTTCCAAGTAACTTGCTTCTAGCCACTACTAGCATCTTTTGGAGTTCCTTCTTAGTTAAGAAGAGTCATATTAACATCAGTAGCCTTAATATTCATGTCTTCTACATCTGATATCTTGGGGTTTGAAGAAGAAAGATTAGTTGAGTCACTTCAACAAAATCATTACCTATATCCTTAGATATATTTTTATCTTTTAATTATTTACTAACCTATTAAGCTAAAATTCTCTCATCTTCAATATTAGCTAGTAGCTTTGGACATTGAGCGTTTTGATGATTAGAATCAAAACAATAATAACAATGGTTTGGGAGTGTAAGTTATGAAATTTTTTGAACAAAAGTCTTTCCTTTCACATTAAATTCTAGTGAGTCAGGACATTGCTTATGCATATCAATTTTAACACACCCTCGCCGAATTGATCTTGGATGAATCTCCATACTGATGACCTGCCCAACCTATGTAGCAAGAATGTCAACATGTGGAAAAAAGTGTGATAGGAGCCATAGAAATTCTATCCAAAATATCAAATAATTTTTCTTTTTTTTTAAGGTCAGAATCCTCCTTCCAAGGTTGAAGCACTAAAAAACATCCATATACGTCCCAAATTGATTGTTGTTTTACAAAATCTACCATAGCCTTGGTTTCAAAAGGAAAAAGCAAAAACCCTCTAGTAAGATTAGAAGCCAGGGTTATATAATTTTTTGAGGCTCCTAAAAATTTTTGACTCATTCCTAGAAAACTGAGGTAGGAGGAATCTTACTAGGAAAAAAGACAATTGCATAAAGATGGGTGAAGGTTTGAATGATTTGATCAAAGATGTCTTTAGGAAAGTCAAAATGTAAAACATTGTCATTATCTTCCATATTAGTAGTATTTCTAGTGAGTTGCAAATCACTATTAGAGGATTCCATTATTTTTTATTTTTTTCCTCCAACATTAAAAAACGAAGAGATAGTTTGGGTCTTGTAGATCTGTTGGCCCCCAACCCAAACTCTATAGGGAATCAGAGCAAAGATTTTATTAAGAAAAATAAAAACAAAAACAAAAAGGAATAGACTCACCAGGAATCTTGTTCACTGAATGGCAAGAGGCATTGCACTGCACATCCAAAAAGCCCACCAATCTCAGCCATGAATGAAAGAAGGTCCCACAAATCAACACTCAAGCATAGCCCTACTTCATAATGGCAAAATACCCAATAAATCAGTAGCCAACATGATTTAGTTCCCATGCACAAATGCAATAGCACGACAACAGTGGACCAAGGCGTAGTAGTAATGAAGAAAGTAATTTCTACAACTTGTATTTTAGTTCCAATGGGCAAAGAAAGCTAAAAGAATTATAGAAAAACACTAGATCTCGAGCCCACAATAGGTCTATTTCCTATTGACAGTGAGATTTCTGTGAGACTGCATATGCAAGTGTTTCTATTTATACACGGTCCTTCTTTTGGCCATATTGGCATCAATCTATCAACAAAATGCTCATTTCATTATTCAAATAAAAAATAAATAATGGAGATTTTTTATAGCACAACTCCATACAATTTTATATACATATTTGTGTGTGTGAGATTTCCCTTTCCCTCATAATTAAATGTTCTTGCATCCCCGACTATGATTTCAAAAATTACCAACACATTCTCTAGTGGCTCAATTTGCTACTTTTTTACAAGAATACAAAAAGGTGGTAGAAATGACATGTACTTCACATGTTCCCTGGTACGATAACAACAATTACTAAAATTTGAAAAACTCCTAGTTCATACATTTATGAAATGTATCGAAAATATTCTATGCATGTAAACTACCAACAAACACACACACACCTATATATAGATATGTATATAAATAACCCTATAAAAAATGAAAGAAAACTAGTTTCACATAATTAAGAAATTTTTAATTTTAGTCTTCATGAGTAATAAAGAAGAAATACATGCAAATAAGTTATGTATTTAAATCAACACAAACGCAATAGCATAAATGAAGTAAAACCATCAAATCTTGAAATAGTTTGTAGCAGGGGTGGGGAGGCCAATGGTTGCAGAATGAGTCTGTAGAAATTGCAAGTGAAGGTGGGGCCACCATGGCTGACCACCATGATTGAGGGCTAGGCTAAAATTGGGGCCACTACTACATTCTACCATCCTACCCACAAAGGAAAACAAGGCTAGCACATGTACCTACCACGATATGGACAATACATTCATCTAAACTAGATACCACATCAACAAAGTCATAGAGGCAAATGACTATCGCTGATAGGGATGCAGACAAGGACATCGCATAGTGCTGACATGGGCATACACAATATTTTATTAAGGCTAGAAAAAGATAAGTCAAAAAAAGAGAATGATAATAATAAATAATGAATGGAAATTTTAAATATATTATATAAGATTACTATGGATATTGCCACTATTGATACTTCTAATGAGGTTGAGAAGGTGCTTCACTTGGATAGTACATTAATTGGTGGAACTACTATGTATAGTTACCTTGTGAATTAAGGCAAGCATCTAGGTGCTTGTCTCTTTGCAAACTTAGGATTCAATGCATACATCCCAAACTCTTGCAAATGTGATAGCACTAGGCAACATTTCTTAGGATGTTCATATTGGTAAATGTCATAGCCATCATCATATATTTTAGAATATGCAACCTCTTCAACCATTGTAACCTTCCCCTTGTTCTGATAATAGCCCTGCTCTATGTCCTTCTTCTTTCTTATTTCTTTACTACTACTTCCTTGATTCTTTTGTTCCTCTACAATTTTTAAAGCAATCTAGAAATTTTAATTTAAAGAGTCCCATATTTTATCTACCTTGGCTAATATCTTGATGATAAATTTCTATATTGACAAAGTCTTTCTTTATGCCACTTCATCAAGTGGCACCTTCACATTTGAGTCATGATAATGTACCTCCCTTTTACAAATGGAGGGGTTTCTACTATACTCCTTTGTAGTTTCATGCTTTTTCAACTCCCCTTCTTCTTTAGCCACCTAATTAATTAGCCTTTGAATCTAATGAACTTGCATCTCAAAAAGTCTTTCCTTAGCATAAACCCTAAGTGTCTTTCCTATTTCATTTCAGAGTCCATCTATGATATGGTGAAGTTATTTCCATTGGACAAACTCATGGCTTGGGCATTGGTGCAATAAAGAGTAGTACCTACCTAGGGCTGCATCGAAGGACTCATGATTTCTTTCTTTTTATCTTTAGATATGCCTTTGTAAGTTGGACACTCTAGAGTACGTTTAATCCTTGTCATTGAAGAGTTCTAATATAGTAGTCCACCAACGAATAGATTTTCTTTTTAAAGATTGGTACTAGCTTTCTACTTCCTTAATGAGTGCCCATGACAATAACTTCAACTTTTTCCATTCATTCTCTATGTTTTGCAAGGGACAAGCATCATGAAAGGCTTGGAGATGATTTTGTGGATTTGAATTATATTCCCCTTCAAAATTGGAAATATTGTTCATATCTAGCTTCTTGATTTTTCTATCTTTCTAATGCCATCTTGGGATTCTGATTACCTGTAAAATGTTGAGCATATTTTGGGTAGTCAACAAAGGTTCATCATGGTCATGATGATCATAGTAATCCCATCCATGGTAATGATGTCTATGATGGGTTCTACTATGTCTTTGGTTCCTATGATGCTCTTCTCCCCCTTGCGGTTGTCCTTAGTTCTAATCGTAATCATTTTGGTATGATTGGAAATCATTTCTATTCCACTAATCATCTCCATCATGGTCTCGACTATCCCTCCTTTTGTCTTGTCTCCTCTCCTCTTATCAAAGTTTGAGGATGAAGATGAAGAGGATGATGAGGTTGAAGAAGAAGGACAACTAGGGTAATAATGCCTACTAGTTTTCCTCCTTCAATCCCTCCCCTAATCCTTATGTTTTTCTTTGAAATTCTATTGATTATTATCCTTGCCCTTAGATGATTGGCTATGATTCTTATCTTTTGATATCCCTTAGTCATGAGACCTAGTTTTTCCATCACCAAGATTCTCCGAAGTTGACTGTAACCTTTGGTTTAGGATCTCCTCATTGTAGAGAGAAGGAGAATCTATGTATTGGGATTGGCCAAAAAATAAATTGTTGCCCCCTTTGTGCTACTACAAGAATAAGTGTGTATGGATCCTCTTGCCTTTAGAGGTCTCATATTACACCTTCATCTACCGATCTTGTTGATGCTAGGCCTCAATGGGATGATAGTCCATGTAGATGTATTCTAGGACTTCATATTTTGAGTTAAGTGTAGCAATTCCTTGCTTAATGATATTTTTCATTAACATGGAAATAATAGCTCAATTTGGAGGAAACACAATGTTTCCTTTCATGTCTCTCTAATACATTTGTTCATCTTGATGGAAGATGAAGGTGAAACCTAGATTATAGGAATCTTGATGAAAATAGATAACTCTTAGTTTTTGGGACTTCTTTGAGGCTCCCAGCTATTAATTGGATCTATTTGTATGTAGTGGAGATTCATCCCTATGAGAAGAAGACTTATTAGTGATTAATAAATATAATGTACCTTTTGGTGTTGTAATCTTTTAATAGTTGGTCATTGAATGGTCTTTTATAACATCTTTGTATAACTTCATAGTTTCGTCCTACTTAGCGCACTTAGCTAAACTAAGTTTCTAGCAATAGCACCAATAATGAGCAGTGAGTATACCCTATGACCAATCATACAAATCACAACTATGTACTAGCCATCGAGTTGAATTCTGTAGACTTCATTCCTAAGTTTTCCCATAGCCAGAAACTGTGAACCAAGGGGTCATGTGATTGTTGTTTTCCTAATTCATGCTTGTGCTATGTATGTGTATGGTTAAATGTGAGTTAAGGCTTATGATGTTTATTTTTATTGGTGTTTTGAATATATTTTTATCCTAAGTACAATGTCAATAAATGAAGGTTTAATGGTTAACTATTTAACTATTCATCTATTCTAGTGACTAACTATCCTAACATACGTAGTTGTTCCCACTCATTGTACACATCCTGAACTAGTATTAATGCTACTGGGTTGCCAAATGATGATTACTCGGCATACCAAATGGCCACTAATGGGATTACCAAGCACAATACCTTATGCTTGAAGTAGTCATACTTATGTGTTTGTGGATCATTATATTAAGTATCTATGACTTGAATTATAAAATGCATGGAAAATAATGTGATAGTAAGGAAGATTAAGCTAATCCAAGTGCTATAATGAATGCTAGAAATCTTAACTATTGTCATTCATGCCAATGCATTCAGGTATATGGTGCTCAAATAAAGTTTCATATAATATAAATACTCACACTGTGGACACATAGAGGAAAATATTCTAACTTAAGGAAAGAAAAACTTCAAGTGCTTCACTATGCTACTAACACCCCATGCCATCAATGTGATTGGCACATGCATTAATATAGGTTGCGCTTGCATCAATGTCTACTATGCATCAACAGGCATGCATCGACGGAGCCTATTTATGATGCTTTAGTAGGTCTCTAAAAAAACATTTTTATATTTTCAAATGTAATCCTCTAGCTTTCCTATATGATTTATAGCTTTGAATATTACCTAAGATAATTCTTGAAACTAGAAGTTTTTAATTAATTCCTCTTAAAACTACTTGTAACTTTAAATGAGCCTTAAGAGCTTTTTTTCCTACTAGTCTTCATATATTAAGTTAGTTATAAGAGTCTTGGCATGGAAACCCTAATTCATGAGTTTGATTTCAAGTGAAAAACATCAAGTTATGAATCTTAAGAAGTCCATAAAAATGAATTTTCAAGAATTATTAAATGAAGAATTTTAGATAGATGGAAAATTTATTTTCAAGAATTATTAAATGAATAATTCCCATGAGAATACATCCAAGAAGAATAACCAAATTTTAGTTTGGTTAATTAACTATCCTTCTCTAATGGGAAAATAGCCCTATCAAAGATGAAAAATGGAAAAGTTGCTGGATGAGATAACATTTCATAGAAGCTTGGAAAGCACAAATAAAAATAGAAGTTTCTTAGTTGACATAATTATTTAAAAAAATTTTGAAGGATGGAGAAATGCCATACAATTGCAAAAAAAGCATTGTTATTCTCATCTACAAAATAAAGGAGATGCACAAACTTGTGTAAATTATAGAGAGATAAAGCTAATGAACCATACTATGAAGCTTTGGGAGACAGTCATAGAGTAACTTCTCAGACTTGAATCAACACTATTAAAAAATTAATTTGGATTTATGCTAAGAATATCTACTATAGAGGCTATTTTCTTAATATGAAAATTAATGGAGAAATTCAAAACACATAGAAAAAATATACTTAGTATCTTCATTAAGTTAGAAAAGACATATGATGTAACGACTAAAAATGTTAGTGGCTAGAACACCGAAAGGTTAGCGGGCATATAGCCTAACCCCACCTCCACATGAGGGCCTTACTAGAAACAAAGGAAACGTGCCCTAAAAAATCTTGTTGATCAAATAGGGACGTTGCCAGTTGCAATCAAGGTGGTGGGCACAACTGGGGGGTGGCATGGTTAGCCAAAATGCAAGTGCAAATAACATGAAATAGTGCTAAGTGTCAAAGTAGTGTTTCATGGTTCTAAGTATAGAGCATAGCCACAAAATAGGAATGAGCACAGCCAAGGGTTTCAATCAAGATGAGGGTGTCAACCTACGGAGACTAACTCCCAAGCATAGTATAGCGTGAAAATGCTTGAAAAAATGCAAAAATATTCAAGAAAAAT